>RSEF01000024.1:3826903-3859656 GCA_003993805.1 Himantopus leucocephalus | reverse complement strand
TTTTTTTTTTTTTTTTTTAACCTTAACTGCTGAGAAAGGCAAATGCTTAAGGGAGAAAGGACTATCCATTGTCTGGGGTGTCTGCTTCAGCTTCCTTTGTCTGGGAATTATAAGAGAGAGGTAGAGGCTCCTTTTTTTTTTTTTTTTTTTTTTGNCTTTTTTTTTTTTTCTTTTTTATGCATCTGAAAAAAAATCAATTCTGCATTTAGCGGTGAAAAATAAAATATCATGATGCTAGAGCAGACAGCCCAGCCTTTCTCCATTTGCCTTTTCTCACTTCTCCCCCTTCCACTTCTCAGCCCCCCTCCACAAGGTAGTAGTCGGATAAAATTTGCAGTCAAGCTCATCAGTCATTCCTGAATCCATTCCAAGGTTCCCCCTCCACCCCGACTCCTTCCACCTCCCCCTGCTCTCAACTCTGGCTATACTTGTCTAACAAATCATTTTTGTAGGACAAGCGACTGGCTCATGCGGAGATTGCACACATAACCCAGGCACTGCCGACAAACTGTCAGGGGAGGAAGAGCTTTAGTGGATTTTTTTTTTTTTTTTTNTTTTTTTTTTTTTTTTTGTTCCTTTATTTGTAAAAACATTCCTGTTCTGGGATGCCCTCCTCCTCTGTGCTCTCCCCCAACCACTCCAGCCTCAAGCTGACCACACTGATTTTGCCCGAAGCTTTCAGCAGAGTGCAGACCATGTTGGGAATTACATCACAGAAAATTATCCTTTTACCAGTGTGTGGCGGCATGGTGGGATCCCTTCAGCGCGCAGCAGCCTCACCCAGCCTCATAAAAACATCTTCCTTTGTGCTTTATGCCTGAGAATGGGTTTCCTGGCCACACATGCAAAAGGTGCTGCTGTTTGCCCCCTCCCCATCGCGCCGTACCCACACGGATTTAGTGCTTCCTAAGGCTGGGGAGAAGGGAAAATTACCTGGGGAATGACTACAGTTTTCTTTGTTAGCAGCAGGACGCTCTGTTTATTGGCTTGGGGAGGGGAGGACGGTTGTTAAACTACCTGCAGGTTTTTGGGGGGGGGGGGGGGGGGGGGCACANAATCGGGGGGTGACACAAAGCTCTGTTCAGCCTCACGCTGGAGAAGGCTGTTCCACCCCGCGCTGGCCGTCTCCTCCCCTGCAAGTGCCAACGAGAGCCCCATGGCAAACGCTCGCTGCCTGCGGGCCACGCAGACCGGCCACCTGCCTCCCCGAAGGAATGGCCATTTCAAACAGCACAAGCTATTTAAAACTGCCGTGCTAAAATAGCTCCGGACATGCAGCGAAATGCCCAGGTGAAGCCTCTGGAAACTGCTGATAATGGTGACATTCCCACACAACGTACATTGGGAAGGTTTTTCCCAGTTATTGTTCTGGCAGACATTTGAACCAATCAATTAAAATTCATTTTAAGATTTTCTAGTCAGAGTCCAAAGTCCTCTGAGATACCAAGTGGCTCTGTGGCTAGGGCTGTGGAAGACCAAGGTTTAAGTCCCATACCTAATTAATCGGGATGAATTAGGTTCACTCTCTCCTGCTGATGGTTCTTCATTGACAATAAATTACACTGTGCATTTTTTTCATTCAGTCATGCTAAGTTTCTAGCAGACACACTATTCTTCCCCATTTGTCACTTTTATTATAGCACTATCTTAGACGCATAGTTGTAGACACTTAATCAATCCTGCTGAGCTGTTATGTCTGTTTGCAACTTGCTGCAACTCTGAAGAAGGTTCCTACATGATTCAGAGACTTTGTTAGAAAACCTTGGGACTCTAGCTTGTCTTGTCTTGCTTTCTAATGCTGAAAGTTAAGACATTTCATAGTGCCATTTGCCCCCTAAGAAGAGCTCATTGCCAAACAAAACTCACTCCCTACTTTGCTTAGGCATCAACTCCCCAAATATAGGGATAAAACAAATTCAAGTGTCCCTTCTTTCACACAAAAGTCACTCCACATCCAGAGATCTGTTTCTCACATATTGACATTTCTCCAGCTGTGGCCCTCCAAAGGGTTAAAGCAATGGCACATTTGTAGAAGACGGCGCTGCAGGTGTGAGTGCACTAATTGGATAACTGAACAATAATGAAAGCAAGAACAGGGGATGGTGGAAAGGGGTTTTTGCAACAGACTGAACAATTGCAAGTGCAAGATTCTGTGAATGAAGATAAAACCACAATAAGGTTTAGTGGCTTGACGCTGCCCCACACCCAACACATGCAATGCCCACTGAGCTCAAGAAGAGTTATGCCACCAGTGAGGCTGATTCCATACATCCCTCATTTGTTTGCCACATCTCTCTGGAAGGACACGTATGGGCAAATCTCCAGATCCATATTAGGTTCTGCTGACCCACATTACTTTGGGCTGTGAGCCCAACCCAAGCCTCCTGCTGAGAAGGGACCCAAATATTGGGGCTGTGACAGAACAGCCCACCTAAAGTTTCCAGCCAAAGCCCAGGGCAAAAAAGAGTTTGTAGTTTGGCTCATGTTTCAGTGCTGAGGAAACAAAGGTAAATATTATCAATGATTACAAGCAGGTAGGCAAAAATGCCAGCAGAGGAGGATAAAAATAAAATCCTCAGCCCAAGTTCCTTCGCTGAAGCCTGGCTCTATGAATGCAAGAACCCCAACAAAAGCAATGTAATTCAGCACACACTTGGTAACTACCAATGGCCCTCTGAGCTTTCAGCAAGCTATGAAAAAGGCAGGCAAACACAAAACAAGAGCCAATGCTACAGCAACACCACAACTTTTGGTCTGAGTGCCCACAACTGGTCACCTCTAGGGCAGAATCCCAGAATCTATTGGAAAGAGTCAATATGAGCATTAAGAGAAGATCTCTTGAAGCTATGACACACAAGAAAAGACTGAATGACTTACTGCTGGATTGAAAGACGGAATGACTTACTGTTTTTAAAAAGGGGGGGCTGAGGGTTAGTGGTAGGGCAGGCGTGGACCACAGCTACAAATATCTAGAGGTCCGGCACAAAAAGGAAGATAACAACGATCATTTAGAACAAGGGGTTTCTTATTCTCAGTACCAGGCACACCGAAGGGGTTCAGTAGAGCCTCCAACAAAGCTCTAGTGGGAAAACACCTGCCAAGGGACAATCTGGGCCTTGTGATCCTGACCTGGAGAGTGGGGATGGACTTCAGAGCATCCCCTCTAACCTTATGATTATAAAGAAATTTTTAACTCCTCCATTCTGCAGAGGGGGCAAAATTACGTACAGACAGGTGAAATCATGAGAGACATCGAGTCCTCAGAGGGGCTCTCGTTATGAATTTACTGTTTTTTTTCCTCAGATGAGTATTAAATGCAGCAATGCAGACCTCACACAGTATTTGTTCATTACAGCTAACAGGGAATGAATATCAGAGACGTTTAAAGTGGGACTAGCAAAGAACTTTCAGTGAAATTAAAAATGTAAATGGATTTCTGGTATCAGTTTCAGATTCCTTCCCCCTACCCACCCCACTTCCTGAAAATTAGTGTACAAGCCTCTGCCACCAGATTTCCCAGATAGCTTCCTGTAATACGACTGGAGGCATATGCCATCAGCACCTGAATATTACTTTGTTGTTAGGGACCTGCCATATGTTTCCTATTTAAAAAAATTACTTTATATCACAGGAAGCCACTTTTCCTAGCAACAATAGCGGAGGTTCTTGTAACCGTTTCACCCATAGAGGGGAAAAATAATGACTAACCACCAACTATAGCAGCTTTATCAAAGTCACAAGTGTAACCTGTTTTTTGAGTCTTCATATTCAACAAATCTTATGTTCTGATTAATTTATTCAGTGAAATAGTGCTATTGCAACAGCAGCCAGGGGAAATTAAAAGACTCCAGGATATGAACAACATGTTGGAATAGCGTCAGCTTCCTCAGTCTCTGTGCCTCCTGCCTGAAACTAAAACTCAGCTTTACATAGGGACAGAAAACTTTAAATCTGACAGAACGTTTGGCTCTTTGACAAAGGAACACCTCTCAATCATGAAAAGTGAGACCCAGTCACTTAACACAGAATTTCCAAAATCATATTAAAGATAGTTTCAGATACTACACGCAAAGCCATAACATGGAGTATCTGGAATGGAAGGCAGATGGGAGTTTGCCAGAATTATACTACGTTTCTCATTTGAAAAGGAAACTTTCTTTCAAATAACATTGATTTTCCTCCTGAAAAACATCCTGCGTACATTTCAATTTGCTAGACCACTGCATCACTCCACGCCTGAGACGGGAGGCTGGGGAGCATCATGGGAGAGAGACCAAAGTGTCTCCCATATATAGAGGGACAAAAAAGCATTGCAATTACAGTTCATGAGACACCATGATGTCTTATTTCTGGAACCTAAATCATTTGGGTTTTCAACTACAATATTTAGTGTTTGATTTCTAGCAGGAACAAAAAAAAATTTTTCTTCCTCAGAAGCTCTTCTGGAGAAGCTCCACATCCCGCTCCTCCTTTGCCAGCTGGCCAAGCTTTCAGAAACATGGCACTAGGCAGCAGTTGCTTGTGGGTATTTATTTCCCTTAGATATTGAGGTAGACATTTGATGTGCCTCTTGACAGAAATTGAAAGTGCAAAAAGTTTTAAGAAAAAGTGACAACGATAAGGAAAGCCTTCCAAAGATGGAGGGTGCAACATTTCAGTATTTTCAAGGTATTCTGATAGTGGCAGGTACATCTTCCATCTACTTTACAAGAAGAAAGGTATCAGAGTCTCAGACTCCGCTTTGTGAGAAACAACTTTATTTCACTTTTCACTCAATTGCAGCTGGGATTTTTCAATCGCCAATGTCTGAAAATTTCCAGTCAGACGCAGCCAAGTGCTAAAGCTGGTTTGTCATTGAATTTAGGTTGTCACAACATGTATTTGAATTTGAGTTGAAATTCTCATGATATTTTTTGGAAAATGAGAATATATGACAAACTCTGCCTTGCTCTGAATATAAGCACTTTAGCTTTTATACCCCAATCTAAATTTCCTCCTCAGGAGTACAAGTACTGCTCATCACGTAAAACTCTGGCCCATGTGGTCTATCCTGGTCTCACCACACAATTCAAACTTGTCCCTCTGAAATCCCCACAAGTTCGGAGTCAGACACAAGATACCCTTTCCCTCAGAGCTTTGGCTGAGCTTCTCTCAAGATATTTTGATGTTTCCAGTCCTACATGAAACCACACAACTCCCAAATGCGTAAAAATTAGCAAACAAATATTTAGGGTTAAAAAAAAAATATTATTTTTCTGCCAAGTAGATATTTTGGACAAAGATTCTGGTTGGCTGCGGGTGTGCACAAAGTGGTTCAAACTGCCATCTGCATTAGAGACAGTAATGGGATGTGATCGGAGCGCAGACACAACACGGCGAAGGCAGCTCTCCCTCGTTCACACTATTGTCTTTCAGCCTCTGGGAGCTCTGCCTGCATCTGGCAGAAAAGTTGATCAACTTGGGGTAGCTAATCAGGCTGCTGCAATTTCCGGCCCTTTCTTTCCCAGATTCCTCAGATCAAAGTTCAAGTCCCAGAATTATTATTCCCCGAATGCTTAATGAGCTCCAACCGAGGGACACCAAAGGCAAAGCTAAAACATTGACCGTGCACTTCATTGAGTTTGGCCAATGTGGCTAAAAACAAGAGGGTGGGATCCATAGCATGCAAAATCACAATATACACATTTGTATTTTAATCCAATTAAGATTCCTACGCGCGAGCAGGGACAGCAAAGGGCTTGAGTCACTTTGTAAAGAGACGTCTGCTTCCCTCATTGCTTTCCCCATATTAAAATTTTGCAAAGGTAGAAATTGGCCTTGTCGTCAATCATTTCTAAAGAACTCTCTTTTGGGAGAATAGCAGAGCCCCACAAGCACAAAAGCTTCCTTGAAGACTAAAGTTCAGGATGTTGAAATGCAAAAGTCAGATTTTGCCAGGAGGCATGATTTCTGAAGCCAGATGATTCCACCTCAGATTAAGTTATTGAAGATCTTTGCATGCAGAAACATTTCTTTGTTCTGGCAAACACTCCCTGAGTTTTCTATTCACAAACGTGACCCCTAGGAAAGCCAGCCAAGATTCTTTCGCGTTATCAGGTCAGAATGTTCAGGGCCCAATTATTTTAATAGTTATAAAAAACCCCCGACAATGGTTCAGTACGCCAGTGAGAATAGTATTCAGGGACTTAACAAGTCACTCTAACATCTGGCATGTTCTTTCGAGAAGACTAAACACATGGAGAGTCTTGCTGCAAAAGTCAATGGAAAGGAATGATAATTGCTCATTAGAATGCCTCCTCCACAGGTTATTTTTAACTTCCCCTACTCTTTCTAATCATGGTGCATGCATCAGATGATACTGAAAAGGGTCAGTGCATAGGTTTCTCCTCTCCAAAAACACACTTTTAACAAAGGCTTTTCATGAAGCTGAAGATTCACATGCTACACCAGTGGCACCTGTTTTGGTTTTAAACTACAAGCTGGGGCCCAAACAAAATCCTCCCAAAGCTCCATGCTTTCAGCCAGAAATCCAGACTGCAAAGGCAAAGACACTGATTATAAAAATCAAAAGCTTTGTTTTAATCTATGATGAAGACAATCGTTTTCCCTCTCCCTCAGCTTTAAGACTGCGGTGTATGGGGGGAATATGAGACGCCCAAATGCAAAGGCATTAGAAGATGTAAGACACGGAGAACAAGGACAGAGTCCTAATATCAGGTGCCCAGTGTCAACAAAGCAATAAAGCGGAAGCCACTAAGTGTCAAACGAGGCAAAACAGCTATTCATCTACTTTTGAAGGAAGAAAAATTCTGGCTGAATTTCCACAGTGTATTTCACCTCATGTTTTCAAGACTGGGAGCTGCAGGTTCTTTGCATTCTTAAAATCAGCGTTACCAGAGCATACCCACGAGTACGCAGAGAAGAGGCAGCAAACTGGTCAGGTCCGCACACTGTTCTTGAAAGGATGGACTGCAGTAGCCTGGCTTGGCAAGGACACCGATACATCCCTAGCTGTGTCTCCTCTGCCTTTCAGCCAGTGCAATGCAAAGGCATCTCAACTCAGCCCTGTCTAAATGAGTTCAGATCTTTTCGCTGAACCCATCACCATAGCATCTGAGCCTTTGTAAGTGACACAAAAACTATTTGCATGGGTCACCCCACTTCCTCTCAACCTAGTTACATAAAACTTTTTCTTTTTTTTTTTTTAATGGGGGTTCAGCAGAGCATTAGGAAAAAGGGGAGATTCTTTGTGGTGTAACATCAAAGACTGCACACAAGGAATCTTGTTCTGAAGCCTCTCACCAGGAAAAGCCAAACGAATGAAAAGCTCACATCAGACAGTTAGGAGACAGCAAAAGCAACGGACCTAGAGGCACAAGGAAAGCTTAAATCCAACAATTTACAGCCAAGACTCAGGAGGCTGTGTCCTTATTTAAGGCTTCTTAAAACAGCAAAAAGCTGTTTGAAGAGGAATTGAAGGACAAGCTCATAATGGGCTGTAATTTGTGTGTTTATCTGTCTGTTTTTAATGAAGGAACCACAGAGCCTACTGGAGGATATTCGAGTTTCACTTCTGTCACTGTCCCAGCCATTCTCCAAAAGCGCTGGGACCACATCAAATAGCTGCCAGAGCTCCCTAGGAATGGGCCTTCAGAACATGTTTCAGAGCCCTGGGCCCTGGGGGAAGGCAGTGGCTGGACACTCCTGGAATGCAAATCCTCTCCCGGCAGCCAGCCACAACCCCGACAGTAGCCGTGTGAGCATCCCTGGCGCCTCCTGCACCAACCTGCCCCCGGACCACCCTGGGAGGATGAATCGCCGGCAGAGGAATTGAGATCAGGCATAGAGGGCTTTTTTCAGCCTTGATAACTGGAGCGAAGCTGCCGACAAGCCGGCCACCTGCGCGGCAGCCGCGTACGCCGGGGTGCTGGACACCCTCCGCTCCAGCTGGCCCGCGTCTGCCAAACCCCTCCACCTCCACCAAACAGCTGTCTGAGCCTGCAAGGGGATACTCGGGCCAAAAACAAGGCGATGATTCGGAGGGGAAAGCCTGCAGCTCCCAGGACCAATTCAGCCCTGAGCCATCTAGCGTCGGTTCCCAGCCCCCTGCCTCCGCAAAGGCCCCCCGCATCCAAACCGTGCTCCTTTTGCGGTTTTCCCTTCACACTTGTGACAAATCCCCCGGCATTCCAGGAACATATTCCTCACCGACACCGGGTTGTGCCGAACACAGAAGTAAACCAGGGTGGCAAACGACCCACAAGTGCCCAAGACCCTCCCTTCTAGGTCAAGTTTTCCTCCAAGGCCATGCTGCCTTTTTGCAGCCATATCCACAGTGCAACACTGACCTCCTGCGGCAGCCGCTCCTCAGCCACCACCCGCAGCTCTTCCCTTCTTCCCCGGCCACCGGATTATTTGGACTGCCCGGGCAAAAGGGGCTGGAAAGCTCCCTCTGTGCGCATCCTTCTCCTTGTGTTGTCTTCCATGTGTCTGTCACCACAGAGGGGATGAAGGAAAGCTTCCCTTTACTCGACCCCTGGCACTAGTCCCGAAAGAAAACCTGCATGTTTTTTCTACAAAATCAGGCTCGCGCCATTCAGGGCCCTCATGAAGTCATCTACAAACGGCTAAGTTCCACCCATCGTTCAGTGGCAACGTTAAAGCGATTTCTGTTTTTTCTCACAGCTGCCTAAATTGAAACAGAAACGGCCCCTTTGCGTGTGTCAGAAGCGGGTCTTGGGGATGCCAGAACGTAGAGCTATTCCCATAGATACCACTCCTCTGAGCAATAGGGTGGGAAGGCAGCTTGTTCAGGTTTTTATGGTTGTCACAGCTACCAGGTGTCGAAACAACTTCCAGAGTGTGTTTTCTCTTCCTGCAAGCTTATGCTCTTTTACCGCAGGCTATATGAAAATCCCTTCTGGGAGACAAATGCAGATTGTCCATGAGTTTCCACCTGAGAAATCATGCTGACCCGCCATACAGCTCAGAGCTCACAGGAGCAAGGAATCCCACAGCAAATTCAAGTGCTTTTAAAAGGTCACCATGGTAAAGACTTTCAAAACCTACTCAAAAAATGTCTGGCCTGCACTCATGGCACTACCTGCCTTAGTTTTGCGAGCAACCTTGTTCCTGAAGAGCTCTGTTTTCTGGCTGGCACCACCACAGAGCGTGTTGGGAGTGGGGAGAGCATCTCAGCAGCAGACTAATATCCCCATATGACAGTCCCAAAACACATGCCTCAACTCTCTGAGAGCCCAAGATGAAGAGGGCTCTGGGATCACCTTGCAGGAGGAAGATGACAGTGGATCCCCCAGGGAATTTCTCCATTCAGGACTATGGTAAGCCTGGCTACGCAACTGAGCCATGCACAAGCAGGCGATGCTGGCCTCAGCCACGCTCTCGGGTACCCTCTGGGATGCTCAGCAGCAGCCAGCCCTCTACTGCCCACCTCCCATGCTCACAGGAGCCACAGTTTGACTATCTACAGTGGTAGATAGTCCATAGGTATCTTCCGATATCACCAGACACATTTTGTTGTTTCTGTCCCTGCCTTGCTTCAACTATTTAAAACATCCTGGCATTAGAAGACTTTTACACTGAACAGCAGCAACACACCCCTCAAAGACAAACAGCTGCCTCCTAAATGCACCAGGAAATCAGCAGGGACCACTGTGTCTCACAGAGCGAAACTGTACCTGTTGGGTTGCTCTGGGTGACCTCAAAACCCGACAAGGTCCTGCAGATATGGCTTAGAAGCCATACAGAGGGTATGCTCCACTGATAGCAGTAACGTGCCACAGTGAAAGGACACTTTCTCTGCCGTGCCAGCAGGAAGCGAGAGGGAACCAAGAACCACTGCCCTTGCCAGAAGCTGTTAATCAGCTGGGTTTTGCCCCGGTGCAGAGCACTGGCTCCTGCTGAGCTGAGAATTATAAACCTACATTTTCACTCCCACTGCCCCCAGCTTGCCCCTCATTTTGAACACTGGGTTGTAAATGATGCATAACCCTTCTGGGCCTTCTGCCTGGGCACAGAAACTTTCCCATATCGAGGGAATTAAAAACTAGGTTAAACATACTTGTCACTCCAGTAAGTTCCTTAAAGCAGATGCAAAAGACTTTTTTGGTCACTTCTCATTAGAGTTTTGTGACAAGATTCTCTGCAAAGGCTGGAGGTGTTAGATCACAGCTGAAACACAGCAGAAAGGGGCTTGTGGTGGCCCATCCAGACAGCCACCTCCATGTGTTTAACAGGCTGGTTCTCCAACAGCTATCACCCCTTCCGGAATTTATCAGGGCAAAGCCATAAAAGTCACATAAGAGATGAAACTGACAGTATAGCTGAGCGCACACATTCATTACCCTGAATGCTTGATCCTTAACTGAGCATATTGTAGCTCTATCACCCTTAAGGAAAGACGGATGGCAATATTGATGTTCAGATATGAAACATCCCAAAGTATAAAAGATCAGGTTGCCACATGGGGCATCTTCTCCACCAGCTCCACATCATTTAAAGCCAAGGTAGAAGCATTCAGAAGATTCTTTTTTAAAGCCCTGTTCTCAACACATGGTATACATGTCATTGATACACAATTAACTGCATGTGTGCAATGACGGAGACATTGGCAGAAGAAATGTACGTCTAAAGGAAAAGAAAAGCAAAGAGACATGCCGTGACATGTTATCATTAGGGAGTCATAATTTCCTTCCTATAGTCATACAACAGCTGTCACTAACATCTTGAATACAGACCATGTATTAGAATACCATCGCAAATGCCTTTTCAGGCAAAAGAAAGAGAGGGCATGTTAACTGGGTGAATAGCAGGAAGAATATTTTGACAGCTTGAATGCATTAACCTCCCCGTAGAACGCCCACAACCTTTGCTAGAACTTGGCTTGGTAGATACCTTCCACACGCCGGGTGAGGAGCGAGGGACTCCAGCAGCTCTATTGCAGGCAGTCCCAGAGGCCTCAGCTGTCCAGGGGCCTGTTTTGGTAGGCAGGGGAGATGCATTCGTCCATAGTCACCTCTGGGGTGCATCTCTCCATCTCCACCCGCCCAGCTTTGCACTTTCAGCTTGGATTCAGAAGGGCCAAAGTGGATGTCTGAAATAGCATGAATGTCCTATCTTGTAGACAGAGGGAACGATAGCATGAGAATATATGCTCTAGCCTTGTCTTCAGGAGTGGGGAAGGCATTTTCTTACCTTCTAGCTACAACTGTTACCCAACATAGAAGTCCCACCAAAGATGTTTCTGTTTCAAAACAGAAGGAATTCAACCTATGTAACTAGATTTCTCATGGTTTCTGACCCAACCTTGTAACTCCTGAGAAAGCTACACACCACTGTCTTCACTAGGAATCTGCCTTCTCTTAGCAATGTCAGCCAATGCATCTTAAGAACACATCTTCCTCACATGGATGAGGTCCTCAAAGGTTGCCGTGACAGGACCACGTTCAGGCCCCTTGAACGTTTGCCATAAGTAGTTTATCTAAGGGAGACTGATTATTAAAGCTTTTCAGTGCAGCTTTTCCAGGAGCGGTAGTTCTCATTACAAGGCAGGCTGCAACAACTCATCAATCTTGGGCAAAAGATAATTAATCAGCACCCAGAGCCATTTTGCAAATACAAAGCCTGGTTGAAACAAACCAAAATAAGGGGGGGGGGACACACACAGACCATGACAGAGCTGTTGGCACTTGCCAACTCCTCTTGATTAAACTTATTTTCACCTCCAGGTGCATACACAGGATGAGTTTGTTAATTAAACCTGCCAGTCAACTCATTATGCATTCAATTAAAAAGCCTGATGCCTTGATTTTATGCAGCTGGTGGGCTGAGCGGTGACAGGCCGTGTTGTTATAGTGCATAACTTCTAATGGGGAAGGGAGAGGAGACGCTCCAAAATATGGCTAAGTGCGATATTTGCTAATTGGACATCCTCTTGGTGTTTTGTCTTTTTTTTTCTTTTTTTTTCTTTTTTTTTTGGCTATAACAGATAGGATTGTTTATCAGACATACAGCCCGGCTGTGTAAAGTGAAAGTCAAGGCAGAGAGTGGAACAGCGTGTTCAACTCATTTGGAAACCCATCTAGATGCTCAGAATATTCATGATAGACTCTGGCAAGGTTAAGAGATGAGGAGAGTGGCACCTAGATGCCATGGTGATGAATGCTATATGCATAGATTAGACAGAGGCCCTGAAGCTTCTATAAAATTGTGTGGTTTTAATTTAGATGAAAGATAGCCTTTATTCTTCAGGCATCACACTGAGAGCTGGCAGATCTGGATGCAGGCCCTGGCTCTGCTACAAACTCCTTGCATGACCTTGAATAAATCCCAGAGGACCATGCTTTAAAGGTATCTACAGTTATATCTTTCAAGTGGCAACCCTTAGCCACCTCTGTGTTCCTCATCTATCCACCAGTAACTGAAGGCTATTGCTTCTGCTGTGCCTACCACTCTCTGAGCTATTTATATTCAACTGCCTAAGAACAGACAGTATCTCTTATTATATGCTGCAAGAAAACCTGTTACAATGGATCTCCAATCTCAGATGACAGAATGAAAACCTCTAACCTTTGTGACAAAAGAATTTGTGGTTGCATGCAACAGTTTTACAGTTACCTCACGCTGACATTTCTAAGTCTGCTTCATGCTGGCCACAAATATGAGAAATGACCTACAACAGAGGTGACCCATCTGTTGTTCTCTGAGGCAGAGAATTAATTTCCTTTCCACTGTTTCTGTTGTTTTCTACAAGTTTGCAGGCCTTCGATGTAGCTGCTTGTACAAACAAGAGGTATACTATTCCAGTACTATGTTAACGTGTTAATGACATCTCTCCAACTCAGACCATGCTCCAGTTCCTGAGATAATCTGGGAACTTTATTTAATGCATATACCCTCAATGGAAAGCCCTTATGACACTGGCAATAGCACTCATTTCCTCCTTTTTTATGGAGGGGGTGGGAGGGTTGTGCAGTGCTTTATGATTGGGACTTTTCACATTTTTACTGCAAGTCTTCAGATTGTTACTAGATATTTTGTGACTGATGAGGAATGACCCAGGCATTCTGTGGAGCACGCGAAACTACACCTCTGTTCTAGAGTTGACTGTAAGTGTGAGGAACTGAACTTTGACCAAGGAGATCCCTTGAGTCTTGTATGTTTTATTAGACCATGAAACGGAGAGGGTTTTGTTATTATTATTGTAACCTTCTTTGCTATCTGGTTTCACGCCGCCTGCAACTGCTGGAAGCAATGCCCCAGATTCACAAGGATGTCTAAGGACAAAAAAAGATAGACCAAATACTTGGTAAATCCCAACAGATATGTCTAGTGACCTGAATCCCATTGTCCACCAACATATAAGAATTGGTCCAAATCCAGAATGACTCTTCCAGACTCCAGCTAAATGCAAATCAACAGTCAAGCCTCTTTTCCCTTGCTGGATTTTTTTTTTCTGTTAGCAGCTGTGTCCCTATCAAAAAAAAAAACCACCAGCAAGGCAATTAGTGGTTGGCAGCAGCTATTGCAGCTGGTCTGAATTTCTTATTACAACGTTCATTGAGAAATACTTGTTTGTCAGAACAAAAAAAAGTTGTGAAGGATGTAGAGTCAGATATTCTTTGTTGGGTCCAAAGCACAGGACAGATCATAGTCTCAGGAAGACGCTGACGTCTATCCAGCCAAACCCTCGCGATTGAGTCTGTTACTTGGAAAATGCCATGCTTTGGTTCAGATCTGTTTTCTGACTCAGACTTGGACTGGAGCCTTCCACATCCCAGGTGAGAACATGGCCCACTGGGCCAGCAGCTGCTCTGTTCAAGGAGTCTTATTTCCCTATGAAATTTTTTCTAAAAATCACAGCTTAGCCTCACATCTGGATGGAAGAAAGTGATAAAAATTCAGGCTTTTTTCAGCAACCTGTCATTCTTGAATTCCAGCCAACCATAGATGTTTATCACCTTTTCCAATAGATGATGGTTTGCAATTCACCCACGTGTGAACAGTTTATTAACACATCCTAACACACAGAAACCAGCAGCTACTGCTAAACAATCTTAAGACAGGACAAAGTTTTCTGCCCCTCCTCAAACTCCCAGTACATGAAAATGGTTAGGTTTGCATGGAAGATATCCCACCAAAGAATTATGGCTGAAGGCAGCCCAGATCAGATGTTGCATCTGGTTCTCCCAAGAGACACAAGGTAGGCAAGCATGTGTGTGTGCACTGGTGTGTACGTGGAGGTGAGACTGTGCACGTAAGATCAATAGTCCATCTAGTCCAAGTATCCCATATGACCATGGTACTAGGGAAGAATACAGGAAAAGGATACGTACAGAAAGATCCTTCCGTGCTCTATCCTTCCAGCCTTGGACACAGGCACTTTAGGGATTTTCTCAGACAGAGGTTACACCAGGTTAAAACTAAACTTGCCACCTCAAAGGAAACTCAAAGCGAATATAAAATAAAAAAAAAATCAGGTATCCAAGAGAAGCTGGAAAACCTTTTTCCATCCCATCAGTGTAATTGCTGCTGTCCTCTATTCACATACATTTGCAAGGATGAAATAGAAAAAGAAAATTATTGGTCTACAAGTAATTGCTTTCTTCCCCTGACCTAGAAAATAATAATAGTTTGCATTTCTGTAGCCCCTTCCATCCAGAGATCTCAAAGCACTTTGCAATCACTTATTAATCACTGCTCTCAGACCCCTGCAAGGTAGGTAACCAAAGTACAAAGTACTTTGTACATGCCCGGAGATGCACAAAAAACACATGGCACAGTCACAAATAAGCACATAGGGAATCTGACAGAGTGCCTCTCACCAAGCAATAAGCTATATACCCAGTCAAACGGAAGCAGCCCCATTCCCCTTTACTCCAGGGCAGACTAACAGCACAATGGGAGGAGCACGTTCCCCCTCTCCAGGCCGAAGCAGCTCAGGGCACGGTCCAAACTGCAGTATCCATGAGAATGGTTTTGCAAGGCTGCTCCTCGGGTCCTTGTAACACACAAGGGTTCTCTCTGCACTGCTCATCTCTCATCTGATCTTGCTCTACACTCTATGGACTAGAAAGCTGTATGTTGTACAAATTTTATGTCACTTTTGCAACGAATAGGGACACTCTGGCTGTATTTTCAGCATGCCTTCCAAATAATCAGCCTTCAGGCAACTGAAAATTGAGCACAGGAGCTGAGAAGGACGTGTTGAGGGTCCATATATAAATCTGTCTCATCCTCTAAAGACCTAATGCTGTTACTTTGGTTCCCTATTCCTATAGGCAACAATTGAAAATACTACCCTTAGCACAGGTCATTGTCAGCAAATCACTGCTTTCTAAAGATGAGGAAAGTGACTCAAGCAGCAAGGAAAGATTAACATAACCAGAACAAATTCAGAGTTACTGCACTTTATAATGTTAAGTCCTCATTCCTCCAGCTCTTTCCTACTTGAAACACTGTTATTACCCTTATGCTGTATTGTGTCCAATACTTAACCAGATTAAAAGTATGCCTGAAAGAAGACTATCTGTTTTAGCATATTAGAGTAAATTAAATAATAATTGTTCCCTTACCACTCTTTTTTTTTTCCAAGAATTGTAATAATATTTTAAATGTATTAAATTAAGACTCAATTTCTATGAGGTAGGAAATATTCCCACTTGGTAGAATCAAGAGACAAAGAATCAGCCACTGTACATAATACTACAGCCCCTATGCACTCTGCTGGGTAGGAAATATGCCTAATTTGCAAGTGTTACTGAGTCATTAGCAGAGCAGAGAAGCTTTTGAAAGCACACAACTGAACTAGGAGCTTCAGTTCCGTTTTCAGAAGTGTCTCGAGACCTTGCAGTTCATGTTACTTTCCAGCGATAGTGGGGTCCTTAACACACTTTTGGAAGTGAAACTGTACTCCTAATTCACACTCACTACCCTCAACCCTTGCGCCACACTGATTATGCAGCTTCTTCCATCTAAAATCCTCTACCAACCCTCAAGCCAGACGGCCCTTTAGTACCAACTGACCTTTTAGGCCCAGAAGCTAAATGTGTTAACAAGATTTCTTGCAAGAAATAGCCCTCTCTCTACTGAGGTCTGAAAATTATTTCTCCCTGCTGGCAGATGGCAGAGCTGCCATACAATTCACATCTTGGCACCGCTACAGGCTGGCCCTGCCAGGGGTCTTCTGGAGCACAGGACCATTACGAGCTTCATAGAGAAGTTTGGAGGCAGTCAGTGACACAGAGGAAGATGGGGAGGAGCCTTCAGGTCTCAGATGTCAGCGCCATGATGGTATTGCAAAATACCAAACAATGTTGAGGTCAGATAGGGTATTTCACGCATGAAGCACACTTACAGCATCCCCAAGAAAGCGAGGTTAATTTTGTGCCAGCATTTTCATACTTTACCCTGGATCCAAGTGAATTTGCTTAAAAACTAAGGAAACTATTTATTCTTATTTATTCTCATAAATGCCAAGAATAGCCTCATCGCACACTGAAGAGTCCCCTTGCACCACTTAAAACTGCAACATGAATAAGCCCTTAGCATTAGCTTTCTAAAGGACGGACCTTCTCCACGTGAGAAATAGCTGTTCTGGAAAAGGGTTGAGGAAGGGGAAAGACCTCTCCCACCCATCAGACATGGGAGAACATGCAGCACTTATACAAAAAACAGGCTACAAAAGCTGCAGCCCAGGAACGGCTACCCTGCAACTTGTCCTCTCCCTTTTCTGTCCCTCACTAGGGTCTTTTGGGACTTCCTAGCTCCTCCTCGACATGCCACGGCCTCGCAGTAAGTAAACAGGACAGTCACGTCACGCATGACCTCTGCCAAGGCCAAAGGAGCATCAGAGCTCACAACTGCACTTCTGTTGCAGCTGGGCAGAGGTCAGCAACACAGAAAGGCTCACACACCCCTTGCTCGGTCAAACAGTCACTCTCATGGCCAAAAAACAGGGGTCTAGGCTTCATGGTCCCAATTCTCATTTTCCCTGCAAGCGGGAGGGCAGGGAAAGACTCATAATACACTTTCCATCTCTACAGTAAATCCCTGTTTTCCACACCTTGTCTTGCCCTTCGCTCTGAGGCACAGCAAACCCTTATTTCTTCAAAAGCAGAACACATACAAATGTGGTACACAGCAGAGCCTTGCCACCCTGGCAAGGTTACAGCCAGAGCCACCAAGCATTTGTCATTTCAACATTCTTGATTAACAAATCCTCCCGAAAGAACTCTTCCTCTAAAATGTGTTGGGCTGCAGAAGCACGTGTTTTATATTCTTTAAGTGTCCTTTTGTTTTGTTCTTTCCCAGTTCTGAATACCCATCCTTTTAAGCCCGTACCCTCACCTAGATAATCTTGACATTTTCCAAGCTGTGCGTTTTGTAATCTGTCTGCCAAAAAATGTGCCCTATTCGCTCACCGCTTCCTTTCAATAATTAATGCTTCAGCTGTTTCTCTGTGTGAGAACTAACCCTTCTCTGTGTATGTAACACGTACAAGTATTGCTCAAACAGGCAGAAGGCAAAACTAAAATTGGGGACTGAGAGCTGCATTAGATAAATCGAATGCTGGAATTAAAATACTACAACAAACTCCAGGTTCAATACATAGTGTACCCACTAGATGGGGCAGAAAGCTATAGTCTGTTTAAAAAGAAAAAAAAAAAAAGGCAAGCTCTCCAGGTGCTCCTTTTCACTACAGTTTCACCTGGCCCATAGGACTAGGGAGAAGACCAGGGCAGAAAGAGCTCTGGGAGCTAAACTGCTTTTTTCACTTCTGAAACTGCTCCAGGCTGGAGCAGCCCAGCGCCGTGGCTGTGCTCCCATATTCCCCACATACACGCTGACCTGCCAGGCCTGAATTACTACAGCCAGGAATTAAATAACCCAGCCAAACCTAGCCTCCACGTCAAAGCTCTCGCTTAGCAGAGGGATCCTCTGCCGAGTCTGATGTGCAGGGGTCGTTGCAGAGGAAGGACAGGCATGATCCTTTGAAGAAGCGTACGTCCATGACACAAAGCTGCCCCGCCTGACAGATCAGCATGTTCAAAGTGCCACAAACCCCACGCAAACTCTCAGCTCCAAAGAAGCTGAAAGCAGCTAGAGGAAACGAAAGGACCTCAACTCTTCCCCTGCCAAAAATTTCCCTCCCGCATAAGCGTTTTACATAGCTTAATGCGCCAAACCATTTGCTGAGCTTGGACTGTTGTCTTCATGCTTTGGTCATAAGAGAGCCTTGTGTCTAGCCAGTGCTGGTGTTAGGAAGTGTTTTAGGCTGGGCCCTGCACTCAGCCGCACCGCATATGGAGTAACTCTGTTCACCCCCATGGAACTGCACCAGCTTCACACCAATGACCCTATGGGAGCGATCAGGACATCTGCCTTGTAAGCAATCGCTCTGGAAGCTCCATTTCTCTTCTCATCACAACTATGTCCAGTATTTGCCTTTCACAGGATGAGCATGGTATTCTAGTAAGAGCAATTTCAGGTACAGAATAGGAACAAATTACATATATTCACTAGTACTGCACTAACAAGCTCCCAGAGCAAGCAACCTCCTCCGGTTTTAATGCTTCTAGGACAGAGGAATTCACACACAGCAATGTTAGCAAACAACGCATCGACTTGGTGCGGCCATGAACACAGAGCACAGAATCCTGATCCAAAGCCCATTAGAAATGAGTAAGAATTATGGAAAAGCTTCCACTGATCTCCCATGGGCCATCCAGAAAGAAGCTCAAGGCTGCTGGCACACTGGGAAGGTCCTTTCCCAAAAGCTTTCTGGAAAACATGTGGAGGATGAAGTTCAGGTATCAGGTAGGTTTTACTGGCTGAAATCCCATTACCAATTGCACCGTCATTCCAAACCCCACCACCCCAGACCAGCAGCTTGTTCAGCACCTAGAAACCAAGGCCTTACAGGCACACACATCCCATATCTCTCCTCCTAGCAATTCCTGCAACAACTGGAGTGGGGATTAGACCCCACTCTGTACATAACAAAATAATGTCAGTATTTGCTATAACCACATACTACAAATGAGCTTTCTAATCACCACCGTCTCTTCTCCAATGGAAAGGCCATCAACCCGCACCCAGAATTACCACCTGATTAATGAAATTTTCCCACCTCACAAGCCTTCTTTTCTTCTTTGTGCTTTAATGAGACCACGTTACAAGAAATGAAATAAAACTTGGCGAAGCTCCACGAACAAAAACAAACAAAACCTCAGTTTGAGTTACTGTGAACTTCCACTCTCTCAAGCCAGGAAGATCTGATTCACCAAAACAGTTGCTGTGTCCCTGTAGCTCTTTTTATAGCACAGCTCTGGTCTCTGCTGGGTGCCTGATTGCCCGTTTCTTGTTATACTGAACACCTGTGCAAAACCTGGCGCAAAAGTTATCTCTTTGCTTCCTTCAACGTGCTTCGTGCCTTCTCCCCCCTCCTGCAGTGACTCATCACTTCCAACAGACTTCTTGAAAACGACCTGTTCGCACAGAAAAGCCTGATTCAGCACCCAAATCGGAACGAGTCGACTCACTGGAATCCTGTACGTCTCACTATCGAAATGCAGCTGCTCCTGGCCAGAAGTACGCTAATATTTTAGGAGGGGTAAGTTTAAGGCAGGGAATATGAAATCTTCAGTCCAGAGTGAGCGGGACCTATGAGCAGGCTGAATGCTGACTCCCAGACTGAATCAGAGCACATATGAATGAAGCCAGTTAATTTAGTTTGCCTCGCCTGTGGCTCAGACTGGCTCGGGTTTCTTATTTCTATGCTGAAAGCTCTCGTGTACCTCCAAGGATGGCAATTCATTGCTAACAAGCCGCAACCCTTTCTCCACCACTACCAAAGCACCCTGCAGTACTCGGAGGCAGCATGTGGCTCTCGGTCTCATTCTAGCTAAATATACTAATGCAGTCCCATTAAAGGTCTCGCGTCATGTCTGAAAACCTCATCTTCAATCACACACTTGGCCTGCAGATACTGTACCTCGATTCATTTTTTCCCCTCCTTGTTTTGTAATAAATAATTGCCAGCCTTTCAAGGAGGAGGATAAATGGAAACAAGTCATTTGAGGCCTGCATTAAAATCAAGTGCTCTCATCTCTCTTTACCTGACCTGCTGGAAACTTCCTCTTCGGCCCTGCTCCAAATCAATAGCTGAGAGCAGCATGGTGCACGCTAAATAGCATCAAGCAAACCTACTTTGTGTGGGAAGAACAGAAAGAAAGTCCGTATTTAAATGCCCTAGGGTAACTTCTGACAAACAGGTAACCGCATCTCACCACAGAGAGATAAATTTCAGCAGAGCAACTCCCAGTCTTTTGAAGACATGACTGGAAAATATTTCTATACAATATTCAGTGTTAGAAGTCCCTTTCAGCATAGTTATGCAAGGGAAGCTGATCCCAACTGATATATATATGTGTCTGCCTGCCTTATGGTGTCAAATCCAGAGCTGAGGGAAGGAGACAGGCATCTGCCTGTATATCCTATAAGGATGCCTGATCTTGTGCGCCCCATCTGCTATAAAACGATGTGTTTGGATTTGCTGGGGTTTTCTGATTTGTCAAAAAAGTACCCAAATGTTGTGCAGAATGCAGTGAAATCTTTCAGAAATAAAGCAGAATTTCCATATATGCTATGGCAGCTCCCCCCTCTGAAACACCTCTGTGGGAGTACTGGTGGTCTGAGACGTTAACCTCTGGCAAATAGCTTAGGAACAGCAAAACCAGGAAAAGAGCCACCATCAGTTGCACTGTAATTAAGCAGCTCCAACTTCCTTATTCACCCTGGTGAGAAATAATTTATTGGAGTCACTGCAGTTCTGGGGTTTTCACCACTACATGATTTTTCTCTCAAGCAAAACTTGCACAAATGTGCTGGAACACAACTGCTGATAGAAAACCTCATCGCTTCATCTCTTGCCTAAAAAAAGCCAGGGTACACAATCAGACTTAATAGCTCTGGGACCTGATTCTGATTTTGTCATTGTTTACAGGCTGGTTTAAACTCCATGGACTGGAGTGTGAAAGGACAGACAGGACCTTTCCCTCCTGGGAGAAATCAGTGTTTCCCCTTAAATGGACTTTTCTTTCATAAAAAAAAGTCAGAATGTCACTGTCCCAGGGCAACTCCTCTTCTTGTGACATAAGCCATATGGTACCGAAGCTGGCCAGAATTATATCATGCTATATTCAGCACACAAAACCAGGGCTCCTGCCTCAGGAAAAAAATCAACAATGGCATGGGGAACCATTCAATTATTCCAGCAACTCTTAGGAAAGAAGAAACTCGAGGAAGAGTAAAACAAAAGCTGCTCGCCATTCAGCAGGATTCGGGGAGACCCCCTTGAGGAGTGCGAGGCGCTCTGCCCACCTTGCAAGCAGAGAGCAAATACAGTATTACCAGCAAACACAAGAGGGAAGTGCAGCACCAAAATCCAGCCCTTTGCAGGGAAAAGAGCAACAGGCTTTCAGTCTCGGCTTAGAGGTTTGTGCTCACAGACTGGGGCACAATGGTATAAAAGTGGGGTCATTTCACGGCAGAGCCTTTTCCCCCCTCCGCTTGTACTGATGCCAGGACCCTTGAAGAATCTCATTTGCTTTACACGGCCTGAAGGAGGCCATTTTAGTGAAGAACACCGCAGGCTCAGGCTGAGTGCAAGATGTGTTGTAACCACAGCCTCCCACTACTTCAGCAAATGCTGTCACTTAAGCCCAAGGTTAAATTCAACTGGACCGCATGAAGGTACATATGTAATTACACATATTTTTCTTCTCTAAATTCAACTATTCCATCAGCTACTCTTTGACAGAAAGCCTCTAAAAAGACCATGTTATGAGACCCTAGAGCAGGAATTTGAATCCAGCCACTTAGGACTTTGTCTTTGGTATTTCAGCGGTTGATACGGGAAATCCTACCAGATTTAATTGAGATAATGAGCTTTCAGACTGTACTTTGAACACAACCACAACAAATCTCCATGTTAATGATGCTACAGAATGATTCAAAAACCCTTTGTCAAACAAAACCTTTTTTTTTTTTAGATTTTTAGGTTGTAAAGAGGATTTCTGCAGGATCCCTTTGCATTTCCAGAAAACCCAAAGGACGACTGTACTCTAAGAACTCCAGCAGTTCTCTGAAGACCCTTTCTCAGAAGATGAAAGTCCCTCATGGCTTCATTCCCACACTTTCACTGAAGTAGCACATCTGTCCAGGCAGAGAAATGAAGGGGTCACAGCTGATGAGCTTATTGGGGCTGAAAGCTCCTGCACGGCAGCATCAGTGGCTCCTGTGCACATTCCTCCGCAGCCCCTCAGCTCTCCCTGCCCTGGGCTTCGGATCTGGCTGCCGAGCCCTACTGCAATCACACCTCCCTGTCCTACTCTTTCCCATTTCTGAGCAGCTCTGGGCTTCACTAAGTGTGCAGTGTCAGCCCCCGCACCAGGGGCTGTCTTCCCTATTAGGCAGTAGCTTAGAGCTCAGCTGGAATTACTCTGAGGTTGCTTTTAGCCCAGAGTGACACCAAGGAAATTCTTTACTCTGAGGGAGGTGAGCCCCTGGCACAGGTTGCCCCGAGAAGCTGTGGCTGCCCCATCCCTGGAGGTGTTCAAGGCCAGGTTGGACGGGGCTTGGAGCAACCTGGGCTGGTGGGAGGTGTCCCTGCCCAGGGCAGGGGGGTTGGAATGAGATGATCTTTAAGGTCCCTTCCAACTCTAACCATTCTGTGATTCCTGCAGGGCCATGGGCCATTTACACAGGTCTGAGTGAAACAGGAATCCAGTTCAGAAGTAGGAAGCTCAAAGCATTCATCCAGACTTTGTGTTCTTTAAAATGAGATGTATACAGTGTGGAAATGTTCCCTGGAGTCAAACAGAATGAGAAACAGATGGGAAATTATTTGCAAACAGGAACTCTTTTCTTTCCTTGTTTGCTTGCCTTGTTTTGTTTACCCCTCAAAATCCTAACAAGAAACACAAGTAGAATAGTAGGACTGCAAGCTACTTCATATTAGCAGAGCTGGATAAACAAAACTACAAAGCACTGACAAAGCAACACATTTATTTTTATGTGATGTGTTGAGTAAGGCATCAAGCCTTACCTTGGGCCCCAGTCCAGCAGATGCTGATGCATGGACTTAATTTCATTGCTGGGAGTACAATGAGGCTACGCTGAGCAGTAAAGTTAAACATATGTGCACACTTTTAGGACTGTGGCCTTAACTAGTAAATCTTAATTACGCTTTTTGCGGATGACAAGAGCAAGGTTTATGCTAAGTATTATTAGTGGAGATTAGAGTTTTGACTGAGTGTATTTAATTTGATGCATCCATCGTTCAGTCAGATAAAGACAGTAGCAGCTGAAATCAAAGCACCATGGAAATTTATGCTCTAAGTATGAATGTAACATTTTTGTAAATGATTGCAAAGAGTTACACATGGAGCCACATACGGTGGAATTTAATTTACGAAGAACAGCCTCTATCTTTTAGCCATTCATATAATGAAGATTTAAATATGAAATAAATTGCAAACACTTGCAGCTGAAGCAGGATGTCAGATGATGTTCATTCATAGTGAAATTACATCTTTAAGTTCCTCTCAAGCTACATGAATATATCTATAATGGACATACACGTACATGTAAAACAATCCCCTTCTGTAATAAAAACATGTATTATTAAAGTGCTGTTTTCCAGATAAAATTCTTATCATAGACATCAAAACTTGGTCTCTCATGCTCGTAACCATGTGTGATGACTGCATTAGAAACATTTTTCAAATTTTGTTTATTTCTACCATTTCTGCTTTATTGCTTTTTTATTATTTCTATTTCAATGAACTTTGTGAAACTTAATCATTTTCAGTTTTGCTTGTAAGCACTTTCACTCTCTTCTCCGTTCAAAGGCTGTTGCCATATCCAAAGAGAGGAAAGTTAAAAAGCAAAAATAACTGAAGAAACATGAGAAAAGGAACCAAAGCAATCCTTAGTGTCACTCAACTGCTTTTAGTTTGTCATTGCCTGTCTTTGAGACTAAACCAAATCACCAACCTTCATATCTTTTCAAACAATTCTACAAAAGACTTAGGAAGATTTCAAGTGACCATAAACACCCCCTTCCCTTCCTTTCCAATATTATATCAAACAAATGCATTTTTCTTGAAGTAATCTGACAAGGGCTCCCATTAACGATACAGGAATGCAGCTAAACAAATCACAACAAAAAGCAATAATTACAAGAAAAGCAAAAGTCAAAAAGAAAGGCCTTTGCAGAAATGTTGCAGACTTTGTACAACCTCCTACAGATCAGCATATTTTACTGTGTGGGAGTTGGGGAAATCCCAGCAGCTTTCTATTGTATCGCGTTATTTCTTGGCTCCTTCCCAAGCAAATAAATAATCATCGTAATAAACTAGAGTCATACAAGTGTAGCAGAAACAGACATGAAATCCAATAGATAAGATAGCCAATGCTCAAGATGTTTCTTGCACATGGGCTAGAAGTTGGGAGCCTATTAATCTTTCATTTGCTCAACTGCTCTTCTGCTAACAGAGACCAGGATTACAGTGAGCACACCATGGCAGGAAGGGGCTAACCCTGCTTCTCAAGCCCAGCGTAAAAGGATTTCATACCGATGCGCTAATTCACCGGTGGCTTTATTTCCCTTTGACAATCCCACCTATGTTACTGCGCAGGGACTGGAAGCGTTTTTCGCAGCACACCGTACATGCGCTTCCTCGGCCGGCTGCGCTGCTGCTGCAAGCAAGTCTGCAAGGAGAAATTAAAAGGAAAATTTGCTGCCTGCAACTATTTCTCGTATATATGAAAGAACTCAGTACTGCACAGGTTAGGACAGGGTAAAGTCTGTCTTTGCAAAGCCTCAGCTACTCACTACCCCTACGTCCGTGTTTGTTCATTTTTAATGACCCATGAAAGGCCATTCTGCTAAGGCTGCCAAATGAAGCTGCATCCTTGTTGCTCTCGGGTACCCTGAGCACCCTCGCTCCACGGGACCACCAAACCAAGAGACCAGTGCTCCAGAGGAGAAGAGTTGGCGCAGTAATCATTTCCCAGGCACATTCAGCAAGAAAACCAGCAGTCCTTCCTCACACAGAGTCCTTCTAAGCAAAAATAGCTCAAAACTTTTTAAAATACAGATTTGATTTTATTTTTCTTTTACACTGAGAACTGGGCTTGAAAGTTAGGCAAGCTGCACTAAATGTCATCTCCTGCCCCCTGCTCTCAGAGTGAAATATCTGAAGAACACTTTGCCTCTTGGCTCATACCTGATGGTCCTGCTCGACTCCACAGCACAAATGAAGGGATTATGATGAAATCAAAGTGGACTTTGTTTGTAATGAGGAAAATACACTCCAAATTTGAAGGAAATCCAAGCTAGAAAAGCAAATTCTCCTGTGCCTGTGGCCAGCTTGGAGCCTCCAGGCCCAAGCCCCAGCTGCTCTCTAACAAAGCCAACAGTGCTGTGACCAGCCCAGGGCCNTGAAGCCAACAGTGCTGTGACCAGCCCGGGGCCCGAATCCACCCCCACACCTCCACGGCTGCAGCAGGGTTTGGAGTTACAGCCTCGGGGCAATAAAAGCTGGAGATGGATAAAAAATCCCTGGTCCTCAGGGAGTGCTCCACAGCCCTAATGAATCCTCCCAGAGCCCAAATCTCATGGCAGGGGTTTGAGGTGAGGTAGATACGGTGAAGGGTGAGAAAGTCCTTTCACAGCCTTCTGGACAAAATACAGAATCCCGTTCTCCTATAAACCAGCTGCTCTTTCTATTTTTAAATACTCTGGAGGGACTCAAATATTGCGGTGGTGAGAGAAGAGGAGGCTCATGTAAGTACCTAGGCAGATGGATGCTTAGCAAAGGAAGGCAACTATCCCTGCGGGACAGAGCCACAAATAAATGCTCATTCCAGCTCAATTATCGAAGCCCAAACAGGTAAAATATCTGGACAAAGGTGTTTGAGGCTTTAAGGCTAAGCTGCTCTCGGGAATGCTGTTCTTCCACTTTCACCAAGGCTCAGCAGTTGTTCCAGACGTGCTCAGATGAGTGTTATAACACAAAGCCCCAGCAGTCACGAAATACTGCCCACAGAGCAATTAGCAACGACATAGGAAACGGGCTGAAGTTTGCTGAAGTTTCTTTGGTCTTAGCTTTGTAAAAACTCTGACTAATAATTTTGACTCAATTTTCATGCTGTTTTGAATCAAGTGTGAGGCAGCTGTTCATTTTTCTCAGTGATAAATCACCTTTTCTTGACATTTGGAAACTCGGGAGACAAAAAAGAAAGAGGGGAAAAAGTGCTGAGGGTGGACTCAATTTTATTTTTAATTATTTAGCACACTCAGATGCTCAGCCCCAAAGGTGTGTAGACATCACTTCAACATGCAGGCAAATAATGGAAGGATGGACTTGCCCAAGCAAGACAAGGGGGAAGCCTGTAGCCCTCCTTCCCACAGCTACCAATGGGCCTGAAGTTGCCATGAGGAGTATCTGTGTATGTAAAATGGCAGAAGCACGGAAACCCATGCAAGATCAGGCTCAAGTCCAGGAAACAGCGATCTTGCTGTGTCCTTCATTGCTCAGCTTTTACTCAGTGTTTGCCTTATGGCAGACTTCTCTCCTTCTCTTCTCTGGGGGTGGGAAGGAGAAGGGACAGTCTTATTTGCTGCTCATAGGAAGGAGGTGCTGGCCCAGGAGAAGCTCCACATCCTGTCCCTGTCCCTCCCTCCCCCCCTGGGGCAACAACACAATTCAATTGGTAATAATTCAAAAACAGAGTCTTGAACAAGGACTTTCTGAAAGCATCTGACCCCTTTTTTAAGGGAGGGAAGTTAGGAAAGCAAAACCCCTGCGCTGTTTCCTGCTGTTGTGCTGTTTATTTCAGAGTATTTCCATTGTTAGAGAGTAAACTCTTTGCATGCGAACGCGAGGAGGTAGCATCAGGCTGGAAAGACGGCTAAATTTGGCTCAAATTCCTTAGGAGCCTGACCTCTTCCTATTGAAGTATATAGTAACACTCCCACTGACATCCAGTGAGGCATTTTCAAACACGCACACCCCCTCAATTAATTCTGTTGCATTGAAGGAAGTGACATAAATAATCCCCCAAGAACGCATGTAGGTAAAGGGATATATTTGAGTTTCACCCAGGAAAACAGTAGAAGGGCACAGAGAACACACACAAGCCTGTTGCTGCAGGAACTCGCACACTTCCCTGGCTTTGTGCACCCGGAGGCTGTTGCACTGAAGTCAGGAAAATGATTAGCAGGAATAAGTTAAGCACACATATAAATTTCTAGGATCAGGCCAGCAGAGGGAAGGCCATGTGAAAAAAACAAGAAAGGGTTTTTGTGAAAATCTGACAGCATTTTAAAATAAAATGTGTATCACAGGCTTCATACAGACACAACCTTTTTATATATTTCACTAATATTCAATAAATATATTTCACTCTATTTTTTCACTAAATTATTGCTAATTTGGAGGACTGAAACACAATTTTCTGGGTGTTTGCTTTCCTGAAATTTGCTCTCTACTTTTATTTTCTTTCCTTTTTCCGATTTGATCAGGAAGACACCTTCCATTTTCAGTTTTCAATCAAAAAGAAAGGTGAGAGAAAGCATTATTTCAAGGCACATATTTAATTGTTGGGAAAAAAAAGACTTCTTCCCAATGAATCCCAATGAAAGGATTTTAATGTAAAGAAGCACAGCCAGATCAAATGCAGAGGCACTCACTAAAGTTACAAGGACATGAGGCATATTTCTTAGCAGGCTTGAAGAACCATTTCAAGCCCGTACGCATCCAGTTTCACTGATGGACTACGAATTACACACTCGGCTAGCCTGGATGTGTAAACATCCTATTTCTCTTCCTTACTGTTTGTTGTAACATCTTTGATGCTTCCAGTGGAATTAGTTGTAGCAATTCATCCAACGACCAAAACTCCAATATTCTAACTTCTATAAAGAGGATTTTTTTTTTAATTGATCATGTGAATCTGTCACAGCTAAAGGAAAGAGATTCTCACCCGGGCAAAGTCCCTGGAAGCTACTTCCATAGCAAATTACATTTTTATTGTTATTTCCTGATTGAGTAATACAGCTGGAGCAAAAAAACATGCGCAAGTGAAGCATATCGAGTTAAGTCAAAACACAACAATCCTCGCAGATTTCTCTTGGCTGCAAACCCCTGAACATCGATCAGATTCTCCTGGGAACGGCCGGCAGTGCTTGTTCGGGAGGTGGGAGGGTGGGGTCAGCGTTAATCTGGGATTTTCATCTTCCCCTGTCACAGATCCAGAACTGGCTGTATCTTTGTGGAGCTCCCAGCATGGCTGGGTATGAGTTCATCGGTGATGAACACTTCTGGGGGCTCTGGCAATATATGTTTCAGTGCAAATATTGTTATTAATAATCCTTAATTCTCCTCCTCCGTTACAATGGAAGAGATTGAGTGCCTGATCCTGATTTCACGGCTGCGAAATGTCTAACACGGCTGAAATCCATGACTAAATGCTTCTTGGTTTCACCCACTGACTTTAATGAAGTTCTTGCCAATTAATAGTGGGGGTAAATGAAAGAATCTGTGCCTCACAACATCAAAGGAGTTAAAAGTGACTTCAAGAAATGAACAAGTAGCGCTTTGTGCAATGTCCTTCTGCAGCTTGAATTTTCATGGCGCTTGTTAGTTCAGCCAGTGCAAGGATGACTTGCCGGCCTGTTGTCCCTGTGGGAACACAGACCCCAGTGTAGCACGGGAGTGCTGACTGCAGCATGTGGCCGCTTCTCATCACGCCTTTGGATAAAGCGGCAGAAAATAAACTGGCACGAGAGGGGAATGAGCGGAGAGCTGGGAGGGGATTTTTTCCCATCCCTGGCTTCATTGATACAACAAAATGGAAATGGGCTGTTTGTTTTCCCTAATGCTTATAATAACTGTAGTGATAGATTTGTCATTGCCAGCACTGCTTCCCTTCCCCAACATAGACTATTGTACTTTTAAAAAATGCCTCTTAGTGGATTTTATTTATTTGCAGGGTTGTAATTTCATGCTGTTCTCCACAGCCCTGCAAGCTGGGCCTGCTCTGGCAAGATCAGTAGTGGTATCTGCTTGTCTCTAAAAGCGAAGGGGAGAGCAGGGAGGCTGTGGGGTGTGTGGTAAAGGAGGGAAGACGGGGATGTCAGAAAAAAGGTAAAGGAGAAGGAGGATGCCCCTTGCCACATATAAACCCCTTGGTTTACACTCCAAACATACCAAACTGAAGTCTGAACTCAAATACAGCCAGGAAGAAAGCAGCAGTATTTGTCCCACCCAGCCCATAAGAACACGCAGCTTTTGCATGGGAGGGGAGCAGGGCAGAGGAGCGCAGTGCTGTGTCACTGCAGACCTTAACCTGGAAAGGGCAGTCCCTGCCTTGGAACCGACATGCTCCAAGGCCATGTATTCCAAGTGACGGCCTGGAGAGGGCTGAGAAGGATGCAGAAACGCAAGATTGGGGCGGAAATTTTGGAGTGCAACTCCTTTGCCTCTAACTACATCTACTTTAACCACTGGTGCTACCACATCAAAGCAGTGGACAGAGCCCCTGAAGTCACGTACAATCACAGAGTGGTTTGGGTTGGAAGGAACCTTAAAGATCATCTTGTTCTTACTCTCCTGCCCCGTCCAACCTGGCCTTGAACGCCTCCAGGGATGGGGCAGCCACAGCTTCTCTGGGCAACCAGAGCCCTACTCTGCTCTCTCCCGTGCGTAGTCAGGTCATTATAGTGCAGAGCTTCTCCTCAAAAAAAAAACCAAAAAATCCCAAACAACTAAATAAAACCCCAAAATAATTGCGCACGTGCTTTTATTTTTTAAAACAAGCCTTCGCTTCTCCTGTCTGCTCCAGCAGCGGCCCTGCTCAGCGCATCCCCCCCCCCCCCCCNCCCCCCCCACCGCCGTGGGTCACCCCCAGAGCAGCGCCCGCGGCGGGTGGGCGCCGGGACCCCCCCCCGATCCCCATCCCCATCCCACGCCCCGATCCCCCGCGGCCGGCGTGGGGCTGGCTGCCGGCCGGGGCTGCACCCGCCCTCCCGGAGGCGGCTTTAAGAGCGGGGGCGGGCTGCGCGGGGCCGCGGCTTCTCCTCGCCGCCCGCCGAGCCTGTGCCCAAGTCGCCGGTGGCGGCGGCGGTGGCGGCGCGGGCTGCGCGGGGCGCGCACGTGTGGCGGGGCGGCGGGTGGGCGCGCCCAGCGGCGGGCCGGGCTGGGGGCGGAGGGGGGGGCCCTGCCCCGGCCCCCGGCGGGCGTGCATGGCCCTGCGCGGGCGGCGATGGCTGCGTGATGATGGCCCAGCGCGGGCAGCCCGCACCGCACGCCATGGCTGCCAAAGAGGAGCTCTACAGCAAAGTCATCCCCCGGCGGAACCGGCAGCACCGCGCGGGGACCATCAAACATGGCTCGTCGCTGGAGATCCTGCTGTCGATGGGCTTCCCCAAAGCCCGGGCGTAAGTCGCCTGCTCGGCCCCTTTTTCCCCGCGGCTCTTCCCCCCACCCCACCCCCCCTCTCTGTTCGTTTTACGGCGGCGAGAAGCGACGGGCGCCTTTCTGCTTCGCTGCTCCAGGCGGCCACGGGCGGGCGGAGCCGCGGGAGGGACCGCCGGGGGATGCCGGGCAGCGGGGGGATGCGCTCCCGGAGCGGCCCGGGGATGCTGTACGGGCCGAGGGATGCGGCGGGTACCATCCCCCGGCGGCCGCCGCAGCCAGGCAGGAGCGCAGCCCCGGCTCCGAGGATGGGGGGGCGGGGGGAGAGGGAGGTGGCGGGTTTGGGGGGGCGGCAGGTGCCGTCCCGGGGCGCACCGTGGTCCCGGTCCCCGCCGGTGCCGAAGGGCCTCGGAGCAGCGCGCCCGCACCGCCCGGCGAGCGTCGCTGCGAAGTTTGGGACCGGCGGGGAGGCAATTTTTTGCACCCCCGGTTGAAATCAAAGCCCCGTGCTTTGAAAATAAGGAGCCCTCGGCGCAATTGCTCTCGCTAACTCGGTCACCCGGGAGATTTTCATTAATCCGCGCACAAGTCAACCAAAAAGGAACGGAGCAAGAGAAGAACATTTCCGTAGTCCAAAGTGGTAGGTTTTTCTTGCCCAATTTAGCAGTGCCCTGGTGTAATCTCCCTGCATGTGCTTATGCTTTAAATTAATTAGGCAGTCACCTAATGATAACTTAATAATGACTCTCTCGGTTTTAAACATAGTGCCTCCTGAAGTGGGACTGCGCGCTTCAGAATGCAAACGAAAACAGTGGGGATTTGGATGATTCCTTGATCTGCTTAAGTTTTCCTTTTGTTGTTGATACCAATCAGAACTCAGTGGTTTTGCAGCCTACCTTTGAGCAGTTTTTTATAAACACAGAGATATGCACATGCAGTTTTAAGGACATATGTCAGCGGTGGATTCATGAAATTGCCGTGGATCCACTAGCACATACAGAAAATCTAATGTGTTTTCCATTGTCCTGCTTAGGCTCTTTATGTCTGTCAGTGATGTATAGTTATCTACTGAAATCAACATACAGCATTTATATACAATGCCTGCAAACAGAGATAGTAGGAGAGTGGTGACTTCATGCTCTGCCCGTTTGGAAAAGCAGACGTGCATCTTTCAGTGTAGCTAGAGAAAAAAGCAGCTTGATACTATGAATGAAACTAGTTATTACCTGTACAACAGTGCCATCAAGGCTGATAGTCAGCCCTGGTCTTACCTAACCATTAGTTTAGGAACTACGTCTATGGTTCATACTCTTGCCCAAGAAAATGCTAACATTTGACAAAAATCAACCCAAAGCTTCATCATACAAGACAGGGAAGGTTAAACACAGAGAGCAAGCCAGAGAAAGACATAGCATATCCCCAACTGCAAAGAGTACTTATTGTAAATATAACCAGGCAGATGTGTAAAACTGTCTTGATACTAAATTCAAGACGCTGCAATATAACCTTGTTTGACACCTCAGCTGTCTGCTGGGAAGGGGGACCGCTTTCCCGATCTGAAGTAGCAATTAGTCCAGCCGCTGTTCCAGCCTGCTGGAAATACTACAAATAATTCATCATTAAAATTCAGATAAGAAGCAAAATGGAAATAAAAACCAAGCGCTGTGTACTGCCACCAAGGGCACGCTATGGAACGGCACACAGGTTCGTAAGCGTGACAGATAGGACCGCATGGCTAAAGGACATTCCCTAAAGGTCACTGCTTCCCAGAAGCTGCTTTTCATCGCGGCATATTACTCTGTAAGTGTGAATGAAAGAGATCACAGAGTTACCAAGGAGGTAAAAACACCGTGTCTCCCAAAGACATTACTGAGAAGTAGCCTTAGAGTAAAGCCCTTTTGAGTCTTCTCCCAAAACTCTCCCACCGCTGTTTTCTACCCCAAAGCCACAGTTACAACAGGAGACAGAGAATTCAGTGAAATGGGGGATTTCAGATCTGTGCCTGTAGATGCCGCGTACAAATACAAGCCAGGCTGATACTTAAAAGTGGTGACCATCTGTTTGGATGGCTTATGCAAAACAAGCTCCGAGTTGTCAGACTAGTCTGTCAGGCATGTCACAAAATGCCATTGCTGTTGGCATCAGTGGCCTCCCGGCTTCTTGTCAGAGCCGGGGGGGGGGATTGATTGAGGCAGGGGACAGAGAGGACTGTTGAAGCCAGGGTAAGAGACACAGGAGCTACCTGGA
>RSEF01000024.1:3750895-3826803 GCA_003993805.1 Himantopus leucocephalus | reverse complement strand
CACTTATCAAGTGCAAAACTGCCATAGATCTTTTGTTCAAATCGAGGCATTATTAAATAAGTCTCTATTTGTCCATCCTGCTTGTGGTTTATGGGGGACTGGGGATAAAGGGTCCATCAAAGAAGGACATACCCTTCCTTTTTGAAGTAAGATAGAGAGCAGGTATTGAAATTAACAGAGCTCCACTGATGTCAGTGTCCCACCACACAAAGTGAGACCCTGGAGGTTTTCCCCACACCCCCACTGAAGTTCTTGTCGGCACAGAGAAGAGCAGCTCTGTTGTGTGCTCCTGGACACACATCTGTCTGCCTCTTTTCCTCCTTCCCAGCAACAACTTCCATTCAGCTGGGCTGCTCTAAATTACATGGTGATGCAGCAATGTACAAACCACCTTTGGATGCATTTACCTGTGGATGGCAATTGCTCAAACCACTGTAGAATGTCATCACTTTGGACTATGACCGTGAAGAGCTGTTCTATTTCGGAGTTTTTTTTGTCAGTGCACAATCATTATTTTTTTATTTTGCAATTAGCCCATTGTATTACGTACTGTCTAGTCACACAGGAGAAGGCTGTCCCTCCCTATCCCAAGTAGTTTCTGATTTAAACAGGGAAGGAAGGCAAAGGTGATGGTACGATTGATGATTCTATGATTGCCATTTTGCAATTTGGGCACCAAGACAAACATTTTACTTGGGGTCACACAAAAATCTAATCAGATCCCCAGTGTCTCAAGACCCTAAAGACAGTAACAGGCTTCCTCTAGAAAGAGATTTTGCACAAGTATTATTTCCCAGTTGCCCCAAAATGTTGTACCTCATCTTGTTATGGATCTACTGTCAGTGGTTGCACCCACAGATCTAATGTGTCTGCCAGCACCTCTCATTCTTGTGTGATAATCCCTATAACCCCTATTTAGGTGTTGATAGTCTTCCTGAGAGTAAATGGTAAGGGGAAGCACAGTGTAGTTTACAGGCCATCAAAACTACAATGTTCACTTAAATCTATTATGCGTGTACAAGCAATTTAAAAAATCTCTGTAAAACGCTAAACAGAGGAAAATGCTGTTTTTTTTAGGGTGGAAGAAGGCCTTTGACCAAACTAAAATTATTGGAACTAATATAGTGATAAGCAGTTGAAATTCTCTAGCCTGCATGGTGCATGAATCAGTGTGGCTCCAGAATCTGTGAGTTCAGTGATTCAGTTTTAAAAGCTTCATGCCAGAATTTAAACTCCTCCAAAACATCCTCAAAAACAGAAAGTTAAAATTTGACTTTGAGAAAAAAAAATCCTGCTTTCTTTGTTTTAATTCTGCGGGCATATATGTGCATGAATATATAAAAATACAAAATTTAAAATGTTATTTGAGTTTCTGTATACAACTCTGAATTCAAGCCACAGCCCCGAGGTATTATTTCAGAAGAGTTCCAGACCTAGAAAACTGAAGATAATTCTCTGGCCTCTGTCATTACTCAAACTGGGTAAATCACTGTCCATAAACAGAACACTTAGATTAGAGGCATCATGCTTTTTTGGATGCCGTCCTCTGTGTGATAAGCGTTAAGAGATGAGTGCTGGTCTCAAGACAGGTGGCAAAGCTTTGCAAAACTAAACTGATGTTCCTTCCCATCATCTCAGCCTGAAAAAGGGGGACCATCTTTCTCCAGACAGGTCCATAATGTTGGTTCAGTGTGTAACACTGTGCTCCTGCGTGGATCTGCTGCTGCTAGACATCATTGCAAACACTTCCCCCTCATAAAAATGGGATAGACAGGAATATTGTACGGTTTACCATGAATCAATTTCACTGCTTCCCCTGTGCTACACATTTCCTCCTTCCTCCCGCCCTCCCTCCCACAAAAGACCACCTGGGTTTAACGCTGTGTTCATGGGCATGAAGAGGAGTTAATTCACAAAGCTGTACCACATTTCCTCTGGTCCTGAATAGAACCAAGCCAGTCTGATTTTGATTTGCTTTCTCAGTAACTATGAGAATTTAGGAGTATTAAGAGTTTCATTATTCTCAGAGAAAAGAAGCTCAGATCCAGTTTACAAACAGTAAAATCTTCTCTTGTGTTTTGAAAATGTTTTCGAGGCTGCTAAAACATGTTTTGCCTAGTAACGGACTTAGCAACATAGCAGTATTTCAGCACAGAAACGCTGTGAAGTCTCTCATTCCTCTAGGGTTTGAGCTGGATTTGGGAAAATACTGCATGGAAAAAAAGTGTTGCAGATAATCTTTCGATTTTGAAGTGGTTTCTGTTCCTTCACGGCCTTGCCTTCAGGGTATTAGTTTTCTGCAAATACTCTTGGCTGAAATTCATCTTACTACAAAGGACGAGCCCAAAGCGTAGGCATCCCCTAAGTCCCATTTCAGCCCAAGCTTTAGAAGGGTTTTCATGACTCACAGTGACTTGTGTTGGCGCAGGGTGGGGAGGGAAACCCCATCCCAAGTAAAGAAGCTGACGGACAGGAGTGTTTCTAGAATCATAGAATCGTTAAGGTTGGAAGGGACCTTTCAGATCATCTAGTCCAACCATTAAAGAAGCAACAGTTCAGAAGGCTGCGTTGAAAGTGGATTTCCAAGTTTGTTAACAGCACTGGAGGAAATCTTCAGCTACTGAATAGAAAATCCAGGTGGTGTAGCCGCAAGGGCTTAGCAAAAGCTTCCCCTAATGATCTGTCTGTGCCCGTCATTGAAGGCAGTGGGTTTTCAGCTTGGGTAGAGCCACTGGACCACGCAGTAGAGAAACAATCTAACCAAAATACTTTCATTTCCAGTACTGCATATCAGCTATCAGACCGATGGACGTTTTAAAGTAGGAGCTTTGTAGGAAGCGTTTGTGACCTGTTTACACTCTACAAATAGTGCAAGAGGAGGAACTTGCTGGAGGTGCACCCTTTGGCAGATCACTTGGACAAGACCTGCTTCCCCTACTGTGACCCTAACCTCCTACGTGCCTGTCAAAGCTTCTGTGAGAAGTGGTGGGGCAGGCAGCTCATTGCCCACGGCGGGGTTTAACAGATGAGATTCTGCATTGTAACTTGAGCAACAGTTTGAGCAATTAACTGGTCTAGTTCACGTACTGCCATTCCTAGGTTCAGCACTGAGGCCTCTGAACAATTTTGTACATCTGTGCTGGAAGGGCTCCAGCAGGTCTGCACTGCGCAGTGGAACACGGATGCTGCAATTGAGTTAGCAGCTGGCGGGAAGGTGCACTGGAGAAAGGCTCGAGCAAACATTCATTTGGGACTGTGTCCCGTGGCTGCTCTGCATATGGATTTTTTTTTTTTTACATTGGCTTTATTGCAGGTTTCTGCTATGGGACCTAGAGATGATTACTGCAGTATTCAGACTGTTACGTGCCAGCAGCTCCATTGTGTTTGGCGTGGGGGAGATCTCTATCAGACAGTTCTTTATTTTAAAGATCTAAAGAGATAAAACATAGAGGGCTTTTTATTTCCACTGAATAGTCTGGAAACTGAGGCACAGAGAAGCTTAGCTATATACATCAAATCTGTAGTTAGGCTGGCACTTGCACCTAAATCTGTAGAGTTGCAGTCTATTAGCTTAATCACAAGACTTAGATATCTGGTCTAAGTAGAACATCTGTTTCCATGACATTGTATAAAATTTTCAAATGGAGAGCGACCTTCTCTAATCAGAGGCTGAAGAAGTCATTCCTGTGATAAGATCACACTCTAAAATGATAATGGCAGCAGTAGCACTCCATATTACCTCAGTGATTCAGGATACTGTATACATAACTGCCATTAATCATATCTGATATTTGGGAGAAGTGGAACAATCAGATATGCAGGTCTGATATCGGCAAGGGAAATGCTTCTGCCACAAACATCCAGAAAATTGTTTTAAGGACCGAGCATCCCTATAGAAGGATTGCTGACAGTAGAGCCAAGCTCAGGGAGTCACTGCACTGCTTGCTGCAGAAGTGCTAGCTGCCCAGAAAGCAAGCTTGCACGTGTTCAGGGGAGGAAAAAAACCCAACACCTTTATAGTGCCTTCACACACTGTGCTTCATTGGGATCTCGTATTTAAATGTCTAAGTATCATCACCAGTAGTGGTGAGTTCCTGGTTCAGTGGCAAGTCAGCCAGAAGACAGCAATCCCCGGATTTCTAAGATGTGTTTTTTAGGGCTAACTTTGGCAAACACTGTAAGTGATGTCAGAAAGTTTCCTGGTCCCCGAGTACTTAGCTCATTTTGGTATTAAAATGACATGGTGACAGGAAAACATTTGCCTGTGCTTCTGGCTCTTCAATGATTTTTTTTGTCTTGGAGCGAAGCCCCTGAACTTGATCCTACCCTCTACACTGCGAAGGAGAGGAACTTCACAAAGTGCAACCCAGACCCCACGTGTCACTGAGAGAGCCCGAAAAATTACTTTATACTGTGGCAAAAACCCATAGAGTTAATAACTTGATCCTTAGTGTGCAATTCCCTTTCAAGCTACCTATCAGTTTCGAGTGATACAGATACCAGTGTTATCTTTTCCTTTTCTGTCCCTTCGCAGACTTCACCTCACAGACCTGATACTATTGCCAGGAGCCAGTATAAATTTACTGACGAGATTCTCAGGACAAAGACTCGCTAGAGAAACTCATGATTTCAGATATCCAGCATGGGCTATTTGAATGGAGCCTTGTTTGCATAAAATGCTGATTATTCTTCCCCCTCGGAGGCTTGGTGACAGCGGCAGCGCGTTGGCCCGTTTCTGCAGAATTCTGCAGCGCCTCCTTATAAAGCGCTCTGGGAGTTTACCCTCAGATTACTGCTGCCACTTTGCTGTGCAAGAACCCAACTCGAAGGGTGCTGACAGCACCTGGGACCTCCTGAATAAATACACTGAGAGGAGTCGGGGGGAATCCCGCTCTTTGAAAGACCATGAGCAAAAGTTTCAAAGAAAAAATTGGTGCTTTTAAATGTCAAGCGCTAACCCTGCTGGCTCCTGATGAGACTTGCGTTTTTAAATCACCTTTGAAAGTGAATCTTAGACTCCCAAGCCTTACTCATGCTCAAAAACGTTGCCCTAGGTTTTAGCTGGCGCTTATAGTGGATTCACAGCATGCGCTCTGCAATTGCAAAAAGAATAGAGACATCCGTGTGTGTGTCTGTACTGCACCAGTCTAATTATCCTCAACAAGCAGAGTCATCAAAAGAGCTGTAGTTTAGCAGCTGACAGCGTTTTGGATTCCATCACCAAGACTCGCTGCAGGCTTTGTGCATTACAATGGGGTGCGCCGCGGCGCCTGTGTCTTTACTCACCCCCTATATAAACAGACCTGAAAAGAATAGGCCTCGGCTTTGCTTGGCATTATTCTCTCCCCGCCGTATCCTACGCTGCCTGGTTGTGCACAAAGACTGAATCTAGAGAGCAGCGTAAAGCAGAGGGGAAAAAAACAGCAGCAAGAAGTAAGAGCATGGGTTAAGGGAATTGCTAAAGTCACCGCAACAAAGCAGCTGACAGCCTACATAAACAGCGTTTCAGACATCCTGTAAACTCTTGTCTATGTTCATAAGACGCAGGTGCTGCCCTTTCAAGTCCACTCTCCCAATATTTCTCCTGAAGCTTTGACAAGTCCCAGCAGCAAAAGGCACTTTTTAAGGTACTCCTGAAACTCACAGTGTGCAGCTAAGAGATGTCGATCTCGCACACCTTGGGAGCAGGAGCCATCGCTTCTCTGCTCCCTGGGAAGCCTCAGCCTCCCCCCCTTTTTTTTTTTTAACAAGGATTCCCAGAAGAATAAAGGTAGGCATGGAGAGCAGAGTTGCGTGTGCAGATATGACAACATCCTGACAGGTATTGTCAGGACCTGAGTGGTTTCTGTCACCCACCAAGCAGCAGCGTAAAATTTAAACAGAAAGCAAGCAATTATAAATTGGAACCTGGAACGAGTGACAGGAGACGTGTCTGATGTCTTTGCTTTCCCCAGACACCAAATTCAAGTCCTTGGGACTGAAGTCTCCTGTCACTGCCAGCACGAGCACCTTGGTGGCCAGTCCCTGTCACAGCTGGAGATGAGCATGAGAACGCGAGTGAAAGGTTATGCACGTGGCTGGGCAAACAGCAGCCCTGGGTAAACGTTGGGATATCTCTCTTCTGTGTTAGAAATGTAGAGGCATACCCAGAGACACATAACTGATAGACACCCTGCCTTCCATAGCCTGACATCGAAAGAGGGTTTAACTGTGTTTCACTCGCACCCATCACCCCCCTGCTATTATCAAACGCAAGGCAAGTGCCCCTTTTTTCCCTTTCGTGTAGTATTAGCTAGGCTCTGCAGTTCATGATAGTGCAGAATTAATCATTCGTGGTTGGTGACTGCGAAATAATTGCCAGTGTAGAGGCGGGTGTGTTTCAGAGAGATTTCTCATCTCCTGATTTGTGAAAATGACTATTTTCTTTTCTCCTCTACCTAATGAAATATAGCAAGTTCTTACACGACACAGATCTCATTAATGGCCTGATTCAGCACAGCCCTTGAGCACGTGCTTCTCTTGAACGGCTGAGATCAAGATGTTCCATACATTTCTACCCAGCGTGTGTCAGAAGGCATTGGAAATACCTGAAATAGATAAAGTGGTACTGTTTTTCTTCTAAGCTGTTCCTCATTTTATTGAGAGCGATTGAATCAGTTTCATGACGCAAATTTCAAGCCCTGAGTTTGCGCTGACACGAAGCACTAGTATCATTTTTCCCTTGTATGGCACCAGTGAGTAGAAGCCTGATTTTTATGCACCACAATCGTGTTGTGCTGGGGGCTGTGCAAACAGAAAAGGAAAACGCCATCCCTGCTCCAAGAGCCGGCAATGTAAATAGGAGCCAGAAAGAGCAAATGTCTCTAGAGAGGAGGATAGGGAGAGGCCACATGAGGAAGCAGACAGTATCATCTCCTGCTGACAGGCAGTGATCCCAGCATTGCCTCCAAAATCCTGTACTGCCAGTCGTTACCCGTAGTTACAGCGAGTTAGATTGATGGGTGAAATTCACAGCTGCATGAGAATGGCACTGTTATGAACAGCGACTCTGAAATAAGTATCATTCCCATTTTACAGGCAGAAAAATTTAAAATGAGACAGTACATCAAGTCGCTTGATGCCAGAGAGGGCACCTTAATTAACATTTGCCATCCACTCGAGACAAAGGGCGCTCCAGAATTGCAGGCTGTAAATGGTGTCAATGATGTCCTGCTCCCTTGTTCTACTATTATATTGAATTTATTCTTCACAATCAATATTTCTTTCTGAGAGTAGCTGCCAAGTCCTAGCAAGTGTCAAATCACAATATATTACCCATGGATAAGTTGTAGTCAGTTCTCCCAGGCACTGTTCAAAGAAATCCCAAACTAAACAAGAATTGGATCTGGTTCATATTCACACTAGTCCATGGGCAACGGAAACAAGCCTTAGAATAAATGTAACTTACAGCTACACCTTACAAGACACGTTTACAATCTCTTCAACCCCCTCCCAGTGCGTAGCTGTATCATAAATGCATTCATGTTCTAAAGGGCAAAGCCTCCACTAGTGTAAATCAGCCCAGTACCATTTACTTTGTCGGCGCAATACTAAAACACACCAGCTGAGGATCTTACCTAGAAATAACCCGACTTGCATTGCTACAAAAGCTTCCTTTAGAGAAATAGTTTTTGTATGCCATTCAGGTAATGCAAAGAGCCTGTGTGTGAATAAGAATCAGTACCAAAAGCCTCTGGGAGAAAAATATAAACCTCAGGTGTTTCTCGCCTGTTCATGGTGCATTTATATGTTGGGGCCACGGAGTCTTTTATAAAAACTACTGACTCCAGCTCTGCGCTGCAGCACAGCTACTCGCTGCTGTGTGCTGGGGGAGTACCGGGGCTCACAGAGCTTAACCATGCACGGAACAATGTTTTCCCGGCAGCGCGGGTGCAGCTGGCTCCCCAGGCACCCTGATTATTTGGGGCTGAAACACGTCAGCCAAGCGCAGCAGGCTGGGGAGAGGATGAGTCAGGATGGGTCCACGGAGACCCAAATCGTGCCGGCTCCCCGCAGAGGGCAGGTAGCTCATGCTGGGATGGCGCAGGGTAGCTGAGCCTGTTTCCTTCCAATATTATAGTGATTACAGGTTGGCTGCTCCACGAGCATCCATCGTCTGTGCTGTTTAACCCCCTCTCTTCTCAGACTTGGCCCTGATGCGTACAAGAGGCCTCCAGGGAGGGGGGGAGTTGCACAACTGGGCTCCACCAACCTGAAACCAGCCGTATGGGGGTATTTTAAGTCTCACTGACCCACTCCCCTGTGGTATTTCCTCTTTTCTCCCTAAGGTAAAATTTTCTACTTGCAAATGGGAAGGTCAGCCTTTTTAAGAATTCTCCATTTTATCATCCAGCTTCCCAAAGAAGCTCATCAGATGCCGTCTCTGACATGAATTAACTCCCTATGAAGACCCTGACTTTGGGGGGGTCAACCTATCTTTCCAGCTTCCACCAATTGCTGCCCCAAAGCTGCTGATCCTCATTGGGATGAAAGGACTTGGGAATTCTAAGGGGGAGAATGGCCTGTTAGAAGTGCATGGTGTGACTGGGGTTTTGTTTGATTCCCGTATGCCTACCAACATTTGACAGCTGTCACTCGCACAACCCTGAACTCCTCTGAAAGTGCAGCGCACAGAGAGAAACTTCTGCTAGTGCATCGCCCCTGTGATTTCAGCCTAGGCTGTGGCTTAGCGACTCCAGCGCCCAAGAAACATGTCTCGCCAGGCTTCTTGTGTGAGTCAGCCTAACCAAGGGCGCTGGGCAGCCTGCTGCGATCCTTTTCATGTTCTCCTAGGAAACTCCTGTGACCAGCTGCTGATTTCTTTGCTTGCGCTTGGTGTTTAGACAGGCCCATCTGCTGCAAAGTGAACTTTAAAAGGGTAGAGCCAAGGCCGCTCAGCTAAAATGGGATAACAGGCAGGAAAAAATGAATAGGTCTTTTAGGATGATGCAGAAACGGGCTGCAAGAGCCTGAGGCCCAACTGGCAGAACTATGTTTGGAAGTAGGTACTGGGCTCCTTCGGGCTCATCCCTCAGCATGGGAACAGGATTGCCATGTCTTAATGGTCCTTCCTCCCTCCGTTTGCCCCGCCAGTCTGCACGGCAAAGGGAGATAAAATTCTCCCGCTGTTGTTGCTGCCACTGTCTCATTCCAACCATAGAACTAGGAGCTTGCTGAGCTGTCATAGGATTTCCCTGGACGACAGCTTAAGAATTTTACATACTTGCTGTCACCAGCTTGTTCTAGGGGAGAAGGATGGCAGAGACATCATTTCAGTCCTTCCTGATGGCCAGCAGGGTTATGCAGATATGGGTTGGGATGAGGGCAGTGTACGCCAGAGCGCGCAACCCAAGCCGAGCACCTAACACCCTCTCTTACTTCTGTGGGAGTGGAGGGCAGCGGAGAGGACACAGTCACCAGGGTCTGTTTATCATCCTTTTCTGACATCTAAAGGTCCTTGCCCCATCTAACAGGAAGCTCAAATGAGCAATGCAGCGAGAGCTGCAGCGGAGCAGCCTGCCCAGCAGACTGGCTGCTACCTTAGCAGAAGAAACATCTGCCTTGGTTTCTTGCACCACAGCCAGCTTCAAGGGCAAGGTGCTTCTTTCTTTTGGCTTCAGGTGCCTATTGGTGGAGGAGTATAGTAACTCCCTATCTCACGGGTGCTTCTGACCATAAATACGTTAAAAGATTGGGAATACAAAGGTGCGAGCTATGATAGTGATGGGGCACAGGGGTTGTATATGGACCGCAAAAAGGGCAGTCATGCCCCCCTGGATCACCAAAAAGCCAAAAAAAACCCCAAACCCAAAACATTACTTAGCAGCACACTGGAGAAAGTTGTATTGCTGGGTTTGGGGTTTTTTTCCTTGCAAATGAGAGCTGATTCACCGAAAGAAATTAACTATGAAGCCTGAGTGCTTTGCAGTGTCTGGAAACCAAGCCCTTTTCAGAGGTCCAAAATGGATTACCTGAACTCAGCAACCACTTTGGAAAATCTTGGCTAACTGATGCTCAGTGTCTCTGCAAATTAAACGCCTCCCAACAAGCATGAAAGCATTATAAGGTATTTGCCTGAGGGCACAAGGAGAGTCTATTGCAGTACTGGGTTTGGATCTCAGTTATTTGGATTTGCCATCAGGCCATAAATAACACCAAAATGTACTCTTATGTGGCAATTAGATACTGTTTCAGGCATCCAGCTCAACTTTCCACCTACTAAATATTATTTCAATTTTGCTGCAGCATATCCCCAAGTCTTACAGGACCTTTGATGTGACTTTTATTTCAGTAATAGACATGAAATTTTGTGGTTTCTTAGGTTGGGTGTAAGTAATGGTAAGGAAGGAATCCTTTTTCCATGCCGCTTTATCTTTCCCTTGCTTGCAACACATTAGTTTTGAGTGTCAGGAACATGCAGTCAGTTTATTTGTGGAGTATCTTTCTAATCACAAAAGTATTTGAAGCAGTTGAACAATTTAGATGAGATTATGCAAATAGGATTGAATGTTGTGACTAGATAATTGTCCCTTTGCTTCAAAGTATGTGTCAAAGCAGAGACAAGTTTTCAGTTGCAATGGAAATTCCTGAAAACTATGGCTTTTTTGTTATTGTTGTCGGTGGTCGGTGCGAAAACAATTGGTGAATCCTAGAAGCATCCCGTCTGCACCCTGCAAGGTCTGGGCAAAGTTGTTTCCACTGCTGAAGAGTAGTTTAAGGCATGCCTGGTGTACAAACATCCCTGCGGCTTTCGAGGTTTAAGGCAAAGCTGAGCTTTGCAGCAGCACGCTAGGCAGAGGGAACGTCATCCTTTGAACAGTGCGCTCCAAGGAACCACACAGGTTTCCACAGGTTCAAGGAGGAAACCGGGATGAATTTAAATGCCGATCTGGCAAAGGATTCAAACGCGTTGCTCAAGTTCAAACACATGAATAATTCCACAGGTTTTAATTGAGATTACTGAGGTGCGTAAATGCACGGCTAGCTTGTGGCCTTTGAGACAATTTTGTTTTTAAATACTGTGGTGCAGGGTGGAGTTTTGCTGATAGTCCTTTGCTGTTGTTACCATTAGCTAACTGCCATCCCACATTAGAACTGCTCAATTTGGTTATCTGGATTAGTGTCTCTCTAATTTCATTTCCTCTTGAGCGTTAATCAAGAAGTTTTTTTCTCTTATGTGTATATGTGCATCCTGTTTGTTCTGAAATGGGCAATTCCATTATTTGGCTCTAATTATTGCTGTACCCACTGCCCATGATGTTGCCCGTGTCCCTGATCTGCTACTTCTAAAGGAACAGGGTTTCAAGTACAGACATTGCCTGTAACAACTGTGAATGTTCTGCCGCCCACTGCAATGTAAGGAAGGCAGAGAAATTTCTGGCAGTTTGCTTTGCCATCAGCAGGGTGATAACTGTTATCGCCATCCCCATTTCACAGATATGGAAACTGCAAGTACAGAAGGACTAAGCTTCTGTTTTCAAAACTGGCTTTCAATTTTTCATTTTCAAACATGTAAAAACAGGCATGTGTGAGCACTCACACATCCAATCCCAGATGCGTCACGCTCACCGTCTTTGAAAATCCTTGCACAACTGAAATGGAAGCATTCAAAATCAGCACCTGCTTTTGACAAACTGAGTCTATGTAATCTGTCCAAAGCCAAACTACCAGTCAGTCCAATTTGCATATACAACCTAGTATGACATGTCTAACATAATCTACAAATACAATGGCTATTTTCAAAAGTGATTTGAGGCTACATTTTCAAAAGTATTTAGGCATCCAGACACGCAACAATTCCATCTTGTTTTCAGCTACCTTTTTTCAAAGAAACCACAGGTACAGCCCTGCCCTAGTCCCCATGTGAAATCCAGGACCAAGCCGGGATGGGTTCAGCCATCACCTCCTGTTTGTTCTCAGCGGTTCTCTCAGCACCGCCTTGGCTGCTACCACGTACCGTTCTGCACTTTTCTGCCTGCCAGATTTTGCTGTACGTCTGAAATGGCTCCACTCGTACCTGTGGTGTTAGATCGCATTAATGCGGCATATAAGCCAGAAGGAAAAGAGGCTTATATTCTACCTTATTCAGGTTAACCTTTCTTTTTCAATACTAGTGCTTAAGATCTTCTAACCGTGCGGAGGAGGCAAGGGGATCTAACATCTAACACAAGAGCTTTCTTTAAAGATGTAGATTGCATTATAGGAAATGAGACGCAATAATCAAAGGAAGTTCTTCATTCTCATTATCAGTTCTCACCGTCTCGTTTCTCACAGTAGAGTACTTCTGTATATCCAGCACAGCCCCTCTCAATTCTCTTCATTAGAGACTGGAGCCTGCCTGCTTCTCATCATCGCAACCTCTGCGCAGCCACAATCACCTTCCCCAAGCCAGCATGGATTTTGCCTTTACTTTTAAACAACTCATTTTCAAACCTAGCAAAAGACGCGTCTCCTTCCCCTCAAAAATCAATCGCTATCAAAGCTTTCTTTTGTGTAGCCTCATTCAGAGCCTGCTGGCTTGAAGAGGAATTCAGCAGCCTTTGAATTGGCTTGTAAGCATTGATTTTCCTCCCTCACTTGTGCGCTAGTGATATCCGAGTCATCTATAAACCAGCTTCAGCCAGGAAATGTGATTAGCCTGAGCAGTGAGATTGGCATGGCTTCAGCTGGTGAGAAGACCAGGCTGAGAAGAGAACGTGTAAGTGTTTGCAATAATTGGTGACAATGAATCTTCTATGCTGATGGCTGAATGGGATCTATTAAGACGTGCAGAGAAGGACATTTAGGTTCCCATTCAAGAGACCCCCTAAACGCATGTTGACATCCCATTGATTTCAGTGAATGGTGTGGACTGAGGTAGAGCAATATTTGGCGCGCTCCCTCCCGGTGCAAGCTAAGTGCAGCGGGCAGCCTGTCAGAGCAGGAGTCGTTTCCCCACTTTGCGTGTGTTCCAAATGGCTGCATTAAGCAAGTGGCAGTAGGAAACCCAACCCTCCGGGTTTCAGAGAGCGGTGTGCTTTACTGATACTGGTTGAAGTTTTCAGAAAGCACTGCAGTAACTGGTGGGTTTGACTTTTAGGACGTTTCTGAGTCACTGTGAGCATCCAGCTCTGTGCCATGTTGCTGTCCACCCCCCCACCCCCCTCCCCCGGGGCTTTCAGTGCCAGCTAAAATGTTTGCAGAGGTTTGTGTCAGCGAGCGATGTTTGGGGACTGTTTAAGTGGAGATGGCCATAGCCATCGTGACCTCCCATCCAGCGTTTCCCTCACCGCCTTCCCTCCCCGCAGAGGTCGTTCAGCATTAGTGTAAACACGTGGCAAACCTTTCCTCCCCATCGTGCTAATGCTCTCCAGGCGTGCTCCAGTGACAGCTTTTGCTGGGGCTATTATTGTGTATTTTTTCCCTTCTCAGGGTCTCCACTTTTGCAGAATCTCCTGTTCCCGTGATGTGATAGCTGACAGCAAAGCAGCATTGAATGTGTCCCAGAAACACAGTCCCTGGCTTCCTTTCCATCCCTGCCCTCTCCCAGGAGCGCGTCGGACAGAGCGCAGCATGCGACTGTCCTTGCTCTGGGCAGGAAACAAAGGTCAGAAATCTGGAGCTGTAAATCTGCCACCAGTGGCCATTTCTGGTTTTAGCTCTGATTACAGAAATATGCTCTGGTGACAGGTGATTTTACTGGCCCACGTTAGGTGAAAAGAAATGTTGAAATACAGGATTTTTGTGTCTTCCTCTCCCCTCCTCTTTATGGCGCATTCCAAGGAGAGAAACAATAATTCTCCCCCCTGAACTCTGCTAGCTTTAAAACTGCTATGACTTTTTACAAGTCACGTTCTTCTGGTTTCTTGCCAAGGCCAGCGCAGCCCCTGGAGCACTTCTGACTTTTACCCATTTCCATAATCTTTACAAGCCGTAACAGGAGCACAGAGTATCTAGAAGATAGTGAAGGCCCTTTCCTCTACCCAAACACTGGTACTTGGCTTTGTGCCCTGCTCTGCCTCCCCTACCATCCTGGGCAGCTTGTCTTGGCACAGCGCAGGGGCAGTTTGTCTCCTGTGTATTTCTGAATCTGGGAAGGAAAGGGCTTCTTCCATCTCTGCAACCCTTCTGCAACTGTCTAGCTCACCCAAAACATCTTAAGGCAACTGCAGATCTATTCAAATCCAACATATCTATAATGCTGAAAATCCCCAAGATTACTTAGGGTTAGTAGCTGTAAAAATACACAGCAATATACCTACTTACTATATATATATACAGGCATATGCACACATTTATATACACATACACAAGCATATGTTCCTACAATATATACAATGAAGCATGCAGGGTATGCACAGTTGAAGTTAGGCAGCAATTTGTGGCCAATGTGTGGTTTTCGTTCTTTTTTTTTTCTCCCTACAATACAAACCAAACCATCAGAATTAGCAGTAGAAGCCGGGAGAGCCTGTTGGTTCAGAACAGAGCCTGGAGACTGATGGCAAACACCACTTACAAAAGCTGAAGGACACATCCCAATCAGACAGCTATTGCGGAGGGTCTCCAGTGTTAACCAGCGATTCAGACCACAAGCAAAGTATGTGCAAGGGCTGGCACTAGAAACACAAACCTGTCCTACAACATACTTGTTCTGAGGAGGTATGTCTTCCTCACCACACTCGTAGGAACTTGATGCCTGATTAATAAAATCTTACGTGTGCACAACATATTACATTACTATTTCACCCATGCTTTGCAAGTTGTGGCCTGGATTAACAGTGGGCTATTGTCAAACAAATCTATAGGACAGGGCTTAAAAAGAACAGGACACTCAAGCAAATCACCCTCAGACCCTTATTAAGATGAATGGTGCTTTGGGGAGAGTAGTGTGTATATATTGTCTTGCAAGGCCTCATTTTCTGTGGTTTCATCTAAGAGATGCACACCACTGCATGGCTGAACATGTACAGGATGTGAGCCAGTGGTTTCAGGAAATGAATGGGCTTAATTCTGATCACGTTTGCACACTGATAAATGAGCAGTCCAAATCCCCTGCTGCCAGTGGGGCTCAACCACGGTTATCACACTGAACTCAGCGATCAGTCCTGGCCTGCTACGATACAAGAGACATCAGAAATTATTCGTCCATGCTATAAAGAATAACGGTTTGCCCTTCCTCTAATGCGCACGCATAAAAATATATGACTCGCACAGCCTGTTAGATGAAAGGTTCATTTAGCTTAATAGGCCACTAAGCAGTTCTTCTGTTCTTAGTCTGTGCCAATCAGCAACTTGGAAATTTCTTGAGCCAAACTTTGCATTTGGCCCAAAAAGCTTGAAAGCCACCATTAAGCCAATCCTAATTTGTATTTCCTTTTCGTAATGCATTTATACTTTAACCTCCACAACACTATGTGCCAGTAATTTCCACCACTCAGTAATGCATTATCTTAAAAGCACTTGAGTTTGTTTGCTTGTGTTTTTAAGCATAAAAGGTGTTCGCTCTTTTAAGCTGAGATCTCAGGTTGCCTGAATAACCATCTAAATCAACTCCAGAGGGGTGCCCAAGGCTCCTAAGCTTTTATTTTAGGTGGTTCAGTTTAACACACCTAGTTAACACAAGCACCCAACCCTGAGTTTAGCAAACAAGATTCAGCAGAGAGGACTGAATTTTACTGGTAAAAAAAGACAAACATCTGGCTTCCCACTCTCCCCAAAGATACCTAAGCCCTTTATTCCTCAGCAGCTCGTGTGGGTGCTGCTTCTATATTTTTAAAATTGATAGACCTGGGAAAAAACATGGACATGGCATGCCCTTAGTTCTTTTAAATGCATTTGACAAAACTTAGTTATTTATCTTAGTATAAGTTTTGTCAGCACAGAAAGTATTGGGTCACATACATTTTAATCCTGGCCTTCAATGGGTATTAACAAATCCATAGTTCATCTGGGCTGGGCATCTGCTTGCTCTAACTCCACCAAGTACTACGCTGAGGCCACCAGCATATTATGGAGAGATTTCAAAGACAATACTGTGAAGCAACATGAAAATCAATGGGAGCACAGTTCTGACTTGTAATCAAATCATAGTGAATACAGTTTGGAAGAGTCCAATCTTACTGCTTTTTGAAAGAAATCGAGAGAACCGGGGATGCAAGTTACTGCAAGAGTCCAGACAGAGATCGGTGGCTATTATTATTTAGCTGCATTAGCTTTTAATGGGAAGCAAAACGGCATCCAGTAGAAGTGGGAAATCCCCCTTCTCCCTTTTAGATAAAAAAAATGAGCTTAAAGTTTCAGTGTGAGAACCTTGTCTCCTGCCTGCTGCTTGGTATTCCCCTATTCTCCAGTCTGCAACAAGGGCTGTGTAATACTTCAGTATTAAAGTATTCTGAACTCAGCCTAGGTTGAACACCCCAGAAATTCGTCAGCAAGACTAGGAGCGAGCCATTATCAGGCAAAGCAGTCATGCGTTTCTTCTCTGAGCCAGCTCTGGGATGAACAGAATTATAAACCGTTTTACAGAATCACGTAAAAGCTTGATACAAGCAAATCCCAGTGCCTAATGCCTTTGATTCGTAGCTGAGCTTGTTATTGGATGGATGATAAAGGTTAATTGAACATGGGGGGGAAACGATACAGGGATAGTAGGAAGACCCTTTGGTCTGTGCAGTTTACCCGGAAGAATATACCCCCATGTGGGCTTACATCTGCACAACCACGACACTCGAAGGACCTCGGAATTTGTCCTGCAGTTAACATAGACTACAATCTGAACAAGAGCCAAATTGTGAAATCACTGGGATCCCTGCCATTCAGTTTCCTCCAACCTGAATGGAAAGGTCATAGCCTCTACATTTTAAAAGTGACTAAGACTAATAAACAGCTGGGCTATCTTTTGGTAGCAGAAGAAGGTGTCATTGTATCTGCTGTGTGGGTGGGAAAACTCCTTACTTCTATTTGGTGTCTCCTTTGTCTATTCATTTGTCCCAGACGCCTGATAACAGAGCTTGCTTTAAAAGCCATGGCTTGTCCCCAGAGCAGCGGGCAGTGTGCGGACCCTCAGCCGGGTCTGCAGGTGAGCGTAACGAAGGCCATGAAATCATGCTATGACTACCAGTGACTTCATGCTAGCTGCACTCGTACCCCGCTTTCTTCAGGACAGGTCATTTCAACTGCAAGAGGGCTTTCCCTGAGCGTAGTTTGCAAGAAAAAGATGATCCTTGGCAAAACAAGAGAGGCCAAAAGGTTGAGGGACAGTTGCAGGGCTACCGGGATAGGGACTGTACCCAGAAGAGTTTGGGCGGAAGCACTTTGACAGCGAAGACTGAAATCTGCACATGTAGTATGAATGAACCTTTCTTCTGCAACCAAATGCACACCAGATGCTGGGATTAAAACAGAAACTTTTCCCTATGGTCCTAGGAAGGCAGAATAAAATCTAAACATGGGCCATTTCAAAGCTCAGCAGCATTTGAAAGCTACATCGCTGTGATCTCTGGTGGTTCTGCTCTTAGCAGGTGCAGCGGCTGTAGTTGACAGGAGATTCAGCTGCTGACGGTACGGAAAAAGCTTCACACAAACAGGTCACTTTTCAGTTTGAGCGTGAAGCTGAAAGTCATGTGAATGACCAAGTACTGGGCAGTTTTATAACCACTGCCTCCCGCCTGCCACAATCACACATCCTGCACACGTCTTAGGCTGCGGGGGGGACAGGGGGTTGCCAAAGTCTACCGGATTACAGTTTGGGGAAATACTGAAGGCAGAGAATAGTCCATTGGCTTCTGTTATAGCCTGCAGCTAAAACTATAGATTACAGCACCACATAGCCCACTTTCTTGGGTGTTTGTGCTGAGAGATGATAAATCTCAATATTTGCCATATAAAGTCCATCTACCTGTTGTTGAGAGTGATTCTACTGACACAACAGTCTTTTACGCAAGAGCCTCAGAGCATTTCACAGTACTGCATGAGCAGTCCCTACAAGTGCTGCAAGCTTTACTTTCAATTCCGTGCAGCAACTTCAGCCATTACGGATTTACCTACTTGGTGGCTTGTTGGGCAGCTGAACACCCCCTGATCCAACTAAAATGATAGTGCTACTGCAGAAATTACACTGCTTTGTGAAAGGGAAGCTTAGGAAAAGAAGGGCTGAGACCTATGCAACACATCTGACCCTCTCTCTCTTTGATGCTCGGAGGTCCCAAGGATGATAGACTGTTTACTCCATTCTCAGTCTTCTCTGTTTAAGCTATGAGTAGTTCAGGGCAGGGATTGTGCTTTATCCTTTGAACAAACAGCACCTCTGGGCCTGAAGGAAGTTAAAGCATCTCTCCCAGCCTGCATATTTTAGCATGCTTGAGGAGCCTGGCTGTGAAAGCTCTGGGGAACGGCACACCGGGATCAGCTCTTAAACTAACAGCATACACAAGAAGGGGAAAAGTGTAGTAAAAACCACTGGGTTATTACTCTTTATTTGATAGGGGTTTTGGGGATGTAGGTGGTGTGATACGTTTTTTTTCCCAGTCAAATCATAGTTTCTTGACTATTGGGTTGTGCCATGTTACAGTGAGAATTGATGGTTTGTTCCTGTGGAAATAGATGGAGCATTTGAAGAAACAACACCCTATTAGTTATGAGCAGATTTAACACTCCTGCAAAGCTACCATCTGCCACCAAGAAAGGGAAATTAAAGCAAGATGCCTGAGATTCTGATGGCTGCCAGGGCTTGACTGCCTCCTTGCCTTCTGCTTTCCCTCTAAGCAGTGATCCGTTCTAGGTAAGCATCAGCAGAAAAGAAAGCTGACACGTAGTTCAGGTGTTGCGCCATTAAAAGAGCATTTCTGTAACTTCTTGAAAATGAGAAACTGTTGGGTTTGTTTGGGGTTTTGTGTTTGTCATAGGTAATTGTCAGCCTAGGGGCTATAATTAGCTTTTCGGGACTATGTATTTATACAGGGGAAAACAGTGCTTTAAAGATCATGATTTTCCCTCTGTTAACAAAATGGTTGTACCACATGCTGTTTGCTCTTTGCTGAGTCTTTCGGGGCTGGGATGAACGCAAAACTAGCAGTACCGTTCATCTCGCCCCATAGATAGCACAGGAAGTGGTTCTCTGACTACTTCCTAGACAACTACAAGAAGGACGTACTCACCAAGGCAAGAGTCCCCAGTGTCACACTCTGGGTCCAGACCAAAAGGCCAAGGGGAATTATATGTGTATGGGGACACCCACAATATATCCCAGCCTACAGACAAGGGCAGCACCTATTCCGTAATGATCTTAACCTAAGTATGGATGCAGAAGAAAGGAGCAAGAACCAGGTGTTATTATACGAGTCAGATGGGTTCACTGCTGGCAGAAAGAAGAGGGATTTTGGTCTTTGTGAAGGCATGCAAAGGGACTGGTGTGAGCAGGGGCAGTGTTTGGATAAAGGAGAGAGGAATTTCACTGGACTCAAGGAACTTTGCATGAATTTATAAATAGCTGCACGTATATACTGGGATGCTTTTCGGTATTTCCATAGAGGGTTGCCAGACTGCAGCCACAGCTGGAGACTGAAGGTCACATCTGTGGCACTGCACTGGGACCTTATCTGTGCTCTGCGGTGCCTCACTGCACTGGAATGCAGCATCCCACCATGAGGGCACTGAGCTCTTTCAGGGGCATGGGGAAAATGACGCCAGAAGTGTAAGTTTAAGTCTTCTCCCTTTGCTGGGGGTGTACTGTGCCTAGCGAGCTGTAAGCACAGAAACGACCAACGAAGCTTGTTGGTTTTTTTGGGTCTTTTTCTCTATTCCAAATAAGTTAACGTGTTGTGGTAAAAAAGCAAGCACACCAGATCTTGGTTTTGTCAGCTCTCCTGCCCATTTGCAAGGTGAAAATGACTGAGAACCCCTAAAAAACCCCACATTCAGGATTATTTCTATGCTGATAAAACCCACATCAGTTTTTACAAATGTACTGACACGCTCAACACATGGAAATCAGAATTTCCTGGAAGTAGCTGGACCAAACTTTGACCATTATCAAGGCGATGGTCTTTACAGAAAAGGACAGACAATACCAGAGACGTGAACTATTCACCATTATTAATAAAATTCATAACATGACGCAGATGTTTTCATCTCTAATGAGCTTAGATAATTCCAAGATGAAATTTTACTGTATATGCTTCCTTTTTTTCTTCCATTATACATGATGTCTCCATAATTCTGCCGCTAACATTCCTGCTTAACTTTTTGCCCTTAAGACCCTGAATATATCATTATCCATGAAAAGACAACTCTTGAGGCAACAAACAATAGGAGCAGAAGAAAGATGAGAGGTATTTTTATTCTTTTAATTTTCAGCAAGCGGGACAGGGGAATTAGCTCGTTCTTTGTTCTCTCGCTGAATTACCGTGTTCTAAGTTTAGTTACGAAACGCGTTCACACCGTGGTTTTCTCTCTGCTAATAAGGGTAATGACTACCTGAGACAGCAGCGTAGAGCTTAATCCACCGAGCACTGTAAAGGATCCTGAAATGCTCAGAAAATAGGGTGCAGGAGTAATGCTTACCTTCAAATTATGAAAAATTCAAATTTATTCTTAAGCGAAACACTGTTCCTTTAAGTCATTAAATATGTAACTGCAATACAGACACACTTAAATAAATTATTTAAAGTTATTTCTAGTTGTGTGTGGGAGGTGGGTGGGCGATGAAGTTGATACTTAGTGGTTAGAGCAGCCTTTAGCCTTTACATTTCTCCCTGCTTTTGCACAAGTAGGGGTGGTTTTTTGGCTTTTTAACTCCTCTGTCTGATACAGACAATTGAGCTTGCTTTGAGCAAACTTTTTTGGGGGTTGCGAGAGGTTATTCTCATTCTGGAGTTTTCTCAGGCCTCTTATGCACCGTGAAAATATCGGTTTGCAACAATACAAAGGCAGTTTTGCACTGTCCCCTCGGTGACATGATGAGAGGCCAGGAAGGACTCGCGCTTCAGAAGGCTTATTAGACTCTTGGCTTCTGTCCTTTTTATTTAAGGATTAAAGCATACCATTTCCATGGGATCCTAGTAGCTTTTTTCATGAAACTTCATCTGTCTACAACCAAAACTGTTCCTAGGCCTGATTTACAGCACTGTGAATGTTCCTTAATGAACCCAAATTTCAATGCCAGTTTCTCTCCCCATCTATCACACTTCTAATCACTGTGGTACCCAGGTACAAATGTTCCTGCTGCAGGGGACGGAGTAAATTACACAAACCTCAATACTGAATTCTCCATTTGCCACACTTCTTTACCTTCTATTCCCTCTTATAAAAATTGTTGGGAATTAAAATTCTTAGGAAAAAATCTTAGCAGACAATTTGGTTTTTTTTCTTTTAAACAAACAAACGAAAGAAAGATTTGAGGGTTTGCCACTGAACTTAGTATGAATAGGATTTAGTTTCAGAGAGAATCAGGCAATTAGCAATGCCGGAAGATGAAAAGCAATGATTCGCTGAAAAAAAGATCAGAAAGGTTCCAACAGGATCGAAAAATACAGTTGCAGCTGACTGAGATCGGGACTGAGAAGGAACTAGAGAGACTCACGCAGAGGACAGACACATACACTGACACCTTGAAAGCTGAATACATCATTCCCGTAAATGGCTCTTCATGTGTATTTGTTTATGAGTTGCCTCCCTCAAACCTAAAATGAGCCTAGACATTTTCTGTCTTTCTCCACAATCTGCTGGTCCCCATACAGCACAACCACAATCAGATTTTGTTGACAGGATATAAAAAATGCTCACCATTTTAAAAACTCTTTCTCAAGTTAATAAGAAAATTACTGAAGTTTTGAAAATGCCAGCATTTTTAAGGAGAGCTAGCTTAGACACAGCAAACGAAGCCGCTTGATCTATCCTCACAGACCTTTATATACCATAGTACAAGGGAAGAAAATTCTGGTTCCTCACAGCTAGTTATGATATTTGTATTAATAATGCATATGCTGGTAGAACCAAAAAGCCTCCTTCTGACATCAAGGTCACAAGCTAGTAAGCACTGTTGCATATTGATGCCCTTGACTACAAAAAGCTCCACCTAAGTAACGGAGAGGTAACATCATGTGAATACAGACAGGGAAAATTGAAGGAAAGATGGGGACCGTAGCACAGAAGAACTGCCCGCTTCACCATCCCATACAGAGATGGGCTTTGCATGGCAAATGGGAGTGCAGGACTGGAAACTGTTTGCCCATAGAGCTTCCTAGAAAGACAGAAACATTCGCCCTTGTAACGTGCCATGTATGTATAATGCGATTCATTTCCTCCTGCAAGGTACTGGCCCCACACTGAGCTGCATTTCAGCATGCACAGCATGGACATTATAGATGAGCTCTAACTTACAAACTCTTTCACAGATGGGGTTTTCAGAGGAGGCTAAGGAAGTTAAGCAATTTAGATCTTTGCAAAACAAGGTGATTTTTAAAACTAAAGTTGTTTTGGGAAGCTCAGACTTCAGGGTGCCTGTAAAAATCCCAGCTCAGGTGCTCCAGAATGCACAGGAAGAAAAAAAACATCAAAGACTGTTCTGTTGAAGTACGTACAGCAGAGAGCTATCGACAAAGCAAGGAAATCCAGAGAAAAGCTGCAGTGAATGAATGGAGGGAATAAAATGTATGTTGGCTGAGTGACAGGGATGAGAACCTCATGCCCTTGCTGGAGCATCATGCGCTGGGGAAGTGGCTGGTAGGAAGGACTAACAGCCCAGTGCTGTTACCAGTTAGTGGAGACACTCCCTTGATGTGACTGCCAAAGCTCTGTCCTCTGGCTCCGAGGACCTTGGCTTCAAACCCTGCCTTCAATCCATGCAAAAAATGTCCTTCCTTCAGCAGCCAGAAGGGAATGCAATTAAGGTTGCCTCGTGAAGTTCATAAAGGCTAATGCATGAAAATGAGTAGAGACAAATTATGGTGAAATATTAGGAAGAACATTTCTAATTGTAAGGTCGGCTGACCTCGTTCCTTGAGCCTCTGAATACTGAGCTGAAGAAAGCAGATGAGACTACTACTGGGAAGAATTCTGTGCTGTCTGGGAGATGGGCAGGATGAGTAACGTGGAAACTCCTTCTCTTCAGCCTTTCTCTAGAAATCCAGCCACAGTTTCTGGCACTTATTTATGAACCTGTGCTGTTCAGAAATTAAAACCTTTTTTTGTTGCTGTTTTTGCCAAGCTGTTTTCTCTCCTCACTGGCACATTTCCGTAGCACAGTTTAGGATGTTAGCATGGGCTTTACTGATCCAGGAGAAAGAAATATCTCCTGTCCTTAAACTCTCAGGCACTGCTGGAATTGGTCTCCCACTCATGTTAACATATTTGGCTCTTCTTTTTGGTTTGTTTTCAGAGTTTGCCTGTGAATTGAGCTTGAATTGCAAAAATACCACATGCACACACTGAAAAAAAAAAAACCTTGTTTTCAATGTTTCCTGCCATGAAGAGACAGACATTCTGCCTATTCTGGCCTCCTTGTAGGCTTGTGTGGTTCTCGTAGTTTAGTTCAAGGAGGGAAGCCGAGGAAACCATCACCTTGACTCTATCTCAAGTCTTCTCACTGCTTAGGATCACCCACTAACTTCTTGGGTTTTCCCTCTGCCTGTTTTCCGAACTGTAAAATGCGAATATCCCACTAGTAACCCAGCCACTCTAGCAAAAACGAGCAAGCTTTTTCATGAGAGTGTAACTGTGGGAATTAGCATATTTGTCACAAATGTACCAGTGATTAAAACTGTTTCAGGGTTCATTCATGCCTCAATGGGGAATGTGAGCTGAATATGAATATGTATGTACAGTTGTATTCCGTTTCTCATATCTTCCAAGACAGTGCGGGGCAGGGGGATGGACAAATAGTAGCATTATCCTGAAGTACGTGTGAGTATATCTCACACACTCATGTACAGGGAAAAAAAAATCATAAGATGGTGGTTAAATAAGTCTTTGTGTAATTTTTATCTACGATTTTCCACTGTGAGTCACCATAATTTACATGTTATCTAACACTGAGAGTCCCGAGTTTATGTTACTTTCTGTTCTATTCAGTGCTCAGTGGGAGAAATCGACTTCTTGAGGCTTATCCAGCCTGCTTGGAAGAAGCCCACTCGGGCTGAAGGAGTTAATGGTTTGCTAGAATAACTGTCATCAGACAATTGTGTTATAAAGAGCAGCAGTTACCGAAATACATTTTAGCCTGCAGCATACAAGAACAATACAGCTATTGTATGGTAACCACAGAACTTGGCACACAGATAAGCTTGAAAGGGAATCATGTTTTGTTTATTACGGAAGTGATGGAATCCATTGAAAGGTTATTGTTTGGCTCCTTTTGAAGCAAATTCCAGCCCTTTTGTGAAGGGTGTTTGCAATCTTTGGGTCAAAGGCAGAAGGGAGTTTATTCAGTGGTGTTACCTTTCTTCCACCAGCCATAGTCTGGAGGATAGCAAAATCAACCTGCCTCCAAGGTGACCCTTCAGAAATCCCGAGCAAACCATAATTTCTACTACAGTGGCAAAGAAAGGCTGAAATATTCAGCAGAAGAGTTTATCAGAATTTTCAGTTTGCATCAGAAAACCCTCTATTAAAAATAAATAAAACCCACTATTAAAAATAAATCCGAATTTAAAAGCAGAGCATTTTCAGCTCAACAACAACAAATGCATGTTTTGTTGGCAAACTTACAGCTCTCAGGCAGGAAAAAAAGGTTGATTTTCAGGCCACATAAAATGCATACTCCTCATGGAAATGGACAAGGTGTGAGGCTGTCACTTACTTGGCTTTTACCCAGGATCATGTGGTTCTGGTCTTGGTAAAGGTCCTCCATCACTCAATCTCCAGCTCCCTAGTGTATTATACTGGTGGTCTCAGTTACCATTTTACACATTGCTTTGGCCACGAGCAACGTAAGAGGCTGCCTGGGTCCTACAGGTAGTGCAGGAGGCAAAAGGCTTAAAACAAGCTCAGGGAAGAACTTTTTCACGCAGCGAGTAACTGCAGCGCGGAAGTCATAGAGGCAGGGTGTTGTAAAGGGAGAAGGCGAAAGTGGGTTCAGAGATCATCTATCACAGTCCTTCAGATGCACTTTTTGGCTCAAGAAATATTTAAACTGCCTGTTGCTGAATGCTAGGAAGGCGCAACGGTATGGGCAGAGGAAGACGACTTCTGCGTGCCTGCTTTTATACTGATTTTAAGCACTCACTGCTGGCCACGGAACGGGAAAAAATAATGGTCTGTATGGGCTTTTTTATCTGATCTCATATAACACTTCTCATGTATCACAAAGATCAAGTGTCAAATACTGCAATAAAAACAAAAAAAACCAACAGTGCATTAGAATGCTCACAAAGAAGGGTTTTCTCAGCAAGTACAGACTTTTTTCCCTTTTCTGTATGAGTAATGTCTGAATTAATTCAAGCCACTTTGATTTGAGAGAAGAGAGGAGGAAAATGATGGGGACTTCAATACAGTGAGTAGATTTTTAAATGGTAGTGGATTGCCCCCAGAAATGCTCTTGCAGGTCTCCCTGTTAATAGCAGGGAGGGATACAGAAAATTATCCACGCCCTCACCATAAACTGCCATGTATGTTTAATTCCTGTGGGAAACTGCCACAAATTTGGAGGGATGGAAGAATTGGAGTTCCTGACCCCTTTTTCTCTCCGTCTTGCACCTACTGCAATAGAGGACTGCAAAGCTTGGGGCTTATGAATAAGGACAGAAGCTCATAAGATCGGCTTAAAGACAGTAAGATTTCATAACCAGAACATTAAAACTTTAAAATTTTTTTCGTCATGGTCTCTAAGGTTTTAGGATATATGTAAGTTGTTTTCTTAAGCTTTTCTCCCCAGCCAGGAAGGATATGGATTGACTTTGCTTTTTCTAATGAAACTCATTGATTCTGAAATAATCACTTGATATTAGGAGCTGTGCCATTAAAAAAAAAAAAAGGAAGTAAAATTACAGGATTGAGGAACTCTAATAATACGAATATGAAAGGGCTTTTAAAATTCTTCAAAGGTTATTATGCCCTCAACGCTTTGCTGATTTTTTAAAGTGCCTAATTTCATTTGAGTCACTTCCCCTATAAATTACATACTTAAAAACCTGCTGATGTTGCCTCCAATACTTAGAAAAAAAAACATTTTAGACTTTTTTTCCCATCCCCCACTGTATCTCAATTTTACGTTGATAGATACTTTTGGGCATTTTTTTTTTAACCTCAGGAGCAGCACAGATGAACTCAATTACAATTAGCTATCACGCACAATGCAGAGCCATCTTAAATCTTCAGTCCTTCTAGTTGTTTTTCAACAGAAGGTTTATTTTCTGTGACTTTAATTAACTTCGGAGATGGTATAACTAATTTTAAGCCAGGTTCAGTAGGGAGCAGTAGCATTTCATATACTGTGGGATCTTATCCAAAATGCCTACACCTTTAATTAGGAATATTAAAGCCAAAGACATTTAGGTTTGGGTTTGTTAAGTGAAGCAGCACCATCCATATAAAGCATAACAAAAACAGCCCGGTTTGACAAAAATACTGAGTGCCTGCTGATCCTCAGAGCTACAGATTTTAACACCACCTTTGAAATTCAAGGCAATTTTGTTTAGGTTCCTATTTGAGATGCCTGACCTCAGTGACTGACCTTTGACATGTTTAGCCCAAAAAATGACAATTCACAGTGCCTTGTGCAGCCCACAGCTTACAGATGCTGAAATCTTCAGCATCTTACAGATGCTGAAACCAAATGCAGAGAACCAGATCCTTGCCTCCGTGTAGCCGTATTGAACTGGAGCACACACGTAAAACAATCCTTTAGCCCATCATGAAAGAGTCAGACCGATTTATACAGATGTCCCAAAGGCTTCTCTAAGCCACTGGGATTTTCTTCTGTGGGCTTCAGCAGATTTTGGAAGAAATCTGTGGTAACCTAAAGAATAGCATCAGCAGCCAGAGACTTCCCTACCTCTGTTTTGGGCACAGTATCAAATGCACCCAGAAATAAATAGATTTGTCAACATCAACCAGCAAAAGAGACCCAAATCCAGCACTCAATCTAGCTACTCAAGCCCCCTCACAACTTTAATAGTCATGTTTCTCCTTGAGTTTTGCTTGGCCTTCCTTTTCTGTAATGAAGAAGCTCCTCCATTAGAAAAAAAGCGACTTCTAATTTCTCTTTCACCCATAGTCTGTCCATCCATCAGGGTACCACAAAGAACTGAAATTTCATGACACAGGTGATGTGCAGCAGGAATTAATGACATCTCATCTGTACTGGTGAATTGCCAAACAAAAGAGGTTCTGTATTCATGTAAACACCCCAGAGACAAAAATAGGGAAAACTCAGAGAAGTATAAATGTGTTTATATCCAGAACAGTCTCCACAAAGAATACTTTGTACAGTTTTATTATTGTTGTTTTTTTTCCCAGAAGCATCAGCAGTTCCTTAGGCATGTAATTTATACGAGGCTAAAATCTAAATTATGTATCAAAAAGGGAGAGATGCAACTTGAGGGTAATAACGCGTTTCAAAAATAACTTCAAATGTGCAGTTCAGAGCAGCAGCCTATAGCTGGAAACGAGTGCCCAGTCAGCAAAGGCAGCAGAGGAGTAAAAATGACTATTCCCTACGTAAAAAAAAAAAAACCTGGTAAAGATCTTTATTTTTAAATCTGGGAGCAGCAGTGCTATATCCTGGAATTTGGAATCTATTTGAAGGACTTATCTGAGGGGGTGATCCTTCAGAAATACACTCTACAAAGTAGACAAGTGAGGCTTGCGCAGGGGGAAGCCGGGTTTGCAGTACCGAACTCTTCCTTCATACGTGACTGGATATCCAAAAAGGACATTGCAAATCAACAATGCAGAAAGTATCTGAAATTACATTTCAAACCAAAAAGAGTCCCTTCTATTTAGCAGACACAGCGCTATGATACAGGCCAGGGCAGACGTCCGTACAAATACGAGTCCTAAAGCTGTTGCTTCGAAAACTCGGAGCTCTGCAAGAGTACGATCCCTTTTAGTCCTCCTTGAGCTGTTCTTCACCAATCTACAGCAGGGATATAACTTGCTACTAAACTTCACTGAAACCTAGACATGGGTGATCTTTTACTAATAATTTCTATCAGGCTTCTACAAGGGGTATTTGGTTGAGGATAAAGAAACTGTGAGTCATATGTAAAAGCTGCTTGCACGGCTTGAGGTAAAAGAACTTCCCCCTCAGCTCTTTTGATAGCGTAGAGACCACACTATGAATAGTTTATCTCTCACAACTGATTTTTTTTGCTGTCTGTTTGTACTAATTGGAAAGTATTGTACTGTTATTTTTGTGATGGTACTGCTGAAAGATCCCGAGATACCGTCACACCGACGTCATGCGTTCCAAGAGTTTACAGTGCCGAGGGGAATTCGTGATCTAAATATACAGGAGAAAAGAATAGAGAGCACCAACAAGAGACAGAGAATAGGCACAGAAAAACAGAGGGCAGGAGTACTTTCACATAACCTTCCATGTCAGTAGGCGATGCCCGTGTCTGGACTAGTCGTCACACTCTTTTTCCAGGCAGTGGGGAGAAGAAACAGGCACTTAGAGCGCGTGAGTCATCTGACCTATTTTAAATGCCTGCCCTCTCCAAAAGTAAACATGCCCTACAAGTGCCTCCATTGACTGTAAAGATGAGTCTAGGTGCGGGTATCTATGGTATGGATAACTATATTTAAAAGGAAAGATGCCACCACCACCAGATTCATTCGCTTCCCTGAAACTACCCACAGAGTGAGCAATTGGTGCCACTGCTGTTGGTTTGATGGCGAGAATCCCCCTCAGTCTTTCCTTGAGGCAAAAGTCTGTTCCTTACCCTACTGCCCCATCACGAGCCTTTTTAACTGTCCACTTTTACTGCCACAAAGAAACAGATTCCACCTGAAATTCAGCTAGACAAAGGCAAGGTGGAGAAATCTAGGCATAAAATGATGAAAAGCCACCAGAACGGATTGATACAGATTCTCCTTCCATGTTGTCTCACTGTTTCCCACTAACAGCTGGCACTCAAAATATAAGCCAGATTCTGCTCCCGGCAACCCAGATGGAGTCACTCCAGATTTACTGCGAATCCAGCACAGCTTCTGGGGATTCCTGCCAGGATAACTGAGAAGAGCACATCCTCTGCAGCTCCCTTCACGCTGCACTGCAGGAGTAAAAGTGTGAAACACTTGTTTGGGAGGTGACAAAGCCCCGTGTGCTCACAGGTGGCTGCCTTACACTCTCTTGGTAGACCAAGAAACCCCCATTTTTTTTAATTTGGGAGTGCTAGATACAGAAAAATAGCAACAGGGAGAGCAATAGTTCTGAGAGATGACTTTGGACGTAGAATTTCTTATCTCTCAGGCTTTAGTTTCTCATCAGGGCTGTGATGCAAATTAAGGCTTTGACTATCACAGTGAGCAAATTTTTATCCTTCACCGATATTGGGGCTCCAGTTAGGTGTCAGGACCAGGGCTGGAGCTGGTAACAGATTTTTCTCTTCCTCTTCTGGTGGAGTTTCTCATTTTCTCCCTGTGACTAGGTTTACTGCTCTCAGGGAACACAGTCACATTGAAATACTACCAGAATATGTGACCGTAATGTAAGGAGATACAACAATAATCACTGATTAAAAAGGAAGAATGAAAAGAGTAAGAGCTGGTGGCAGGATTGCTAAATGCTGATCAGTGCTGTAAGACAGCCTTTGATTTTTTTAATTAATTATACATTCCCTCATACTTTGTACTGCTGTTGATTTAATTGGACTCCTTATTTTTAGAGAACTACAGCAAGAGGAAGATAGGGTACAGCTTTCAGAAGCTCAGCTCTAGCCTAATTCTGCCTCATTCAGTACCCCTGGGAGCAAAATTAGGCTAACGCTGAGCTCTTCTGAAAGCTTCGTGGTCTTGATGCAGTTTAGTACACTGCATGTTTATCTGTCTTGCAGGATGGAGTAATTTCTATGCAGTTCAGTCTGTTCACCCAGGAATCCATGCAGAACGGGGCTTAGCATGCACAAACAACCCAAAACCTTAATGCAGGAAAGAGCAGCAGAAAATGGTACCGAGGTCTGTCTCCTACCAACAGAATTTGCCCTGATGTTCACTTTAACCTCACTCCGTGCAATTTATTTTCGCCTGGTATAGAAACATGTCTGCCAATATGCTTTGCAGAGATAAAGTGTTAAATGTTAAACAGCAGAAGGGGCAAGGAGGAACGCACTGAGGAGGGTCTGTTTTCAGCTGCAGCCTGAAATCATCTATTGCTACATGTGAAAGGGAGAGAGAGAAAATCCCTGTGCACACACAATAATTCATATTTCATGGAACCTCCTTATCTGTGCTTCCCACGGGTGTTTAGTGAAATAGGAGCAGTAAGAAGCTAGCAGAAGCAGGTCTGTTGAGAGAATAGGGAAGGACTGAGGAAAGGTTCCATTATCTCACATGCCCGTACACACATGGAACGGCTGCCGCCAGCATTGGGAGCGCAGGAGCCTGCAGGTCTGCAGCTGCAGGCCATGATCCTGCAATATTTGGTGACTTTCAGCCCCAGCTCCTGTAGTTGTGGGCTCCACCAGACACATATGTCTTGTTGAAAGCTCTTTTGGCTTTCCCAGGATACTAATTTCTGCAAAACTTTCTCAATATATCTGCAAGTGTGGCAATATAATAGTGCTAGTGTTGGTATAGTTTGTGCACTTTCAGATCTGAACTCATGTCCAGTCCTGATCTTGCTTGGGCTTCTGCTGTCTGCACAAAAGCCCTGCCTGCCCTGATGAATCTACGGCCGAAAAATGCGTAGAGCATGTTGTAGCTGCCTTTGAACCTCCATTGTCTTTGAATAACCAGCTCCAGGAATGCCAGAACTCACAAAGCTTCGTTTTGTGCACGTCTTTCTGATGGTTGATGCTTTGCTTATGACTGCAGCGTTTCTTGGGGCTTGCTTCTGTGAGGATCCTCTGATGTCTAATAACAAGTAAGCTCACCTCACAATCTTTTCCAGCTGGTACACTCCTAAGGTTACTTATGGCTATCCAGGAACCTATTTTTACAGAAGCTGCAAGACATGAATTATCTTTGATAGCCCTATGTCTCTGTCACACAGGTTGAGAAGTTATTGTAGGAAGTTGGACAGACTCGCAGACACACACATGGACACAGCACAGTCCTATAAGCCTCAGCTCCTTTGAGAACTAGACTAAAGAAAGGCCTCACTACTGAGAAAAGCTTGAAACATGTTCTCAGGATGCCCTCAAATTTTAAAAGCTAGAAAAAAGGCAAGACAAAATCACAGTTTTGAGAACTGGGTTCCATTTTTTCAACTCCTTTGACTTAAAATTTTGTATTTTCATTTTTTGCCTTAATCTGAGGATCTCTAAGCCTGTCTCCGGGTTTGGTGATGGCAAGGCTGACTTGGGCAGCAGAGTGTAGGGCAGGGGCTCAAATGGGCAGTGACTCCCTGAATGCGTTTGCATTCAGGAGGTAACGTTGGGCAGGGGTAAAAGCAGGGCTGCAGCTTTCTGTTCCTGTGAAACCCACTGGAATGAGTTTGTCTCTTGGAAGAATGGGATTCTGGATTCCAGAAGGCCGCTCTCACTTCACGCAGCACACTTACACGCACAATTTACCATACATGCCTTGCTATTAGCCTCAGAAATTTACTGCAAAGAATTATTCTTAACTGATACCTAGTATTCTCCTTTCTTGCCTACTTCTAACAAGGCAGCTCTTAAATATTTACCAAGGAGGAAGGTCATGTCAGTCTAGGTCCTCTGCCATAATCAGACGAGCCTGCATAACAAAGTACTCTTTCAAAGCCAAGGGGACTTTGTAACCGATCCTTATCCACACTAAGCACCTGCCATTCATTTAATTTATAGCTCTTTCTTATTTCATCTCCCAAGAGCCCACTCGGACAGGGCAGAGAGAGGGGGTCTTGCTGTAAGCACAGCTAATATTTTGCAGTACCAGTGCTGCAAGGTGCTCTTGCAGGGTACCACCGCTGACATGCCGCACTTGCTAATGCTGCAGTTAGTGACAGCTGCCTGGCTAGCGAGAGCTGAAGTGGATCAGTGACACGCAGCACAAGACAGGCTGCCTTGTCAGCGTGATGGAAAGAAAACCTGCACTATTGTCACCATTCTTTTTGCATTTTAGAAAAAAAAAAAATGCACTTCTTAGTATGCTTTCAAGCTATCAGACACACACAAAACAGATAAGATGGGGATCAGTTGTAAAAGATTCGCATCGTGAATAATTTTAGAAGTACACCCCCACACCAGTACTTACACTCCAGCGCGGGGGAGAGCTACACGATGGAAATGAGGTGATGCTAGTGTGTATGTGTGTCTGTCTGTCTAACAATACCTGCCTGAAAAGATCAATCTGGATAACAAGGTCTTCAAGGCAAGCATCCAAAACTTGGCCTCCTACACAACCCTGGCAACAGGATGAAGTGTGCTTCCACATGGGAGATGCTTCTGGTAAAGTGCTAAGGCGAAGTGCTAGCTGTCTTTGGTGACTGGCAAAGGAAAAATCATGAGAAAAACCACTTCGTACTCAGACAACACAACTCATCTAAGAATCCTTATGATCAAAACTCTTAACTAAAGGGAAGCCCCAAATCTCCCACCATTTAGGTACCCAAGCAATCACAAAACATCAGTAGTCATATCGGCCAAGCATAAGAATAGAGGAGGCAGAGGACAGGCCAGGTTATGTCTCGATCCTCATACACATAACACAACAAGCTTTTCTCAGGCAAAAGGAGCAGGGACTCTCTCCTTACTTATTCCCAGACCATTGCTCCCAGTACCTGACTTCCTAGGTGTCAGAAATTAAAATGATAATGCCGAGAGGAGGAGAAGAAAGGAGACAACTAGGCTGTGGGATCCACACATTGATTCTTGATGTGCAACACACAGAATAGGAGTTGAGCATTTGTATGGTCGGCGCTGTAAAGTCTGCAGGGTTTCAGTGGTGCTTAGCCCCTGCGAATTCCCATCCCTTGCGGTCGCATGAAACTGTGTGCTGAGTACTTTTTAAGACTTAATGCTGCTTGCGTTTACTCAGGTGTCTCAGAAAAGACAGATGACTGGGGGAGAGACCCGCTGAGCTTATGTTTCGTGTTCTATACTGTGGTTGTGCCCTATTGAGGTCTCTGAGCCCCACTGTGCCAGGCACTGGAGAGCGCTGCAGTTACAGAGAGCACTTTACAGTGTTAAACAGGCATCTTGGAGCAGAGAAAGGTGAAGTTATTCCTCCACAAACATGAGAACTGAGCACTTCAGTAACCAGTACATCATGATACCCGCTAGATTTGGGATTTGGGATTTTAATTGAAGGCTATGAACTGGGTCAAGGAGAATCCCGTGGCGAGGGGATGGAGCAGGGCCATGCGGGTGATGTGCTGTGCTGAAGGTTGCACAGACCTTCGCTCAGGTATGCTGCTCTGGGGTTTTTTTTGGGGAGGGGGTGGGGGTGTTAAGTACAGTCCTGCTCCAGCAAATACACATTCATTTGTTACTGTATGCTAGCATCAAATCCCCAGGTGTTCAGTGAACTGAAAAAAGTTACTCTTATCATGGCAAGCACTTGTTTTAAAATCCTTAGAAATTCTGCTGGAAGAAAGAATAGTCTCAAAGCCTTGATTTGCAATAACCTTTCAGCACATGCTTTGCAGAAGTGCAGTTGGCGTGTGCATATGCCTCACTGAAGTCCGTAAGTACGTGCTTGAAGTTAAATATATGCATAAGCACTCTTTGGTGTAGGGATAATTACTAAATCCAGGTCCCCTTAAGGTCTTCCTATTTTCTTTTTTGTAATTCAGTTATTTATTCTGCATGAATATGATCAGATACAGGAATAAAGACTGTACAGTTAGAACGGACAGGCCATAATCAGAAAAGTACAAAGGGTAACATTCCCAGTCTGTGGTAAAGTTTTCTCATTACATTCTTAGATCCCTCTTTATCTCATTGTTTCTCAGTTTATCACAATTCTTCATTTCCTGTTCCCTTTTAAACTTCAAACATATATATTTTTCATGTGGCTTTTTTTAACCCTTCCATAGTTGCTATTTAAACCTTTCAGAGAGTCTTGGTTAGACCTCATGTAGAAATTCCAGATACCTTGACACTACCCGGACATTTTTAATGTAGAATCTGGTATTAGAGTTTAAACTCTGGCCAAGAGTTTATCACTTCTCATTGTTATTAATATTATAACAGCAAAATAATTGTACTGTGCATTATTACAGCTTCTGCCACTTGAGGCTGGTAAAGGACAGATACTAACACAGCAGTACTTCATTCCAGTTTGGCTATATCGCCTTCACTTTAACATACACGACTCTCAAAAGCATCCACATTTGCCTAAATTTCCTTGTCTTGCAACAAGAAGTAGAAGAGGCAAGCCAAAACTGAGCTAACTTAAAAATCGCCACCAAAGTTTTTGTTACGGCTTCATTTGACTGGAGTTTTCCTGATGTCCTGGTCTGCAGGATTACTTTAGAGAGTTCATCACAACTAGCAAAGACTTGTATCAGCTGAGGACCACAGAGAGATCTGACGGAGACCAAATACAGTTACCCAAATTGAAATTCAGAGTAGACATAGCTAACTAACTTTTTTTTTCCCCCCTAATGGAAACTTTGACATTAGCTTTAGCTTACTGGTTTAACCACACACTTCAAAATCTCTGAGGCAACAGGCTGAGACCTCTGCGCGATTTCTCACCCCAAGATGGGGCTTCTAGTACCATGACACTCCCAACCCCAACACTGTTCGGGGGGGGTGTTTTAGCCTTGAGTCAGTGGCAAGTGTGCCTCATCATCTGCTGCATTAACCCTCCTTTCCCCCATATCCTACAGCACTTTGAGATTCTTGCCCAGGTCTCACATATGAATATTGACATGACTTGGTCCTATCTAGATGGCAAGAAACAGTAAGCGAAGAATAGTATTTGAAATATTTTGAAATATTTGTATTAAGAACAGCAAGGCTTAAAAAATTTCCTGAATAGAGCTCTCTAGAGCAGGAGGCTATTTTGAGTATCTCTTTTTGCCTTTAACCCAACTATCTCAGCACCCCACCCTTCTTCCTTCCACCTTCCTTAATTTCTTAGACTTCCTTCTTGTTGCTTTGCGTGAGTCTATTTTAGGTGTGAGATCATGGTTAGCTTCTCGCTAGGCATCTACTTCCCATTTTCTCTCTCTGAGGTTTGCCTTTTCAGCAACACTGTGAGTCCATTAGTACATACAGCATGTCATTATCCTCATGATAAACAGACATTGCCCATGAAGAAGAGAAAATAACTACTTGAGAAGAAAATAAGGTGTTAGAATGAACACGGCTAAGCTCTTCCAAATGTAGAAAATAATGCAAAAACTGACTAGTGCAAAGAATACCAAATTAAGCTTGCCATGTCCTGCTGTCAGGACATGGGTGTCTTAACTCTTCCATCTCTGGCAAACAGATATTCAGACTAACCACAAAATATCATTGCTTTGACATTAACCATTGCCTTTCCTCTTGGTAGAAAGTTATGCCAGCTCATGTGCTGGCCAACTTTAATATTAAATTCCAGATAGGCCCACAAAGCCTTACTGTGGAGCCCACAGTGGGATTTAGTTGAGATATATTCCCTTCCCTCTACTAGACGGGAAGGGACTGAAACAGTGAATGGATTTGGCTATGCAGGCCCCAACCCGATGCTTCACCGTCTTTGAACAAAACTTCAGGGGTGCTTGTTGTTTGCACGTAAGTGGATGGTATAGTCCAAATCTCATTGCTGTCAAGTCAGAGCAAGTTCAGACAACATTCAAACTCTCCCTCTGAGGATGCGCATGATACAAAGACCTGGACTCTAACCTAGAAGGAAGTTTGCATCACAAGTTTCATCACAAGATCCAAACCGAGTAGCTCGATGCTTTGTTTTCAGTCTTTAGCTATACCATGTTGACGTTGGTCTATGTTATCTCTACCCGCTTCCTCTCTGTCAGGCTGGGAAAACTTCCCCTTAGCTCTGGGGTTTACTCTGTCTCTGGAGTCAACTCTCCACTGGCAGTCAAGATGAGCTCAAACCACATGGCTCCTACTAATAGGAGCAGCACATCAAAACCTCCTGGCATCACACCGAGAATTAGTCCCAGAAAATGAGATGGCCTGCAGGGCTCCAGTTCCTGGTACAGCCCAGTGTCACCGACTTAACAGAACCGCAGCTTTCTGGCAAATTGTGCAACTGCACCGCCCCCAAACTTCCTGTTTTGAAACCCCAAGAAGCTGGAAAATGTTAACACCGGCACTTTAAAGTGCTAGTTGTGGCTTTTTTTTTTTTCTTCTTCCTAAAGATCTACATTATACTAAAAAATTCTACATACAAAGGAGTAAAGTGGGGCTGCCGTAAGGAACTTGGGGCAGAAAAGCAAGCGTGTGTCTCCCCAGGGAGCCCCAGGCTGGGCAGAGCGTGGCACGTCAGAGCATCCATAGCAAAACCATCCCCTCTTCCATGTCCTGTGTGGCATTACTGTCTCTCCAGCTCCCATCTCGCCCTCTCCGAATTTGGCTGTATGGGGTGTGCTCCATCAGTAAGTTTTTGGGCAGCAGGTCCTGGTGCTTCCAGCTGGAGCTGTGCTGGGTGCTGCGGATACGGCTGAAACGGTGGTTGCCAAAGGCGAGCTTGTGCCACTCGGAGTAAGCAGCAAGGTGACAGATGGAGAGGCAGGTGCTGATGAAGTGGCAGCGAGACAATTGCGATTCACGTGTCGAGCGGCGCTCACCGGGCACCACGTGCCATGAGCAGCCACCTGGCCTGGCTTCCCGCTCTGGCAAGCCGTGTGGCAGATCCACACTCTGCCCAAAACCCACCCGCAATGGGAATAAGAAGCCCTAGTGATACGAGGACCTTGATACAGAAAACAGAGATACAGCAAATCTCTGTTCCATCCCAGCTCATTTCTGTATAGGAAGGAGAGCAATTAGAAGAAAGCATCGTGTTTGCCTTGAATGCTGCGAGGGAACTTACTTATTTCCAATCAGCATGACAACTGCTTCCTTTTCTGGCTATCACTGAAACTCCAGATGGTACATTTGAGCATACTTAAACCTCTAACTTGGCTCCTTGCAAAGACATTGTCTTCCTGGTTAGCTAAAAATGTATTAATAGTACTGGGATGAAAGCTCCTGCTCTCCTGCACTGAGCTATTTGAATAATGAAATCTTGGTCATTCTGCTGTATACTGGCTAATATTAAAATTAGGCGTTTGAAGGTGATGAGCCTCTGCTGAATTTGCTCCAGTTATAACCACCTTCTATCTGAATTTATTTATATTAGCTGTATTTGGCTATTTTGGTAATATTCAGAATTCTGCAAACCCTTGACCAGCAGCGGTTATTACCTTAAGGTCTTATTAGTGCCTTCCTTAACACTGTCACCATTTTCCAGTGATTGCTCTGCATCGAAATTTTGAACCTTTCTGAATCAGCCAGCTGAGGTGCTGTCAACTCTTATGGTTTTATTAAGGAGTTGTGAGACATCATTTTCTTAAATCTGCAGCTTCAAGATTCCTGTTATTTTCAGAGACTGCTGCTCTTTGTATGAGCAGCAGTGTATTTCTAGATTCACACATAGGGAGAAAAGCTTAAGCAAGTGAACTAGGAAGCCAGACAACAAATGTAATCCAAACCAAAAACTAAAAAGAAAACCAGTATCATAATGGTAAGCAAAACAAATGACAAGTTTTTACACCTGGAGTACGGAATAAAAGGACAGAGAAATTTTGATGGTGTGGGGCCAATTCAAATTGGCCAAAATACCTGCGCCTGGTTTCTCCTCTGTCCCGCGGGGACCTGGTGAAGTGGCTGGCAACTGCGAGCTCAGGACTTTGACATCTAAGCCCATGCCTCGTAAAAAGCTGTACTGTTATTGTTCTAAAGAAAATAATATCCTGTTTCCTTTTTAAACTGTGTATCTCTTTAAAAATGTTAAATGGCTGCTACATTCCTGCCTTTATCCCGGACACTTTTTATGAGTCTGTACTTCCCTCTTCTTTTGCTTTAACAAGCCGGCTAAGCAGAGGATTAGGAGAATGACTTAGTGCACATGTGCTAAACAAGGGGGAAAAAATCTGCTTTCAAAATCTTACATAACTTAGAAAAATAAACATATAAAACAGAGACACATGCCCAACCCCTCAGTCTTTGCACTTAAAAATAATCATCATCATCATCATGTGGCCAGACTGCAGTTTGCCAGCTGGACTGTCTTCTGAAAAAATGAACATTTTAAATTATGGAAACTAGAAATACATAGCAGCAAGTTTCCCAAACTTATTTCTGATGGTGTTTCCTATTTCTCTCTCTTTCCTATGACCAGAGCTTGGTATTCAATAGCTGGGAGTAAGCAGCCACCCCTCGGAAAGGAGGAGGAAGAGAACTACTGAGCCCTATCATGCTGTCAGGCACCTTCTATAAATATTTATGTGACCTACAGGATATAGCACAGTTTGAAATCTTGCAGCCTCCGTAGCCACTGTGCAGTCAGGCAGTTCCCCGTCCTCCTCTGAAAGTTCCTGTATTTCAGGCAAGACCTGGGTCTTTACATAGCTATGCTCTGCTTATAGCATTCGCTGACCTAAATTGGGGATGTTGTACCGAACGGCGTGTTCCTGAGGGGATCTCGGCGTATAGCAATGAACTCGCGTTTTGTGGAGGATGTGGCTGCAATTAGAGTCACTCAATAAACGTGAGGAGGACTTTATGTCCTCCATCATGTGCGGAAAGCAACAGAAGGATAAGCTAAGGTAATGCGTGAAGGATTGAGCCAAAGCTCAGTGAAGGGAAGAAAAATTCTTCTGCCATGCGTTTATGTTAGAGTGGTTTCTGTCTTGCAAAAACACCCAGGTTTTGGGTTTTTTTTTTTTCTTAACAAACTGCAGAAAAGGAACCTACCCAACCCCCTACCCTAAACAGGAACTTGATCCCTAGTGATACCTTCCTGTCCTCTCCCTATTTATAGAAGTAAGGTCACCCAGATAAGAACAGAAACGGTATCATATGCTTTTTGGTGACCAACTGAATTCTGCATATTGACAATTCAGAGGAACTCATTTGAATAACCCACATCAGAAACCATTTGGAAAGAACACCTCACTGTGGCCATTTTTGTGTGTAGAACAACTAAGCAATTCCTGAGACACACGGTCAGTTATTTGGAATTTGGATATCTTTCCCTACATCGAATACAAGTCATTAGACTACATTGGACTACAACCCTACATCAAGTCATTAGATGGACAGAAATTTTGCTTGCAAAACTGTTCAATGTGCAATTGTTTATTGAAAGCCTAAAATAGACACGTTTCCACTATTTACTGTTAACGGTATAAATTATGAAAACTGCAAATATTAAGGCATTTGTGAAGTCACTTGATGGGCAATTTGGAAACACACCCACAAAAAAAATGCTGGGAATTTTTCTGTTTGCAAAGAATTTATAATTACTTCCGTATACATATAGCTAGACAGCAGGATTTGGATTCAGGACCTCCCGCACCAGCGCTGAGTTTCACATGTAAGCTAAGGGGAGAGTTAACTATTAGGCTTCTGACCTGTACCTGGACTGACAGGTGTGTTCCAAACAGCAACTGCAGCTGCATCTAGAAAAGGCCTATTTTTTGTCATTCCCTAGAGCCAGACAGCATTTTATTTTCTATTCTTTTACCATAAACCAACACGGACCGAAAAAAGTCAAGCTTTACATACATACCTATACCTATTTGAATATATGTTTATATAAATACATATTTTATACACACACAAAAGCAAAAATAAAGGTGCCTGTTTTCTAATCCTAAGAAAAATGTTCTATTTGACAGCATTCATCTTTCAAACTCATTTGGCATAAATTATGATCCATAATTCCTATCTTACCCTGTCAGGCAGTCCTTTGAACTGAACCTAATGATGAGGCGAGCCAAGTACTTCCATCATGTTTAGCGCAGTTTCCAAAAAAACCTTTATTTACACAGCTAAATATTTTATGGACCAAAGATTCAGGGCTACTTGAAATGATGAATTCATCCCTCCAAGGGGTTTTCACGGATAAGAAGTTTGTCTAGGCTTGAGGCACATAATGAAAGGGAAGATTTAGTCATTCCCTTTCCTTTACTGGCTGCCCCCATCCTTCCATTGCTCATTCACAAATCCCTCCGTGCCTCTGTAGGCAGACAACTCGTAGGTGGATGCGAGGTAGAGGCTGCTGCTAGCATTTTCTGCAGCAACACGCAGCAGAGCAAGCTCCCTCTTACAAACAGAGAGAGGTCAGCTCTGCCGATGGCAGGGTTTGAATCTCTGCTTATTATGGCAAAGGGGGAGCTGATGGAAACGGGGAAATTCAGTCCTAAGCAGCAGCCAGAGGGGCCAACTTTCTATGAATTAGACATTGCTTCTGGCAAACAATCCTTGTCTCTCAACTACACATATATATAGATGGATAGATATATGGATATTAAAGTGGACAATTAAGAAGTCATGGGAAATTACAGTCTTCCCACCATGGAAGTAATGTAGTATGTTCAATCTACACTCAGTTAGTACAGGATATCCTTTTCTGTTTGCGCAAATCTGATATTAGAAACATACACCTTATATAGGAAGAAATATTCAGCTAGACAGTGTTGATATGTTGGTATAAGCACAGATGAATAGACAGGGGAATGTGTGTGTGTGCTGTCATAGTACATTTGTGAAAGGGATTGACCTTGCAGTTTACCACAAATATAGCATAATGGATGCATAAAAAAACCCCAAGGCCAGGTTGGACGGGGCTTTGAGCAGCCTGGTCTAGTGGAAGGTGTCCCTGCCCATGGCAGGGGGGTGGAATGAGATGGTCTTTAAGGTGCCTTCCAACTCTAACCATTCTATGATTCTGTGAATCTCCTAAACAGGCTCTCTGGGCCCAAGGGTTCAGACTCAGCCTTGCTGTATTTGAACCTGTGAGGAGGAGAGGAGGTTGCCAGCAGCGGTTTCTGCGCTGTATGTGCCCGAAGGGGCAGCACCGAGGGCTTGAAGGCCCCAGCCCCTGCAGCCCAGGCTGGCCGCGATGGAGGCTGGGGACCCTGCATGACCACGGTGCACAAAGGCACCCCTCTTCCCCGCCCTAGTGCAGTGCCCTGCGGTCTCTGCTGGGCTTCAACACACCAAAGTTTGCATACCTTTTTAGTGATAAAGTATAACGCAGGTGCAGATAAAGAAATAGCTCAAAATAGTTCACCCCTGTCCCTTCCTCTTGTGCTGTTTGCATTAACTTTCCCATGTGGCAGTTCATTACCCCATGCACTAGAGCACCATCGGCAACTACACACACGCTCCTGCTTTAAGTTGGACTAGAATAAGCAAGCTGAGCACTTACAGAGGAAGGGTTTCGCTGTGGTGCTTCTGAGACTGAAGGTTCTCTTTATGGTTAATGCATCATTCCCCATTACAGTCATTTCCTCTGAAGTAAATGGGATTTTGCCATTATACTTCATGTTTATTGATATATATTTCCTAGCTGAAGTGACATTGCCCTGTTGCCTTTTTTTACCTATCCTGAAATTGCAGGAAGCCAAAAATCCTTCAACAGTAATGAGTTAATTTCTGTAACATGCAGAGCTGTGTGCTCTCCCATTAAGTGGGCCGGGGTTAAAATGGGCACCATTTGCACATTAATATGTATTCCAGGGCAGCGACACCAGTTCTACTGTAATGTTTCAGGCTAAGGGGTCAACTGTTGAGCTGGGACACTTCCTAGCAATATTTTGATACTGTTTAACTAGCAATTGAGTAGAGGAAGACTCTCCTTGTGACCTGACATTGAATAATGTCACAAGGAGGCCCTTGAGGTGGAAGAATTAAAAAAAACGGATTCTTTGACGTGGTTTAAATACCAGCAGTACTTTTGGAAGACACTTCTATTAGGGTCTTCTTTGCCCTTCCCTAAACTCTCCATCTCCAGACCTGCAGTTGGACATAGCACCTCACTAGCTCTCCGTTCAAAATCGCTATTACGCGTTACTGTGCATTGTTAAATCAACTCCCTGTACTTCATCTCACAGGCAGCAGAATTTTAGAGATGGAGGAATTGGGTGGCTCGAGGGACAAGTAATGCTGTACAAAGCTTTTCACCTCCTGTCTGAATCCAGCTGCAATTTTTGCATGACCAGAAATGGTTACTGCGATGCCGGTTTGGTAGATTCTGAAAAAATAAGTTATTTTCTGGCTTTTTTTTTTCTTTTCTGGTGCATCTGAGTCACAAAACCACTTCTTACCACTAGCTACAATACTACAGCCAACACTTGCTACCCAGCATGAGTAAATCTGAGCACCTAAGCCATAGCCAGTCACCTAATTAAGTGACCTGATTTTCTCCGGAGCAGAATATGTCTTCCAGCTCCCACTGCACTCAGCAGTTGTGAAAATCAGGCCACTTTTGTAAGTGGCCAAACATAGCCGTGACTAGTTTTGAGTACTCAACTTTTAAAAAGTTGATCTTGACAGGGCCTGGGGGAGCTGGAGCACCCGGAGGATAGGTCCTCTCCAGGTTCTGGCTGGTGGCTACAGAGGAGGGTGTTTGGGAGGGATGCAGTACATGACTAACCAGGGCCTACCAGCCATCATCACCATTCCCAGCACTAAATTAAAAAAGAAAAGAAAAAAAATAAAAAGAGCCTCTCAGCTTCAGGTCCTGTGATAAAAATATACCTTGGCTTTTGTTTGTTTTATGCAGTGTTTCCTCCTCACACTGAAAATTAAATTGAAAAGAAATTGAAAAGAGAGTTTATTGTCCCCATGAAAGAGACAGGCACCTTTTGAAATCACTTATGAACAAAAGCGTGTGGGGCCCAGCCTAATGTTTTCTAATGCCCTTTGGGGTCCTGGGAGCACAAAGGCAGCGGAGAAGGAGCTGCAGTCAATTCCAGCAGAGCTCTATTGTGCGATTTGTTCCAAGGAAACATCAATTCATTAAGGGAACAAGTCAACAAGGGTGGGTGGCAGAACCGTCTGTCCTGCTAGATTGTGCATGACTCCTTCAGAGATCTGCTCTGGGGTCTGGAGGGAGTAAATAACGAGCGCGAGCCAGCTTGTCTGCCCTCACTTTGCAACAGGAGAAACTGCTCATTTCAAAGCCAGAGCTTTACTGGGAGGGAGGTTTTAATTCACTGCCTCGGCTGCAACACAGACAGACACACTTCAGTGGCAAGATGTACGGTTAGGAGAGTTGCTTTTAGTTGTGTTTTAAAGAGCATAAACAACCCAGGCAAGAGGGGCAGTGAACTGAGCAAAGGCAACGTAACAGAAATGGACGATGAAATCAGGGTCGGGAAAATCCATGGCCGGCCACTGCTCTGCGCAAGGAGCAGCCTCCCGGAAAGGTTCCCAACCTGTGCAAGGGGAGAGCTTTTTGCTTTTTGCTCTCGTCTGAGCTACTTTTCAAAGCAAAGCAGTGGCTGTTTTGCATAGTGCACCTGAGCCAGACCAGGGAAAGGTCAGCACGATAGAACAGACCAAGCTACGATGTTGAACACGCAAGATACATCCTTCCAGAAGGCAGGTGCTTGGACCAGCACTCTGCTGATCTCAAATGAATGCTGGCAGATAAGAGCAGCAAAACGCTTCAGGAGGAAGTATTTTCATAATCACACATTTGCAACACAGCCCTTTTTTGCAGCATTATCTTTCTGCCTTCCTCTTACTCTCAAAATGAACAAAAATATGTATATTCAAGGGGTGGGGAAGCCAAGGGCAGAGCTGAAACACAGCTGAGTCAACAACACATGTCTACGAGCTGGTGGGTAACGTTGCATATTCCCGCATGGTTATCAGAGTGCTTTCGAAAGTCAGCACTGCAGACAGAAAGGGCGACAGAAGTGCAGTAAACATCCTACACAGCACTATGGGCAGAAACAAGAAATGCTGGAGGGTCCCAGCTGCCCTAATCCTAGAGCCCTGGAGTCATGGCCCTTTTCCCTCACACGGACCCGCTTCCTATAACCAACCAGCAGCACCTTCTCACAGCAGATAACACAGGGTGCATAGTACATTGATCTTGTCCCTTTGGTCAGACACATTCCCTCTAGCTTAAAGATGTCAGCAGGTCTTTTGCACTATTATCAAGCTGTAACATACCACGTTCAGTAAGATTAGGTTATGGCTTGGGGCCAGCCGGTGTAAATTAGAAGTTTTCCTGTCCTCAGTCAGATTTTCTGTCGCTAACAGCAGGCAGCTCTGAGACACGGCGTACAACCCACAGAGCAAAAGGGAGGCAGCTGCTTCGGCTAAATTAACAACAGGAGAATACAACTGGCTGTCGCCTTTCCCCGTCCCTGGGCTGTACCCCTGCTCGTCCTTCACACGCCGAGCAGCAGCCAGCGGGGCTTTGCCTTTGGTGGGAGCTGCACTGATGCCTGAGTACATTCTCTGCTGTCTAACACTGGGAAAGACACCTCTCTCTACCAGCAGGGTCTGTAGGATGTAGATCCTTTTCTGGCACTGCCCATCTGTAGCATCCCTTTCCCTTCCCTGGCTCCAGCTGCCTGGAGACCCCGCTTTCCCCTTCTGCGAAGGCTTCTTGCTCTGCAGACCTTCCTCCACCCACACCCTTTTGCACCCATTTTAGCCTCCTTCCTACCAGATCTGTAGCACTTGTTTGAGAGCAATACTGCCCTTCTTCCCTTAAGTAGGAGGCTCTGAAATCACCTATTCATGGGGAATTTGCCTCCTGACAGCCAAATGAGGGCCTGACTTCTGTCCCACGACCCCCTAACGTTTCTATCCTTTTCTGCCTCCTTCGTTCAGAATTTTTGCTAAATATTTATGCCGTTTGGATTCTGGGTGAATTCCTCATGTTGGCAGTCTCCAGTGTTACAAAGCTGAGCTGCTCCACAGCTGCGTTTCAATGCTGATGTCCAGCATTTGGAAAACACTATCACACGTCTACAAGTTAAACAGCACTGTGCTGGTTTGTTCAGCAACTGGAAAACTTGCTGAACAGAAGACTCGGGTCTTCCTAGCCGGAGTGAAAAGGGATTTATAGGCATCCTGAAGGGAAGTAAACAAAAGAGCACTTTCAATGTAGCAAGGACTGAAGGGAGCTAGCAAATTTTGGCAGGTTATTGTAACCTCAAAAATCTCTGGTTTGTGCCCCCTGGTGGCAGTTGAATTTTTCTTTTCCTCGGTGCTATTGCAACGTCTGCACTTCCAGACCCAAACCTTTTGATTTTTATGCTGAGTAAATGACCAGCAAAGAGGTCATTAAATGCCAACAGACGGTGCTTCACTAGCCAGAAAAGCACCAGGCCAAGCAGGGAAAACCCAGAGGTCCGTATTTCACGCTTTGAACAGGCTGCATGGCTTTGCCCCTCAAACAATTTCACAGGCAGCACGTCCAAAAGAAAGCCCCAGGGCTGAGGGAATCAGCATGGAAAGCATATCCTGCAGGTTTCTAAGCACACCGTTACAGCCCCTCCCCAGCAAGGACCCAAGGTTCAAGCAGTAGATGTGACTACAGCCATGTAATGCAGCATCCCTGAAATATTCTTTTTATTTTGTTCTTCCTTCAGACAAAAAGCACTGGCATCGACAGGTGGAAGAAGTGTTCAAGCAGCATGCGACTGGTTGGTATGAAGTTATAAATGTTAAAAAGAGTGGAATAAATTAGTGAACTTAATGTCTATCAGTGTCTGAATTTAATGTTTTTAGCCATTAGAATGTGGAATGTTTGAACAGGGGCATTATCTGAAAAGCACTAGCAAAATTAGTGAGACATTATTTAAGTGCTGTAAATAAGCAATCCAGAAACAAGCCTTGTCTGAGAGAGTTTGTGATCTCGAGTAATAGCAAAAAACGGCAAGAGAAAGGAACCACTACTCTCTCCAACCTAGCACCTAAACAGAAAGCTGAGAGCTGCCTTTTCAAAGATATTGAGCAATTTCTAGTGCTCTCCTCCCTGTGTTTTGTACACCGAAAGTCAGAAAGGCAGAAGCAGTGACCCAGGTTAGATCTTCAGAGCCTCAGTCTGAAACTAAAAACCAATTTTCTGTATTACTTAGTAGTGGTAATGGGCTGCAAGTGAGACAGTGCACCTCTCTGCCTGACCTGCCAGAGCTGATTGTTTCCATAAAGGGAGAACGAAAGGGAGTGAGGACAGGGGAAGCTAATGTTGCTGAAAAAATACATGTCTTTATCTGTCAATCTAACGGTTGTTTCTCCCTCTCAGGCTGTTCTCCCATGTGGGTGACCCATTCCTCGATGACACCCTGCCCCGGGAGTATGTCCTCTACCTGCGCCCCACCGGCCCCCTGGCTCAGAAGCTGTCTGAGTTCTGGCAGCAGTCAAAGCAGATCTGTGGGAAGAACAAAGCTCACAACATTTTCCCACATATCACCCTTTGCCAGTTCTTTATGGTAAACCAGAGCTCTCTCCCTTGCCTTTATGCATGCATTCATGAGCAGCCCTTGCCAGCTCCAGGCTGGAGACGTTACACACTTCATTCAGTCCCTGCAGAAGGGGTTGTGCTCGGGAGTTAGGGGGGGTTATTACCAGAACTGCCTAGGCTTGTTGAGGAGGTAATTGGTTTTTAAGCGGGTTGTTTTCAGGGAAAAGCAGCAGCAGAAGACCAAATTCTCATAATCTGAAGTGATGGTTAACATGAGAATAGACAGGAGGGTGAGGTTAGGAAGGTTACTTGGGGATAGCTGATCCTGCTTTGAGGACAAGGAAGGGGCAGATGATTTCTAAACATCCCTTTTTCTATGACCTTGCGCTTTTTCTCACTGCATTATAGCAAAGGTAGACCATTCACGCCCACCCACCCAAGCCTTTCCTTTCTCTACTGAGTGCACCAGAGAGCTAGGCGGAGGTGTAAGGAATGCTTCTGCACCTGAGAAATGCTTGTCCCGTTTCCTTTGGCAGTGTGAGGACAGCAAGGTTGATGCTCTCACTGAAGCTCTGCAGGCCACTGTGATGCGGTGGAAATGCAAATTCCCTGCCCCTCTGCCTTTGGAGCTCTACACGTCCTCAAACTTCATTGGGCTTTTTGTCAAGGAAGAAAGTGCTGAGATCCTCAAGAAGTTTGCTGCAGACTTTGCTGCAGAGGCTGCTTCTAAAGCAGGTGAGTGACTATGCTGGCAGCTACAAAGAGCTCACGACTTGGTCAAGGCTTGGGCATTTTCAGAAACCAAAGTTTTGATAGCATGGAGAAATGAAGCTCATGAAGCCAATACCTGATTTTTAAAAGCGGCCTGAAGGCTAAGAGCCCGAGAGGAACACCCCATCAGGTGCTTTGGGTTTCAGTGCTTTTTCAGTTGAAAGATCACCTCACATTTAGTCTCAAGTGTTATCTCCTGAAAGGGAAGTTGACATTTGGTGGTTCCTTAACCTTTCAGATAGACGCTCTCTCTGCAAGACTGAGCATTTCCTGCTCCACTCGCTACCTCAAGCCACTGTCACAAAACTTTCCTCAGCCATGTAAAGGCTGTGTTTGATTTTTCACCGCATTTCTGAGATGCAAACAGAGCTCTGTGAGAAGAACTCAAGTGCCCTGGCAACCTCGGAGGGAACCTTTCCAAATAGCCCTATCTCAGTACCGACACGGCTGGCTCCGTTGCCTGGTCCTCTGCTACTTCTGGAGGAGGGAACCTGTCAGGAGCTGGGAGGGGGAAATAACCAGAGTGCCCCGTGCTCTGACGGTCTCTGCTACTGATTGGGCTCTCCGGTTGTCCTCCAATTACCTCCAAACTTGGAAGTCAGAACAGCATCAGAGTGCTGTAATAGCTCCCTGACTAATCCTCCCACCCTCCGTCACTGTAGTGCTCAGCCTGGACTAGTCACAACACAACCGGTTTAGTCCTTCATTATCACAGGCTTATCCTGGAGTTTAAGTGCATCAAGATACAGTAGCTTCTGAGTCCCCGGGGTGTTTCCGTGCTAGACAGGCACCCCATAACGCCATGTAGAACAGCTACAAGTCTCTGCCTCTGGTTCAGAGGAAGAGATACAGACATGACGTAGGTTCATCACACCTCTGAAATGCATTGCTTTCACCTGACAGTGACCTAGAACTTTCCTTCCCTTTAGAAGAGGGAGGAAATGGCTGTTAGCTTTACAGATGCACATTTTGGAAGGGAGCAACAAGCACAGAGACATTAGGTGGGTCCAAGGACTGCTGCAGCCATGTGAGAATGGTACAAATGTTCCCCTGGTCAGCATAGACGTACCCTCCAAACTAACACAGAAGGGGCAGGTCTTAACCCAAAAACACTGGCCCAGAAGAAGGAAGCTTCAGTGGCTTTCAGCAAGCTTCTGCCCCTGTGACCGCCCCAATTCAGACCAAATTGGTTGTTTCTTAGGGGAAGCCGATTGCTGCACTGCAGTCCACAGCTTGATCAGGTTATCACAATTAAGTCTCTGGAGGTTTTTCAGAGATCCAGACCATATTTTTCTTGCTGATCAAAAAAAAGATGGATGAGCTTGCAAAGCTACCCCTGGCTGGCACTTGGAGCCAAGTCTCTGAATAGCTGCAATTTTGACTGAATAATCAGTCAAATTTAATTGCAATTTTTGGTTGAATAAGCAAGAAAAAATTATATGCAAACAATGTATCCTATGATTTCCACATCTGCTGGAAGAGTCCCAATATTGCACACACTTTCACCTTTCTACTTCCTCAAATCTTTTCCTAATACAGGTTCTTTTTCTGCAGGATCATTTTGAATCATTATCATATCAATGTCTGTTTCCACAGTTCTGGAATACCTCATCCTCAGTGGGCAAACTGGTAATCCAACTAATGTCCAGGGAAAAGATTTAATCAACTCGCACGAACTTGTAAATACCACAGATTTGTAATTGCTACTGTAGGAGAGGGAACGGAGGAGGGAGAGTAAAAATTATGATTTTTAACTTGCTAATTTTGGAGAGATCCTCATCTGCTAATGATAGAAAGGCCACTCCTTTCCTGGAAAGGTGTCTTTTTTGACAGAAGACCCAGTGGGTTCGAAATTACACTAATTGTTATCACACCATCCAGAAACCCATTGTTTTCTGAATGCAAATTAGTTCTGGCAGTTTGGCAAGGATGCCTACCACCCTGGTGTGACTCAGGACTGAATCAGACCACAAATCTTTAACAATTTGATCCAAGGTGCAACATGTATAGGGAACTCACGTTTGACTTCCCCTAAGCCTTTTCAGAAACTGGCCTACAATTTGTTCCACTTAGGCTATCTTTAAAAGGTCTGCTCCCAGCTCCTGTTCAGAGGCGATAGACACTTACACCATCAAAAAGCTGTTAGTCTCAACAGTCACTTGTTGTTAACGGACATCTTCTCGTTGCAGATGTTCACGTGGAGCCCCACAAGAAGCAGCTCCACGTGACGCTGGCCTATCACTTCCAGACCAGCCACCTGCCCACGCTGGAGAAGTTAGCGCAGAACATTGATGTCAAGCTGGGCTGCGACTGGGTCGCCGCGATATTCTCCCGAGACATACGCTTTGTTAATCATGAGGTAAATTTTTGGAGCTTGTTTCAGGCCAAAAATTCAAAAAAAAAGAGGACCTAGCAGAGCTGCAGGCTGTTTTAGCTGCATCTGCAGCTCAAGAGTGCTCACAAGCAGTGAGCTGAGTGAGGACGCCCATGTCCCCTGATGAAAGTTGTACGGATACGCAGCATAGACTACACAGACATTAAGGAATTTGCCTCAGGTCCCACAAGGACACCCAGAACATAGATCTCCCCCATCCCTCCAGTCATCTTAACCAACAGATCATCTTGTCTTTTTTTGCTTTTTACTCATACTGTGTAGACTTGCTATTTCACCCACCTCATTTCTTGCATCTTGCAGGAACAATGTCCTGCTGGGTTAATTAATTCTAACAATGACTCTCCTGTTAGCTTAACGTAAGCTGGTCTGATCTCTCAGGAACCAGGCCAGTACCATAACCTGGCCGCTATCTATTTCTTCTGTGTAGGCTTGACATGATTATTAATCAGAGCATTTACTTTCATCACATAAGAAACATTTACCCTCATGACCTATATACTTCAGTTACTCTTATGGATTCTGTAACTGCAGTATCTAAGTGTCTTAACATAGTTTTCTTAATAATGTTGTTTTCCAACACAATATACAGAAAAAAAAATTCTGTTTTGTAGATTGGGATCTTGAGCATAGAGAAACCACACATGAGATTCATCTCACCTCCCTGTAAATATCCCCAAGTTAGACCTCTAAGTCTGAGCCAGTCTGTGTCTCCCTTTGCTCTGAGGCTCGGTGTGTAGAAACAGGCACCTCCAGAAAGTGAGTCATCTGACCCATCTGAGATGTCTATCTCAGGGCAAGATGAATCAACTTCTGGAGGAGGGAAAAACCAGAAGGTGCCTGCTCAGGCAGCGAACTAGACTCCTGAGGCTGAGGTGATTAATCCCACCAAAGTGCCTTGTCCAGAATCAGACACACAGAACCTGTGGCAGAGTGGGAAAAAGTGATTTTAGTCCGGCACACAATACGCCACAAAGTAAACAGATGCCAAAGCCTCTGGACAGCTGAAGCCTCTTGTGCACGGCACTCTGACCAGGCCGTGCTTTCCATGCGTGACAGCCTCCTTTCCTATCCAAAGAGTCATCTTGTCCTTTAGAAGCTGAAAGTAGTCAACACTATCGCTGATTGCAAAGGGAGTCACTGATGAAAACCAGCTCACATCTTTGCATATCTAACTTCAGGCAGCCATGTGTGAAAGTTTTGGCCTTGTGGTATCAGGTGACAGTGAGTAGTTTCCATCTTTCTTTGAAGATACCACAAATAGTCTAGGAAGATTAGCGAGCAAACGGGCTGACACCATCAGGAGATCAGAGCTGCTCAGCAGATTATGGTTTTTCGTTGCGTGATGCCATTGCAGAAGTTAGGCTTGGCCAGGGACAATAACATGTTTGTTCTCCTTTTAAATGGGGGACTGCTGTAGCCATTTCCAAGGAAAGTTACTGATAGACACTTAATACTTGTGGATTCCTCATGCTCCAGTGAAGAGGAGATTACAGAATTATACTCACTGATCCTTCCCCCACCTTTTAACTTAATACTGTTCATGTTAGGAAATACAAAGAAAACAATGTGGCCACATCCCAGTATTTCCCACCCCCTGTGTTTTTTCCTGTGCATTCTCATGAACAGTTTTGAGAGCAGGGTGTCACAGAGTCCACCTATTAGCCCCCCCAACAGTGTCTCTGCCTTGTCTTCAAAAGCAACAGCAACAAGGAGAATTGTTCTTTCAGATCAAGCACGAGTAGGTAAACCAAAATGTTTTTTGAGCTGTGTAAATTCCAGGTCCCAATAAGAAATTTGTTTCCATTTTTAACACAGTGCTTTGATCTAAGCACACGGTCATGTTTTTGCTTACTCTCAGAAATCATCCCCCCTTTACCCCCTGGTTATCAGACACTACTGGAATCAAAGAGGGAAGAAGGAGCAAATACCTAGAAAAGCTTTCCGACAGCAAAGAGTGGGAAGTGGCAGGAATTCCCTGAAGGTAAAGCTTTCCTGGATAAAGCACAAAGTGATGCGTTCCAAGGAGAGCTGTTCACCTTGCTAAGGTTATAGGTCCAGTATGGGAGTGCTCCTGCCCCTCTCTGCTAGAGGTTCCCTTCCATTAAAAATCCTTTCATTCATTTGTGCTTCTCTTTCTCCCCCAGACTCTGCAAGTGATCTATCCTTACACCCCCCAGAATGATGATGAACTCGAGCTGGTCCCAGGGGATTTTATTTTCATGTCCCCAGTGGAACAAACCAGCACAAGTGAGGGCTGGATTTATGGCATTTCCCTTGCAACTGGCTGTTCTGGGCTACTGCCTGAAAATTACATCACGAAGGCGGATGAATGTGGGACCTGGGTGTTTCATGGGTAGGTAAAGCTACTCAGTCCAGTTTCCATTGCTGTAAAAAGGGGGCTCAGCAGCTGGGATTTCACCTGGGTAAGTGAAGAGTCTCCCAGGGCTGCTGAGAAGGTCGCCTGGGGGAAACGTACTGGCACACAAAGCCCCATCTGATAAGCAAAGGAAGGGCAGATGCTATCCCTGTGCATGGGATTAGAGGACGATGTGATTTATTTAGCGAAGATGTTACAGCAACTATTACTCATAGGATCGCTGCTGCTGGTTAACGGAGCGGAGCAGATGGCCGCTGTAGAACCACTGCTGTGTAGACACCCCTGTGGTGGGACTAGGATCAGGAAGGTTTAAATTTGAGGATTATTTTGGGAAGCGAGATCTTCTGTGCATAATTACCTCGGGAAAAGGACTTGGGATCAGCAATGTTTCTTAAGATACTTAGATTTTCAGAAGAGGTTAGTTGCCTGCCTGCCGTTGGCTTCAGTAAGAATACAGACCTCACCTTCTGAATAAGGTTATGCTTTATGCCTCTTGATTTTGATGGGAATTAGTTAAACAGCAATAAAAAACTAGTGCTTGAGCAGCCTGGGCACTCCTGCAAGGCTGTCTGCATCTCTAAGCACCCAAACATCTTTGACAAATCTGGAGCATTGGGAGCAGTTTGTATGTAAGAGCACAAGGGGAGGGGAGAGGCACATTCCTGCCTGCTGCCCCTCTGCTAAGCACCGTGCAGGTACAGAAGTTTGGTTACGGTCACACCAGCGAACAGGTTAGTTACAAAGGGGAGGGATGGGGATACTGAATAAAACACATACAGTTCCTATTTCAAATTTCAGTGGGCAAATGTGACCTGTGGGGAGCGAGGCTGAGCAGAAAGGGAAAGCATTTGGTAACCCATTTCAGCACAGGACAGCCAGAGGAACTGACCTAACTTGGCACTTAATAGAAACTGATCCAACAACTCCTCAAATTGAGCAAAATGCAGGAAACAGAAAGAGCAAAAAGGGCAAGCAGTGGTTTTTTTTTTGCCTGTGACTTTTCAGGCTTAACACATGCAACATCGTGAATGACAGACGGAGAGCAGGCACGGGGCAATCGTAGCTTGCAGGCTGGCTTCCAGATGTGACTGCCACCGACCACTGCCCTCCTGTAAACCAGTCCTGGCTTAGCCCTGAGTCCTCCCCAACCCAGAAGTCTGTCAGGCAGGGACAAGCACATCAAGAAATCACTCATTTACCCCTCTTATCACAACCATCTATTCTTTTTTTGCCTGCCCTCTGAAAAATGAACACCACTAATAAAGCGCTTTCATCCATACATTAGCCAAAAAGAACAAACCTATCTATACCAAGTCTATCACCATCAAACTTCAGCTCACCTCTCATTATGAGGAAAGAAAAGACCTCCAGTAACTAGGGCTTAAAGAAATTAAAATCAAGCCGCATGTGCATAGTCAATCAGAGAGTTTGTATGAAGACGGGACTTAATCCAGACGCCCCAATCTCCAATCCAGCAAGACCATCCTTTATTCCTCTAAAATTTTCCAGCCAAAACGGTCTCAGGTCCACATACACTGCAGCAGCCTGCTACAGTGGATTCTGCTTTTTTTTCTTACAGTGCCTGGAAGGGTTTTGAGGCCTAGGGACTAGCATGGGAAAGAATTACTATTGCAGCAGCAACTAAAAGAAAAGCCAAATGTTTTTAACTCCAGCACCTCTGCCTCCAGACAAGCAAAGAAAGGAAATGCCCCTTCCCTGATTACCGCTAAAGACTATAAATCATGAATTGGAGCATGCAATGTGGACCATTTATCAAAAACATTATTACATACCAGGAAACAGTCTCATTTTACACAACAGCTTCCCACAGGGAATATTATGTTACAGAATGTCATTTGGTCAAAACAATACAGCAAGCTAAGGACAACCTAAGCCCCGCTGCCGCCTAGGCCATGGTATTCATGGCAGGATCCTTGTGGTGAGAGCAGAACGGCGCACAAATCCCTTCATTTCATAGACATGAAAGTAAGCGTGGCAGTACTCACCAGGAGTGCGGGAGATGGGACCCAGCTCAGGGGGTTGGACCGAGGATGCTGCTGGCAAGCGATGCTGTGGTCCTGGGGGCTGGTTTGTGCTGCCGCTGGGTACACTGCCATGTCCTGTTTCATCCCTGCAGAGGACGAAAAAGAAAGAAATAACAGCCATGGAGCTTTCCCTCCCAGTCACAAGAGACTGCATTCTTCAAGTGAAAATCATGCATTATTGAGATCATCACAAAAATACAGCTCACTCTGGGCTGCAGCACCCTGGTTATACCACACGAGATATGACAGGCAAAATGCTATTCTGCAATATTTGATCAAATCTTTAATACAGCAAAACTAGATTGCTAGCTCCTGTGCATTTCACCTGAAAAAGGTTTCCCTGTTGCACTGCTCAAGTGAGAGAGAAGCTGAACTGTGGCCTTTGCAGGACATGGGTTTCATGGCTAATACGCAAATAGTGCCTCAAGAGCCCTGCCCGGCACACAGACCTTCCCAGCTAGCACTGTACAAACATACAACATAAAGATGTCCCTGCCCTACAGTAAGGTCTGTACCTCAGCTGCAAACCAACAGGCTGCCATCACTAAGAAGACAAGCTTGATGATCTATTTAAGAGGGGAGAACAGGCTTTGCCTTCAGGGCAGAGTTACTGCCCATGAAACCAGGTTGTGTCTTGAGAGACTCCAGGTCTGAATCCTTTCCCTGTCGACTAAAAATAGGAATGGTATCACTTCTATTCTGCAAATGCCAAGGATTTTACGTACACCTAAACTACATTTCTTTGCTGGCTGTGTGGCACATCCCTGCCTGATTTTTTCTCATGTGAAGGACTGAAGCTGCTGGTAACAGTGAAGACAAACATTCACCATCTGATCAGGGCTAGAGGCTGGAAAATAACTGAAGATAAATTTCTTCAGCACACCACACAACGTAACCCAGATCCTAAGTCTGTGAAACCCATTCTTGCCATCCCCTCAGTAAGGGTATGCGAGTGAAAAATAACAATGCTGAAACAAGCCCTGGACTCTCCTTAGGGGAGGAACTGGTTGTGTTTGTATCAAGGTCAGGAGTTCTGTTCTGACTGAGCCTAGGAGAGGACCTGGCCATAGGTATGTTAAAAACAAAATACTTTTCCCCCTGTATGGTATCAAGGTGGAAATCGTCTCCTGGTAGCAGCAGAAGCTACGGGGGAACTGAAACTACCTGGAAATAATCCAAACTACAGATCCAGTATAAAGATATACATATGTATATCCACCTTAAAAGCTCCCCAGCAAACTGATTGCAGGGTATTTTTCAAGTTGTCTTTCACGCCTGAAAATTAGTGGGCTACCCAGTCAAAAGAAGAAACTCTCCACCCTCAGCACACGGAGCCCAGAGGAGGTGGGAAGCGCAGCAAAGGTACAAGAATTTATTTGCCCCACAGAAGCCACAAAAACCAAGCATTCAAGACCATGGAGCTCTGCACATATGCACGTAAAGGCATACGGCAGAAGTGAATGTGCTATCTTTGTGTCTGTGGACCCAGCACCACCCAAAAGCTAAAACTTGTGATGGTTCCCTGCACTGCTTTTCCATTACCAGCAGAGCCAGAAATAGTCACCTCCTCTGCCCCAAAATGGATAGAAGCCCTGTAGGTATTACACAGCAGTCTATTTCAGCTCCCTGTGAGATGCCAAAGCTATTCCTTGCCCCTTTAATAAGCCTGCGAAATCAGACTTGGCACAAGTACCAGGAGGAGGAAAAACAGCCCTAATTTTTCAAGCTATATTTGGGCCTCAGTAGGTTTTTTTCCACTCTGTCTTCCTCCCGTTCTGCAACAATGGCTGGTTCATTTTCCCCAGGGATCCCGCTCCTCTAGATAATGATGAGTGATGCAGCAGAGGAGTCTCTTCCTACACAGAGCTGAGGACCAGCACTGTTGGGCCATGACAGAGACCCTTTCTCCATCCTCTGCTGCAGCATCTCCATTCTTCAAGGGGCCTTTCCTGCCCGGGAGGACATTGCCTCCAGGGACACAGCAGTATCGCTGACAGAGCAGTGAAGGCAAGGCATCACCCAGAAGACAGTAGATGATGTTGTCTGCCTTCGGTCCCTGTTTGCCAAGCAGAGGAACCACAAGCCTTTGGGAAAAGCTTCCAAACAATGACCTATGCTTAGAAGATGACTAAGCTGAAATAGCTTCAGCGGTTTCTGTTTTCCAGCAACATCAAGGAGATACTACTGAAGTCAGACTGGTGGCTCTCCTCCAGACACAGCAAGACAGTATGCCTTTGCCTCATCATCATTCGCAGCAAATCCTAGCATCTATAAATAGATAGTAAAGCATTCATGGCCTTCCAATAAGGGCTTAAGAAAGTCCCAGAAATTGTGCAGCAGTTCCTGGGGGCAAAGGGAAGAGGGGTAACCAAACAAATCCTTAGTATTCTCCAGGCCAGTGTCCTTAAAAGACTGTCATATGAGCAAAGCAGGAAAAGGCTGAGACAGGATGAGGGGCTGGAAGCTGCAACACAGAAGTAAAGGCAGAGAGCTCAGGCTCAAGATCCACTTTGTACAGCAATAGAGATGGGTCCTAGCTAAGAAATTCAGGTTCTTCTCATATTGAGATATCCAAGTTTTCAGGTCAGTGTGGATGTATCTGTGTTAGCTGCACCTACACTCCAAGCTGACCGCTTAATACAGTGATAAACGTCTGTTCATGCTCTCTGCTCAGGGCTTAGCCGCCCTGGGCTTGGCACACGCGAATGCACTCAGGCAGCATTTGGATCAGAGTTGGCCTTATCCTGCCAGCTGGAAGTGTGGTCCGACTGTACTTCTGTCTGCAATACATCACATGCATATATTCTGAGGAGGAGGGTTAGACATGATTTCTCACCCCAGCACCCAGTAATATTTCCCTCAACTTATCCACAAAGCTCTCCTGCCTACATTTAACTGCTCTTCAAGGTCCACCACTCCTGTTGCACCTCAGAGTTGTACCGTGCCTAACTCAGAGACGTTTGCTGCCCTGACCTCTGATGCTCTATCTGCCTTTGGTCAGTGAGGGGAACAGTTCCTTTGAGCAAGCCCAGCCCTTGTTGGGAACTCACCATGAATAAAATAAATACAATTATGAGAATCAGTAATGCTAGAAGGTCAGGTCTGAAAGAGTAAGAGCAGGAGGCTGGAGAGATTATCTGCTGCCAGAGGGCTGTGCCCATGGTGGCTGTTGAATGCTGTTGGATGGGGATCAACAGTGCTGTGCCCAGCACGGCGGGTTCCCACCGCCTGCTCCCCTTCCCTGCCAGCGCTCTGCATGGCATCCTCACCTGACCGAATAAGCCAGTAGCTCGGTCTCACCCTTGCACCCTAATTCCACCAGATAAGGGACCAACATCAGGACCAACAGTGTGGTATTTTTTTCTTCCTTAAACTGGTGCAAATCATATGATCTCGCAGAAGATCATTTCTTTTCAAAAATGCAGATGACCTATTTTCTTTCCATTGGTAGAAGCACTTGGTGTTATTTTAACAGCTGTGAAACCCCTCTGAGATTTTATCCTAACTGGGTGTCAGGAAGCAACTTCTAACATATTTAAGGCACTGAAAGTGCAAGCAATGGCAACTATTTCTGTCAGAGTAAATGACCATATACATTATCTGACGGGTTTTTTTAATGACTAAGCAACATAACCCGTACAATGCAACCAAATCAGCAGAGCATCACTGCAGCTTCTGTAATTGCCTGTCAGAGTTTACTCCCAAGGGTCTTGGTCAAAGTCCTTAAACATCTGGGCATGAGAGCTTTATTCAGAGGAACCATCATTAGATAAGCCCCTTGAGGGAGAATGGGATCTATTATATCCTTTTGGCTACACTTAACAGGAAGCGCTGGTGAGAATAAATTCCTACTGTAGATGGGAAACAGAATAGACAGCACTGAAAAATGTAGAAACAACAACCCAGACTGAGTATGCCATGTCCCTACCACGGGTTACAATCTATTTTGTGCACAGGAACCCAGAAAACTGCCCAGCATGAGAGGCAGGGCTGTGCTCCAGCTTTCTACCGAAGCAATAGCTTATGCTACAAAGGTGAGTGAAAACTCCCTGTAGCCATTAGTTTCCAAACTTTGGTCCACAAGACCATGGTAAGTAATGTGCAGCTGGTTCCCCGATGATGTTAGTGAGCATCCTGTGGCTGTGAGGAAGGTCTTGGCATTTTCCATGAGAGTATTTGAGGGCTGACAGAGCCTCGCAGACCAAAGTTTGGGAACTGTTGTTCTGTGAAACTGTTTCTAAGGAAGCAGAAAGCCTGCTGAGACAGGATTTGTCTCTTCGTGTGTGTACATCACCTAGCAAGGTGCTCTCTAGGCAGCACTAAAATACAAATAAGAATGTAATAACATGACAACAGTAATTACCACCAGTTCCTGAAGACTACACAGAATCACAGAATGGTCAGGGTTGGAAGGGCCCTCTGGAGCTCATCCAGTCCAACCCCCCTGCCAGAGCAGGGTCACCTACAGCAGGTTGCACAGGACGGCGTCAAGGCGGGTTTTGAATGTCTCCAGAGTCGGAGACTCCACAACCTCTCTGGGCAGCCTGTGCCGGTGCTCTGACACCCTCAATGTAAAGAAGTCCCTCCTCATGCTAAGATGGAACTTCCTATGTTCAAGTTTGTGCCCGTTACGTCTTGTTCTAGACTACAGAAATGTCCTTACTGCAGCCTGAGCACACAAAGTCCAAAGCATTCCCAAAGCTAACATCCTTCTATTTTTGGCAGGTCCTACTCAATTCTGAATACTACATCTTCCCCGTCCCTTCATGCCTTCACTGACGGAGCTCTGGAAAGAAGACAGCAGGAAGACCAAGGACCCGGGGATGCGGGGCCACTCACTATCATCTGCCAGAATGTGCAGGTAGGGACCCCCACATACATAAATCATGCACAGTTTTAGTGGCAAGTTTCCAGCAACTGTGTTTTCCCCAAAATCTTATCTTTTGGTCTCCTTTCACTGCCTGCATCAGAAATTACAAGTTCTCTACAAGCTTTTGAGTGACATGATTGACCACAGGCACAGAAGACATCGCTGTCCCCAAACCTGCTGTTTGCATGGGGCGGCAGGGCCCTATCCTCTGCTCACTTTAGCAGTTTTATATCAGCATAAATTTACCAACTTCAGAAGAGTTTCCTGTACCCACATTTCCATGAGAGTAAAGCAAGAGGGACCTGGTCCTGACTCCCCTTAGTAAATCAGATCTCAGAAAAACCCGTGCACTTTGATGAAGGTCAAACATCCTGTAATTTTTCTTCCAGCCCCTGAGAATAACCAGCCAGCCAGGGCCTCAGAAACGCTGCCTGTTTGTCTGCAGGCATGGGGAAAGGATGGATGTCGTTTTTGGGAAGTACTGGTTGTCACAGTGTTTTGATGCCAAAGGTGAGTCAGCTCCCGCGGGTCCCTCAGGCTCTTCAGATGAAGGAAGGAGAGTGGCAACTGCCTGGGGCAAAGCTTAGATGGAAGCTGTGGTTTCCTAATACAAAACATGGCTTTGAGCAGTTACCAGCGGCAGAGCAGCTCAGTGCAGAGCTCTGTGATGGTAGGGCTGCAGTCAGAAGCAGAAACACAAGCCAGGGAGTAAATACTACATTTGCTAATATTTGGGAAACTATTGCAAGAAAAGATTCCATCAAAGTAACATCGCCAAAGAGCATTTTCATGTGGAAATGTAGTCATGGTGTCAGTAGTCAGTGTACAGTGCAAACATCTACTACAGTCAGGAAAAGCCTCTTTTGCACGTTTGGCTCTCAGTCCTAAAGGAAATAACACCACTACAGGTACACTTCAGAGTGCCTTTTGGGGCATAAATTGGAACTTGCAACCCAGTAATATGCTTGAGTTTCAAACTATAGTTAACAGACTATAACTTCAGGCGCTGTTGGCATTAGAGCTCATCAGGAATTTATCAAAAGTTGTCTTTCAGTTAAAAAAAATCCAGTGTCTTGTAGCAAAAATCACTGGAAAAAAAGATGATTTCACAACTACCTGCTTTCTAAATTATGTTTGAAGAGCTCTGACATTTTAGCATCCTGTAAAAGTGTCACATTTGAGGCTTCATTTGTTGTAGGATGGAAATTACTTTCATTTGGGGCATTAAATCTGTCCTAAAGATAACTTTTTAAAGATAACATTAGCAACATTCTCTGCTGATTTTGAACCGATACTTAATTTTCTCAGATTCCTGATAGTTTTATACAGCAGAAAATGCTCGACAGCTAGGCATAGGCAGTGCCTGCAAGGTGCGGACGTTGTGGTGAAAGAGGGTAGAAACAGGGGTGATGCTCTCTGCCTCTCAAATAATTCCAGCAACTGCTTCTAACCTTTCCCTCACAGGAAGGTATATGCGTAGTAACCTGAATATGCCTCACAGCTTACCTCAAAGAAGCGGCGGTTTCAGGGATTATGAAAAAGACGCGCCAATCACCGTGCTGGGCTGTACGCAGGCAAGGCTTGTTGGTAAGTTGTCCTCAGCAGATGAGAGCTTGCCTGGGAAGCTTTGCTAATGTGAATGAATCAGGCGCCCCGAACTAACGGGATTTAGATGTTTCAAGAACCTTTGCAAAATCCCTTCACGTTCCCAAGCAAGCCCCCTCTTTCAAAGGAAACCTCGTCTCCTTCAGCTGCTGCAGCTGAAGAAAAAACAAAGCACAAAATCTGGGATGTGGTATGAAACCAGAGCCATCAGCATTCACTACTGCCCTGTAAACGTGCCACACTGGAAGACGCTGTTATTACCAACATTGGTGGGAAATGCAGCAGCGTGATGGTCACCTCATGCAAAATACACTTTTTCCTTCATTTGACAATCTTAAATTTTGATCTGCAGTTTCCTACACCAGTATACTTTTATCAGCCTGTCTGGCTTTATGTTTATTTGGCAAAAACACAGTTCAAATTATTCCCAGTGTTCTCCCACCCCCCCATCCTTGTCCCTGACTTCTGAGCCTGCTGGTTTGTGTATAGACAGAAAATTATTTGGTAGTCAAAGAGCACATATTGAGCATTGTGATTAGAGAAGCCAGCCCCTTAAAGACATGAGCTGCAGACGGCAGTACTTAGCATTTTCTCAAATTCAAATCCTTTAGAGTACTTTGTGTTGGTCACATTCAAACTAGGGTAGCTAAAATTATATTTGCTTTTTAAACAAAAATAAATCACTGTACAACAGCAGGATGCTCAAACTCCCGGCCACATGGCATCAGGGTTCGCATTATGCACGTAACAGAAGGCAAATCTGGGAGCAATCACAGCACACTTTGCTGGTATCATTAAATGGGTCCGAGTACGCAACTGCGTACGTGACCCAGACGCCAGAAACCTGCCAGCGCGGCTGCGGCATGCCGGCCATCTGCAGGCAACCGCTCCCTGCCGCAGCAGCACAGGCTCAACCTTGACGATTGCCGGAGCTGTAATTCCTCTGACGACTAAAGCAAATGAGCAGCTTCCCCACGACGAAGGGCTGTTAGATGTGCCGCACCTTCTAAATTACCCCACTTCTCTCAAGAGATTTACAGATGTTTGACATGGTTACAGCCATCATTAAACATACGAAGTCAAGGTTAATAACCCCTTCTTGCTCCCACTTCTTTGTCCTGCCTCTTCAAATATAACAAAAATATAACTCTTAGTACAAGTCTGTGCAAAGCTGAGTAGATTCCTGTTCTCATTTGATTCCCTTAGGCATTGCAAGAATATTAATAACCCTAATAGTGGAGTTGATTCTTATCTCATTTTCAGTGATCTTCCACCTGTGTAATGAAATGGTAGTTTATACTAGCAAAGAATCAAGCCAATTGAATTTAGTTGGGTTTGAGTTAAGTTGAATCATTCTGATTTACAGCTTATAAATGAAATTAAATTAAATTCAAGGTCAGTACAATTTTTCTCAGCACACTGTTTGCTTTTTGGCTAAATCTAAGAGAAGAAGAAACTGAGCAAAAGCTGCTATGATTTCTTTGCATACGGGTTAAGCACCTAGATGCACGTGGAGCAACACACAGAGAAAAAATGTATCCCGGTTCCACAACTGTGCACATCACAGTGCCCAACGCATGGCTGAAATAAAATACGATGGGTACACATATTTCCCAAAACACAAGCAGTGCAGCTGGGAAGCTGCTTTAGCTCCTTGCTGGGCAGCAGATACCCTGCACGCTGCTGTTGCTGTTACAATGCCATTTGTCTGGTTTTATTCACGGGTGTCAAAACTTGCTTGCAGGTGAAGCCTTGCTAGAAACGAACACCATTGTAGACTATATCTACAGCTCCCCATCCCTACGGTGTGTACAGACAGCACACAATATCCTGAAAGGTAAGAACCCAATGAGCAGGAAAGGCTGCATTCTCCTCACTTTCTGGGAAAAACACTGCCAACCAGATAAAAGGGAGCCTGGCATGGGTGACCCACGCAAATGGTAATTCAGGGAGAGTTACTTCCATGGGATATACTTCCCATTAGTGCAACACTGTCTGTAAGGAGCCCTTCTCTAATTGCATGGGGTGACAAGTGCTTACGCAAGCGGCATGCTGGCCCTAACTCCAGCTGCCGGTCAGGGTGGGGTTTATTGCCCCCCTGCAGAAGCCAGATGTGCGTTCAGGGCGGGTGGACACCTCCAGCTCAGCATGCCCTGTGCCCTTGCCTGCACATGCTGCGGCAGCTGCTCATTGCTGCGTGCTCCCACAGCAATTGCTACCAGCGAGAAACTTGCTACCCCCAGTATCAGTAATTCACTGCAGAACCTGGGAAGCGAAATAGTGATAGGGGTATGAGAAGCCCTGGCATTGGAAACAGTTGAAAAACAGCTCCGAAATAGTCACACCTAGCTTCGGTATATTGCATCTAGCTGCCGGCCAGAGGTTTACATTCCTTGGCATATCACATGCCAAGTACATATATCAAATACTTAATCTTTCATACCTACTATTAATGAACTGACAGAGAGAAAAAAATATAATTTACAATGAAACTTAAGTATTAAAGCTGCAAAGCCTTGCTGCTTTCCTCCCCAGCTACTTCCACTGATACCTGGTCTCCTTTCTCCCTTTTCCAGGTATGCAACAAGAGAACAACCTGAAAATTCGAATAGAGCCGGGCTTGTTTGAATGGACCAAGTGGGTCTCTGGGAACACACTACCTGCCTGGATACCCCCTGTGGATTTAGCTGCAGCTACTCTAAGCGTTGATACAACCTACAGGTAGCAGAAAGGGGGGGTGAGAGGGTCTTGCACTGCTTTTTGGCTTTGTTTTTGAAGAGTAACACTGCAGAGTGTTTAAATTTAAGCAGGGACTGGAAGAGCTGCTGAGGCTCCCAGAATAAACTTAGAGCAGGCTCAACGCTGCTGCGTTGAACATGACCTGAGAATGGCTTATTATAAACCAAATTTCCCAGATCACTGGCAAGGCCCAGCTATATTGCTGATCGTGGAGGTTCTCTTTCCAGTACTCCTTCTGTCCTGGGCATCTTTCAGGTGTACAGGAAACCCTCATAGTATTTTTTTTTTCTTTAACCCTTTTCCTAAAACTGAGGAGTTTGGGCTCAGCTAACAGAACTGGTTTTGCTGACTCAGTTCCCTGCCCATCGTGTTCAGACTGAACCGGGTCCTGGGCTCATTCACACCTGCCCTTCCCTTCCCCAGAGGAAAAAGCTTGCCTGTCTATTACGATTAGCACGGTGATGGATCTTAATTGTAAGTTTTGCATCACCCTGGGGAACATTTTTACATCTGTCAGGAATCCAGGGTCTCCTGTGACATCAAAATTCAGAGGTTTTCTATCAAAGAGCTAAGCCCTAAGCATTTATCACTTCTCAGCAATTACATTTGAAAAGTTTTTAGTGGAAAACGTTGCAGGTTTCTGACTTAGATTTTCATGGCGTTCAACCCAAAAACAGTTGGTGAAAGCAAACAAAGTAAACGTCTTGTTAAAAAACATTTGAATGGCAAATGGCTAAGCACCACTGATCTTTCCTCCCACTTTGCAGAAAAGGGAAAGGCAAAGATAATTCACTCGGCTTTCAGGGGCCCTGACAGAGCCGCTCCAAAAGCACAGAGCTGACCTTCCCAGAGCTCCGCATTTTTGCCAGCTGCCCCTGTGGCTGCACAGACCAGTGCTGGTGCCTGCTTAGGCTCCACATCCTGAACTTGCGCCCTTGCTGCCAGCCTCTGCTGCTTTCCTTTTAGCCACAGCCACACGGCCAGACCGCTGTGCTCCCAACATCACTGCCAACAAACACCGCGGGCTGCTGGGAGCAACCTGCAGCCAGAGTCTGGAGGGAAACTCAACACTCCTCCGACTCCCCAGTGAAGCACCGCAGCCGTGGTGCCCTCCAGCCTAAACCATAAATACTTTTTACTGTAAGCTGCACAGAGAAAGGCTAAATAAAACCCAGCAGAAATAGTCACGTGGCAAAGAATAGACAAAATTATCTGTTCAGGCTTCCTGCTCTCAAATTTATGATTCATTTATACAAGCCAGACTCAAAGAGCTCCCACAAAGAAGGAAACTCCAGAAGGGTCACACAGTTCCAGTCCCCCACTGCACCTCACTGCTGAAATACCTGTATTGCTATGACTGCTTGCAGAGATTAGCACTTTCTGTCTTAGTATGAGCATGATCACCAGCTGAGCAATCTCAGATAAAACCAAAACATTTATAATACTCACATGGTATACATACACAGGAGTTCCACCTACATGGGCTTGGTGACAAATATTTTGTGGCTGGGCTTTTGTGGTTTATGGTATTACCAGAAATGCTGGTGTTTCCTGGTGTCCCAGTGCACCCGTGTGTTTAACAACCCTCAAATGAAATAAGCACTTGAAACATTAAAAAGAAAGAAAAGAAGAAAAATGTAAAGAAAAAAAACTTTTTTTTTTCCATACCTAATTATATCATAAAGCACTTTTATTGCAGCCTTCCAGTCTGCAGCTAAAATTCCAACACTCTGCGGGTATCTAAATAGAAGTCCTTACATTGTATTTGTCCCTGAAAGGATATCACATGGCTAACACTCAGCAGAGCAGCGGGACCACAGGAGAGTCTCTGCTTCAGACAGCATGTGCCTTCTGGGAAAGCCATAACAAATATTCTCAGGGCATGAAAAGAGCCTGCTCTCCTGCGGACAGCTGGTTAGGTGGGGGACTGGGAGACAGCCCTCCTGGTGTTTGCTGTCTCCTCTCACGAGGGCAATTCCTGTAGATAGATCAGATCACTGGATGGAGGGAAAAGTTAGGTCTTTTCCTCACGCCACAGCACGAAAACACAGCCTTCTGCTTCCTATCCCTTGCTTTGCTGTGCACATCCACCTACTCCAGCTGATAGAGCTGGCCAGAGTCCCGCCAGGCGGCTCACTGAAATGCCCTGGCCCGGGAGGAGGCCGGCTAATTCCAGGCATTTCCCAGCAACGCAGCTTCACAGATGGCCAAAGCAGCAGTTTGCCTCTGCCCTTCACCGTGGAAGCATTAGCAGTGAGGAGAGCCGGCACCTGCCTTCTCCATGCTCCACGTTTCTCCCTGAAGCTGCCCGGTCTCCTCAGGCAGGCACAGATGTTGTCAGCCCAGTCCCTGAGCTGGAAGCCGTGGCAGCAGAGCGCAGACCTCAGTCTGGCAAAGATGGCTTGGGCGGTGGCTTGTCACCGTGTCACCTGCTGGGACCATCTGTCCACAGGCAGCTGCATCAAAACCATCCTTGTCCCGCTGTCCCCTCCTGCTCACCCACTCCTGCAGGGTACAGGTCTTGTTCTCCGACAACTCACTAGCTTCATGTGGGTGGGTGAGCCCTGCAATCTGCCGATCAAAGCGCACAGAACTAAATAAACACCACGTGGCACCGGTATTGCTGCATGCCATTGCAAAAGTAACACAGGTACCATCAGCACGTCGTGTGCTGCCTCCTCCAACTGGTCCACATTAGAGGAAGCAGTTACCATTTTTCCCAGCTAACTGAAGTACCCTAATGCAGGAATGGTAAACATCTTGGTCTCAAAGTCTAAAAATCATCATAGTCGTCCTGACACAAGACGCTGTTCTGGGGATTTGGGGAATTAGAAGAGTTAAAGAAACAGATACTTTCAGATGAATCATAACTTGCACTTAAAACTGTATCGCTTCTTCCAATTAACCATACTTGGTTTTCTGCTCACAGACCTCATATTCCTGTCAGCAAGTTAGTGGTTTCCGAATCTTATGACACATACATAAGTAGAAGCTACCAAGTAACAAAAGAAATCATCAGTGAATGTAAAGGCAAAGGTAAGTGCTACAGAGTGCGTGAAAAACAAGACAGGCTCTCTGGGGTGTGACTGCCAGTATTCCTCAGCAGTATTTCCCTCTTCAAGGAGACGAATCCCCATACCTGAATCTCTCATCCCCTCTCCCAGAGACATTGGAAGCTCCTGGATGTGTCACAACTATGAGTTCAGATATGCTCGGCTTACAAGAAAGGCCCATAAACTTAAGTAGCAGAAATATTTTAGGGATCCCTGCCCAATGCAAGCTGTTTCTCAAGGGAATAAATAAGCCATTTGCTCTGCTGTCTGTTACCAGCATCGGATGGGGCATCTTCCATCCCCCATCTGAGCTACACTTCTGGAGCTACACTTCTGAAATATATTACCCATAAAGACTGTAGAACATTTCTCCAAACACAATATTGAAATAAAAAAAAATCTCTAGCTTTTCTTTTTCATTCACAATATAGGAATAGGATGTTTCTAAGTGCTGGTGATTTCCCTGATTTAATTTCACTGATCTGTCTCTACATTGGAAGCTTTTATTTTAATAGTTTGCACACAAACTTCGATAGCACAGTGTGGCACTGGTTGTAAAGGATCTTGGAAATGGAAATCTAAAGCTATCACTGTGGAAAACCAGCAACTGAAATTAAAGTGCGTGTTTTAATCAGAATCAATTTTTGGGTAGGAGAAAAGCATTTGCTTCACAAGAGAGCTGACATCTCGTTGGAATTCTTGTTTTCTTCAGAAAGCCATTTTAAAACTAGCACTGAGTTAGCTGTTATCCTGAAAATTGAGAAATGCTCTAAATATGTTAATAAACCATACTTTCTTCCCCTAATAGACATAGTTTAATGTGTCATTATGTGATAAACTGAACCTATTTTGAACATTTGAAATGGTCTGCTTGATCTTGGGCACCGGTCCCTAAAGCCAGCTTCATCTCCCTCCTCCGCCTGCATTTCTCACTTTATTTCAGGAAAGAACATCCTGATAGTGGCACACGCGTCCTCCCTGGAGGCTTGTACCTGCCAGCTCCAAGGGCTCTCGCCGCAGAACTCCAAGGACTTTGTACAGATGGTCCGAAAGGTAATTACCGCCAAGGAGTAAAGCTCGCTGGCTTTACAAAGAGAAATTTGCAATCTGCTTAACCAGTTAGAGGACACTTTGTTCCTCTCATCTGATCATTCCACCCATTACAGAGTTTCACCCATTTCAGAAGTCAGGGGAGTGAAGCAGATTGGTCTCTTTCAGAGGGTTATCTTAACATGTCACTTCGTAACAGATAGCACAGGATCAGATGCCCACCTACAACTGGGCTTGCAGTGACTGCTTTATGACTGTACATACCAGGGGCTGTACGGAGACAGTGCCCTCCAGTGCCGAAAACACCCTAACCACAGATAACAGGGCACTTCTGCCCTACAACACTTCCCCTTCTCATTTCATTCCAAAGAGCTGTTAACCATCAGAGAAAAGGACTGACAATGATAATGGGGTCTTCTGCCTTCATTCCTTTACTCCAGCCCTGACTAATGAGGGGGCATTGTCCACTGCCAGCCTGGCAGACACTCTCTGGGATATTCATAGCTGACACTTGATCTGAGGACACCTGAGCCAGACTAGCATCCATATTGCTCCTCCATAGCTGCGCTGGCCTTCAGGGATGGGACCATGTCAGCCGACAGGACATCTTTGGTTTGAACTGGCCCATATTTAAACTACGTTACAAGTGTATAATCTGTCTTTCCCAGTGTTTTACATGTACAATGGTGCACAACGTCTGACTGTCACACCTGAGTCCTACAATCATCTTTTGAAAACAGACTTTGGGGAGAGGGAACGAGAGAGAAGACAGTGAAATGCTTCAGTAGCACAGCAGGACCTCAGCCCTTAGGGGAGCTCCATCCTTGCACAGCTGGATCCCTGCTCATTGCCTTTATTTCCATCTCTCTTCACACAGATTCCGTACTTGGGGTTTTGTTCGTGCGAAGAACTGGGAGATACAGGTGTTTGGCAGCTTACGGACCCCCCCATCCTCCCTCTCACACATGGACCAACCGGAGGCTTTAACTGGAGAGAAACCTTACTACAAGAATAGGCAAAGCTACATGAGCAAGGACAACCCATGGCCTTTCTAAGCGTTGGAGAATGTCTCTTCTTTCTTGTGTTTATTGACAGTGGAAAAATAGTCATAACATGTTCAGTGGATCACACAAACAGCTGTTCTAGCATATCTCTCACACAGCCACACTCATGCAAAAATTCTCATATACAACTAGGCAAATACAAAAGGGAGTGATTTGAGGGGAAAAAATATTAAAATACAGATTGAAGCTCTTGCACTGCAGGGAGTCTCTGTTTAGTCAGTACCTCGGGTAGATTTTCCCGGCTTGAATGGAGCTCTGATAACACCAGTAACTTTCACTGCCTTCTGCACTGCGTTAGAGACAACTAGCACTGTGTAAAAGTTGAGCATTCAGGACGCTGGGGGTTTTTTCACTACTATTTTTGCAAAACGTTAGCAGGCTTGTTCAGGACCACATGTTGAGATCCCCCCCCCTCACTCACTACCCCCAAATTCTCAGCACCTTCTATAAAGTGTATGAGCACCAGCTGGAAATGAGGGTCTGGCATTGCCTCTGTGGGCAGCATCAGATTATTCCTCTCCTCTATTTGCGCTCTGTGTTAGAGGTTGTGTTGGGCATACCGTGGGTGCAAAGATTGATTGACGCTGATCTGCGTCAGAATAAAACTCTGAATTTCACCTCAGTTACAGATAAAGTTTGTACATCAAGACAGCACCATTGTGAACAAAGACTGGGAGCAGTTTCTTTTAAGTGGAGGTGAAATAAGCTTTTTCAGACACAGCCTAAAGTGTTTGTGTCATTTAAATTCCCATCAGAAGACCCTGAAAAAAAGAGTTTTCCCTTTTATACTGAGATTTTGTGCTGGTCATTTACAGAGTAGTGGCTTTCTGTCCCACGTGAGCTTTTCTGTCAGCCCTGGTAAGGTTCTGCAGTAAGCAGCTGTCTTCAGGAGCTAACGCTGAAATCAAAAAGATGCTGAAATTCAGCCTCCGCTGCATGCTTTGCTTCCTTTTCCTTAATTCCTAAGTGCCATCTGTCACAAAGACAAAGCAGAGCTGAAAAAACAGTACGCTTAAGTTTAGGAGCAACATGCTTTGGCCTATTAAGATGCTATTTATCTGGTGCGGGAAGGGTTACGTTTTGGGGAGAAGGGAAGAGAAGTGTTTCCATCCGTAGCTAGTATCTTTGAAATCACAAGAAGTGTCCTCTTAGTGCAACAGCCTGCAAGATCCAAATACCAGCTGCTTCACAGGAGAATGCAAAATGCACCACAGTGGGTAGTTTATGTATAAACTGGCTTCAGAGCAGGTTTCTTTTAGATTAATAATCTTAAGTCATCAGCCTTGGGTCAAAGAGTTCCTGCAGACATTTGTACAGGTCTTATCAGCATAGGCGCACTTTGAGAAGGTACTTAAAAATGTGCTTAAGAGATTTAGGCATACTCCTTTCTTGGCTTGGGCCATAAGTCTGAGCATTCCCATAAATACCATCAAAGGCAAATTCAGAAGTACCAGAAAAGAAATTCTAGCTTCTTAGGTACCCCTGTTCTGTCCAGCGTTCCCTCCGCAGAAAGTGTCCTCATTTGAAATGTGTATATGACACAGAAGTTTCTGCTGGCCAACTTTGACAAAGGCTTATTCTTCATAGCAAGATCAAAGTTTGATTTTGTGTTGTTTTTTTTTAACCTCTCAAGCCTTCAGCAGGACTGGTCTCACCTTCAGTAGAATATGACTGCGCCGCACATTCAGCAGTCCGAACAATTAAGGAGTGATAAACTGCAATCCCTTCTTCCTAAATGAGGCAAAACACTCAGCAGTTGTGATGTAACAAATCTTAAGGAGTTTTAGCTTAGCTTTGTCTCTGGGTTTTATTGAGCTTGCCAGGGAGAGTACACCAGATTCTGTACAGATTTTGAGTCAGCAGAGAGCTCATCCTGTGCAATATGTACATTGTCAAGACCCATAACAATACTCCATTATTTATATGTTTATGACTATGTAATACACAGTAGGCTATTCATAAGTGCATTATTATACCAGGGATGTATACTGAAAAGTCAGGGAGATAACTTATGAGATGACAGAAGAAACTGCTTCTGTGCAGTTATACTGCTGTCACTTTAGTTTTTAACTGTAATTTAAACTATTTTTGGCTGTGTACAGACATTCTGAAGAGCATTTCTGTCTTGTTTTCCTCCATGCTTACTCACTGCAAATTTGCAAAGAGTTTAAATAGATGACAATCACACCAAAATTAATTTGGTTACTGATGCATGTGTAATTCTCCGGACTGCTTTTTGTTTCATGCTATGGGCCAGCAAGATGTAATTCGGGGCAACAAATATTGCCTATACAAAACAGTAGAGGCTGCTCAGGTCCTATCGCAGGTAAGCGACATTACAAGGAGTTTATTTAGACAGAAGCATGAAACAGAGAGAGAACAAAACCTGAATGCACAATTTGAATATTGTACTAGCTCATCTTTGCATATAGTAAGTAATATAGAAAAGAGTGTTCTGTTTGAGAAGGTAGATGTTAAAATACTCTCTTCTTTAAAACAGTATATTTTTGGATGTTTGGGAAAGTATTTTGACAATTGTAGTCTTAAATTAGATTTTTCAAGTGTCAAGAATCTCAGAAAGAATCTTATTTTCTTCTAGCATTTTGATTTCTCATAGGGGGTTTGTGTTAAGTAGTTTCGTGTTGATAAGTCTTATTGGGGGAAAAAAAGAAAAAATGTTCCTTTTAAATTTTTAATTGAGATGCTAAGAATACAAAACAATTGCTGCTTCCCTTTCACTCCACTGCTGCTCATTAATGTGTATTTACGTGTTTTGTCCCAGAAGAACATTAGACTCAATCTATCTAAAGTGTGTGCAAGTCTCTTCCTTCCCTTCACTGTGAGCAGTTTGATTAGGGTACAGGAGGAAAATAGTTCCTAGATTTTTCCCCCTCTTCCTAATTAAGGAATAAAGCTGGAAATCTGCTGAGAATAAGTTGGTCATCCAGTATTTTCGTAAACTGCAACTTAAAGGTTGGGCTAGAAAAATACAAGAATCAAAGTGCAGAATCAAATTCTAGCACAGCAGCAGCTGACAGGATGACAGTTGGCACCAGAATGTCAAAACCAGGGTATTTGAGAAAAGTTCCGGTTTGATCAAGAGTTTGTCCTTAGCACTGGTGGGCAGGGCCTGCAGCATGCCCCGACCCCGAGGCTTGAGCTCTGCCTGGGGATGCCTTTCGGTTCCAGGTCTAAAGTCTGATGCGTTTCCCTTCCATTTAGTGCAGTGGCAGCTACAGACAAATACTTAAATCCTCTGAGCACAGAGCCAGGTTCGCCATGAGCATAAATACTCAAATCAACAGATCTTTGCTTGTTTATGCAAACTGAGGATCCAGGCCATAACTTCAGAAAAAAAAAAACCCAACTTATTTCCCTTTTCACTAAGTCTGAACAGTTTCAGAAAGGAGTCAGCTGATGGTAGGAGCCTCCTTCTCCTCTCTGGTGATAAGTTCTAGTGTCAACTTTATTATGAAAGTGGTAATTTACATCACCAAATATGTGGTTGTTCACAAGAATTCTGCAGGAATCATCGTTAGTGAAGGCAAGGCAAGCGGTAATTGTGCAAAACAAAGAGGGTAGAAGGGATGCTAGAGCGCTATTTCCCAGCATATGTTTTTGTATCCGCAGCCCTGTGCTGCCCAGGTAGCATTATCTCAGGTACGTGGGTACTGTCATCTTTGACTGTGTGCTAACTGCAGCTTTGGGGGAAAACGGTGAGAGGATGGGGAGGGGGTTGTGTACAGCGTTGTGACAAACTCAGCCTCTCTGCTTCGCTCCTGCACTGGGTGGGAGGGATTGTAAACTTTTCCTTTTGGGTCCCATGGGTCCTCACAAAGGGCTGATCCAGAGCCCAGGGAAACAAAGAGGAAGATTTCTCATTATTTCCTCAGGATGAAGCCACGCAAAGCCTGGTCCTGCCACAGGCTGCTCCCCCCCACCTGCCACTGACTTAATAAGGAATTTGGAGGACTCATATCTGTGCAGGGTTGAGCCCTTCCAGTCCAGATTTAAGAAAAGCATGCAGAAGTAGAGCAACTTTTAGTGTCTGATGATATTCACGTTCATTTCAAAAAGAGGGACACTAGATAGTTGAGTTAGGCTGTTGTCAACTAACCCTCATTTAAACCCAGAGCTTAGTTTGCGATGGTCCACAACTTAAAACGTATTGAAATTCCATATGAAAACTATTGCTTGGAGAGGGAGCCTTAATAGGTTTGGTTTGTGGGGTTTGATTTTTTTTAAAAAGAGAGCCTAAGCACAGGGGATATTATTTGAACTTTAAAAATACATGTGAAATGATGGTGGTAGCAGACATGCTTAAAATGCTGAATGAATGAAAAAAAAATTAAGCAGTAAATGTGATTGGTTGCATACACTCTAAATCGCTACTTACTTCTCACCACTTCCTCAAATACTTGTTCCCTGGGGAATATTCGTGAACCATACATGCTACATAGCAGAAAATACACAGCCAGTTCCTTTCTATTACTTCCCATTAAAATGTATTTTCTGAACTTTCTCTCTGTGGACATCTCTTAAACCTTGATGTTATCAATGGATACTTTTTTTTTCATTTTAAACATGTTGTATCATTCTGTTTGTTATGTTTTTAGTGTGAGCAGATTGTATTTATTTGAGAAAAATGTTTGCTGTTTCAAAAAAACAATAATTGTATTGCCAAAAATAGCTGTAATTACCTGTGACATCTGTATTTTTTTTATTTGGGGGGGGGGGTTGGTTGGTTGTTTTTAATCTCAGTTTCAAGTGCTAACAACTGTTAAAACAACCACTGCATTTTAATTTGCTTCTTACATTAAATGGATTTCTCTGAAGTTGGACAAAAACGTCTCCTAGATGATTTAATAAAGATGCCACGCACCCACACTTGCCCTTCCTATTTAAATTTTCCCCTTATGCGTGTTGGACTTTGCCGGAATTAATATGCCGACACAGACCTTCAATGAAGTGCCCCTTCAGAGGGGCCCGTGCATTGCTGGGGTGCACCTGACCAGTATTTTCAGTGGCTCCAGCAAGATGTAGGTAGGAAAAAGTGCTTGTTCTGGGCGTATGCCTAGAGAACAGCTGTATTGGGTCCTTGAAACAAAAAGGGAGCCAGGGCTGTTTCTCAGTTGGGGTTGCAGTGCTGCCCTCACCGCATCCCATTTTGGGATGCCCACCCCGATGGGGTGTAAGCCTCAGAAGCAACAAGAAGAAAGGGAAATTTGAGTTACATTTTTCTTCCCTCCACTAAAGGTGAAGTTCATTTATTTGACAGCAGATGGCAGGAAACCATCTCAAGTCTGGTTTCCCTTCTGCACAGGGACAGAGTTTTCCCTCTGGAGGCAGGTGGCTTCAGTGTCTCTACTGCTTGAAGGCTTTTTCCCCGAGTTATTTTACTGTCAGGTTTAGAGATGTGCACTGGAAGCACAACTTTTAAACGAAAGTAATGCTTACCTTTACAACACATATCTTCTTTCTCGATCTGGATTTTTTAATCCAGCTGTAGTTTTATCAGCCAGTGAGACTCTTTCCTTTCAAATCAACTAATTAAATTAAACTTTATGGCCTACAGCTCTGTTTTCCGGTAAAACTGATCATATTATGATTAACACAAAAGCCATAGTTTTTATCAATCAAACACACACTAATAGAGTGATGCACTTCCACACACCTGGAAGTTTCATGGAAACAGGTTCTAATAACTTAGAAGTGAAATGCATAATGTATTTATAATTAACAATTTTGTCCAGTTCACTCAAACCCATGTCCTGCAAATGCACACAGTTTTTAAACCATATTTCTTATCTTATTAAAGTCAGCTCATTTTGACAGCATTAGTCATTTGTACTAAATGTTGGGCAGTTGCAGAGAAGTGCCAGAAGAGGATCTGCCAAAGCCTTTTTGGAAATCAGTACATGTGGCTACATGATGAAAAGAAGCTCTGCCTACAACAGGCTTTGGATAAATCTTGTGATGTTACTGGGCATCACACACCCGGGAGACGCAAAAAGCTTCATTGTGCCCCAGACTGCTCCCAAAACCATCAGACCTGCAACGGGACATAGGAAACCCAGATTCTGCCACCAGACCTCTGGGACCTCCTTGTTGTAGTCATCCATCTGCCTCATGCTCTGGCGCTCAGCGAACCTTTCACAACCACCTCACCAATACTCTTAATTCCCCGGAGAGCCACAAACCACATGCAGCGCATCACCTTTCTCTTGTTATTTGTTTTGCCAGAATCCCTGCAAGCAGAGCAATGCAAACCTCCCATGCGCGCAGCGGTACGTAGATGCGGAGTGACACAAGACTATTTTTCCAGGGATATAAACCGCACAGTGAGGTTTTCAAGCAACCTTGCCAATTACTGCACTACGGCGGTGTCCACCAAATAAGCGCAGCCTTCCTGGATGCCTCCCCAGGAACAGTACACGTCACTGCCACAGGAGTCCCCGGCGGAGCTAACCCAGGTCCCCAGGGTCCACGTTTCTCTTAACCTTTACCTGTCTCCATATAAATCTCTCCCGCACGGATGCTGAGGGAGACAGAGCTGGAGGGGGTGCAAGGTGAAGTGCCCCCAGTCCTGTCGCCCCCCAGTTCCATTTTAGGGACCCATGAGGTCACTGATTTCTCAGCAGTCCCAACACGTAGGAAAGGTGAGACGGGGGAGAAGAGAGTGGAACCGCAGAGAGGAGAGGAGGCACAGACCCCGGCAGTGATGAAGTCATGGTAAATCTGCTCCCCTGTGCTGAAAAGGGCCGGGCTGCACAGCGGCCCCGGCAGAGAGAGGAAGCCGGCACAGACCGACCGCCTTCGCACACACCACAGCATGACTTTCACCAGGGTGCTGCACGTCGCGGCTCTGCTCCTGATGCAAGGTAAGCGATACGCCTTCTCTTACACAATCTCCCCTTCGCAAGCAGCCCAGATCGGAGAACTCGATTTCCAGCACATCGTGCGCAAGGCAGCTTTGCTGTTGTGTTCTTGTTGACAATGCTGTTTTGTTACCCAATTTCCAAAGCACACTGGTGCTGAATTCCAGCTGACTCCTAAACCCAGTGTCGATGAGACCGATTCACCTCCTAGCAGCTGGTGGCATGCTCGAGATGGCAAAGTGTTGGGCAATCAAAAGATTTTCCCTTAAATTTTAATCACTGCTTACTTTCCATGGCTTGGATATCTGTGTATACCTTTGTTCATGTATTGTGTAAAAAGAGGCTCCTATAAGAAGTCAAAGTAATTTAGAAAGCTCTTGCAAAGTACTTTGAAAATGAAAAGCACTTTAAATGCTCAATCTCCTTACTCCTACTAGAGGATGTAGCTTATACCTGCTTTGCTAATCTCCTCTCTTTCATACACAGGAGAGCGTGTAAGGTTCATATTTGAGCATGTCAAAAAGGGAAAGGCTTAAGTAAGGAAAGTAGCAAGACAGATGTCTGCAGCTCAGGGTTCGTAGAGGCATC
>RSEF01000024.1:3734536-3750795 GCA_003993805.1 Himantopus leucocephalus | reverse complement strand
CTTTTACAGAGCAAGATCTGAAGTCTGAAGGCATCAAAAAGAAGCAGAGTAATCTCCTGCTGCCGATCTTGGTGGCTGCTCTGATTTTCGTGCTGCTCATCATTGTCCTGCTTTTTATGAGGAAGCTGAAAAAAGCTCATGGAGCATGGAAAAGAGGTGGGTGATAGCCCTGTCTGAGCAACTGCTGATGCTGCTTTATTCAGAGGGGCTGGAGAGCTGAGAAGCCTGTTAAGCAGAGACAGGACACAGCTCCTCCAGCCACCGATTAAATGTCCTTCTCCCATAGACAGTGACTGTGACTTGTTGCAAGCAACAGTTGAAGAGCCCCAGCCTCGGGCCACACTTCAGCTGACATGAGGTGCCACAAAAGCCAACAAAATTTTTGTCTTGGGTATCTCTCTCAGATGATTGGGATGACTGAACCACATTTTATAACTAGTCTCTCAGGATGNTTTTATGCTCAAGGCAGAGAGTGAGTAAGAGTCATGGAAAAATCTCTCATCATCTTAATTGCATTTGTTTTCTGCACAGAAAATGATGTTTCAGAGCAGACACTGGAAAGTTATAAATCCAAATCTAATGAAGACAGTCCGGGCCATGAGAAGAATGGACACGGTAAAAAGCTTTAACCAGCATAAACTAATTCCTGTTAGAGCGTTGCTACTGACCCCAGCCAGAGCAGACTGTAGTCAATCTTACTGTACAGATATATTTGCAAATTACACACTTTAAACTGGAATATTCTAAACCCAAACCTTTCATACCTGGAGGTCCACCACAGATATTATAGCTTCAGCAAGAGTGATGCAGAACCGTACAAAATGAGAATCATTGCTTTTTATTTGATAGGTTAGACTGGATAACCACAATGGGTTTATCTAGTTTTTAAGTATAATGTAATGAAACACTAATAAAACCAATATGCGTGGTATGTACCGGGAATGCTACTGTTGTTAAACTGTCCTGAATGACTCTTAGCTAATTTCACCACCAACAAAACCTCAGTGCTTCATCAGTCCTCAGCCAGTGACTACTGACGGAGGCAGGTCTGTCACCCTCCTCAGCTGGGGTATTTCTGCTCCACACTTGGACCTTTGTCTAAACAAAGGCAGCTGTTGGCAGGTGAATAAGCCCAGATGGCAAGAATGAGGGAATTTTGCCAACAACTTTCAACATGACTTTATTGCATCACCTAAATGGTATTAAAAGAGAAGGGGGCTCATAATTATTGTCAACATATCCTTCTTTTTCAAATATTTTGACATACAAACTATTTAAACCACTTCTTGTACAAACTAGTGCCTTGAGTATTGTGTAACCTGCATTAGATCACATCGTGCATCTCAGTCTGTTGCGATGGCTGCCCTAACAATTTCTAGGAATGCATGTCATCTTTTATTGTTCTGTGACACTCTGATTAATATGTATTTCAAGCAGGTACACCACCACCACCTTTACAAAATCAGTAATAAATGTGTGTTTATTTTTCAGTTGTCAATCAGAAGTCCAACGTGCAGTATGTAACAGAAGGATATGTGGAAACAATGCAGAAGAATCCAAGAGACAAAAACATTGCAATAAGTGGGAAACTGTTTGGATGTGGAAAAGAAACAGACGTATAGCAATGGCAAATCTGTACAACATGCATAAACACTGCTTCTTGATATTGATATTACAGTGTTCAGATATCAATATGATTTCAAGAAGCAGAAGTACAAACAGCTACCCTCAATCCAAAAGCCCATTGGGACTGCTTTTCCTTAAACAGTGGGACAGGTAGATGGGTCTGGTCCTCCTAGAAACCTCTTAGCAATGAACACACTGATCTACCTGTAATCCTCAGGGGATTTAATTAACCACTGCCAGAAATAGAGCTCATCGATCCTATCTCAGGTCCCATCAGCAATTAGGGTCCTGGCAAGGGAACACGCAATTAGCCCCGAGGACTGCAGGATACGAAGATATTCATGCAATGCTTTGGCCACCTCCTCCGCAAGCGCAGGAGCTGCAAGCCAGCTGGGACTTGTATTATCTCATTCTGACCCCCAACCTCGACATCCAGCTGGATTTAACCAAGCAGGAAGGCACCCTGATGTCCAAAATGTTTTAAAAAAAAAGCAAGTTGTGCCCCCTTGCTAGGCCTCCTGCCTCCGTTCCTCACTCGCGCGATGGCAACATCACGCTCTGCTGCGCAAGGCTGCATCCGCCCCAGTCTGTAAGAGGCTCTACCACCAAACCATTCGGGTCTGCCGCATCGCCTAAGCTGCCAGGGGGTCACTGAGAACGTGGAAGCCCTCAAAGAAGGGGTTGGCAAAGGTGAGGAGGACGCGTGACGTTATGCGTGGGACTCCCCAGAGCCAGGCACAAACTCACCTGCCTGCGAATGGGCAGGCGAGGAGAATCGCTGAGGCGTTACAGCTGCAGAGCCCCGCCACGCCGCCACCAGAGCCTCTGCTGCTGCAGAAAGATGGAACTGAATTCCTAAAATAAAGGAAATTTACATTTCAACAGAAAGCTGTGCTTATTTTTCCCGTTAGAGATTATTATTTCTCACTAGGAGCAAGAAAAATGCTGGAAACGGGGTCTGAATACCGATTTAAAGAGATCCCCGTGAAGTGACTGCCAGGAATAACCGCATTTTTAGGCGGAAAGTGGCTTCGCGCCGCAGCCCCTTGCCAGCCCGGGCGCTACCACCCTCCCCGCGGGGGGGGGGGGGGGGGGGGACGCNNNNGGGGGGGGGGGGGAGAGGAGACGCGCTCCCCCCGCCGCCCTCGCGTTGGTAGGTGCGGCGCGGCGTCCGCCCGTGTAGCCATGGCGACGGGCCGGGCTGAGGGGCCGGGGACGAGGCCTTGGGGCAGAGCTGAGACCTGCGAGGGTGAGGGGCCTGGGGCGAGGGGACCTGGGGGCGAGGGCACTTGGGGGCGAGGCGAGGCCTCTGCGGGGGGCCGCACGCGTGGCCTGGCTTTTCTCAGGGGCCTGAAGGCCCGCCTGCAGGCCGGAGGGAGGCCCCCGGGAGAGGGGTTACAGGCAGGGCCTCGCCTCCCTCGCTGGCTGCTCCCGGAGGGGCAGTTTCCAGCCACAGCTTCCTTGCCTCTGCCGGCTGCAGGGTGTGCGCCGCCTCCCATCAGCGATCGGACGGGACAAGTGGGTACAGGCGTCCACCGGTAAAAGGCTTCCCGGAGGGTAAAGTTGTGTGTGAAAAGCAGTGCTAACCCTGAAAAATTAGACATTACATTTTGCGTTTCCATATCTTAACAGTCGCCCGTGTACTAGAGTGAAACTCACTACGTTCCTTTAAATGGATTGGTCACGCTGTATGCGCTGGAACTGACTAATGTATGTTTCTTCACAAACCGCTCTTTTTCCTTCCTCTCAGACACTTGACCTTGTAAGTTTCTGGCGGTGCAAATGACTTATAAACACTTACATGCAATCAAATGAAAAGAAACTGTCCTTCTAATTTAAGAAGTGTTCAGGTTCTTTTCACTGTGTTCTTACCTGTCACACACACTTTCTTCACGATAGCTTACATGTCAAGATGGTATAAAGTTGAATAAAGAGACCACATAAAATTTTCTTACCTTTTTGTTGCTTTGTCTTAGCTTCATTTTCTTTTTCATAAGCTGTTTATACATGATTAGCTTTGTTACCACTAATAGTTTAAGGTAGATTTCATAGCAGTAAGTCACGCATTTGCTGTATAGGGACCTTGATAATAACTCCTTGCAGGAAAATCAGTGCAACAGATGAGAGTAAAGAATTGTTTTAACTATAGAAGATCAAATTCTGAGCCCAAGCCAATGATACCACCCACAATTCCAGATTTTAACAAATATAATCATTATCGTAGAGTGAACAACCTTTTTATGTTTACTCTCATGTTTTCCAAATACAGGACTGGTGTATACCATCAGTGCAAAACATGGAATGAATTCTTCAGGTATGAAGTATATATCAGTTTCTTCTCCACACACTTGCAACATGAGTAAAAAACATTTTCCCCGAAGTGTAGTCATGCAACCAGATACTCATCCTGCAAACTGGAAAAGGCCATCTGTAAACGAAGGGGGCTTTGCCTCAAGTCCACGTGACTCCCAAGAGTCTGATTCTGAAAGCCTTGTCCAGGAGAGACAGTATCAGTTAGAACTCCAGCAGCGGATTTGTGAAAATGAAGAGCTGGTAGGACTGTATTCTGAGGAGTTGGAAAATGACAGCTTAGAAGAAGACAGCGTGGAGGAGAGGAGTTTAAAAGAACAAGAAGGAGCTGAGTATGACACAAATCAATATACAAATGGAATACAAAAGAATGATGGTAATGGAAGGTAAGACATAGAATTTTAGTAGATGAGTAGCATAGTCTGACACTTTAAAACCTTATGCTCCTCAGAATATACACTACATATTCAAGACCAATTTACATTGCTGAAGTGCTATTAAGACCACCTACGGACTTAGATACACACAGATGTACTGTTTCATCTTACCCACATTCCTAATCATTATACCTGTTTCTCCACCATAGCCTCAACTGTTTATTATGTAAGCTGAAACACCAGTGTAGGAGGGTAAGATGGAAAAGAAAACATCCCTCACAGACGTCTATAGGCTCCCGACATACCGGCTCTGGAGACTGCATACAGAGGCAAATGCTACAGGCCTATTTAGTTGCCTCTGAAACAGGCAGGCTAGAAGGTAGGGAGTGCTAACCCCTACTCTTAAACATTACTGGGTAGGCTAATGGGGGAACATTTAACTACAGTTTCTTCTGGTAAAGGCCTATTAAATGTAGATTCCCTCTTATTCCTGTTTTCTTCATCCAGAACTGCAGTCAGTGGAAGGAGTCCCATGACTGTAATGGGCTGTGGACCCCGTGCTACAATATTTAGCAGTACTTATGCCTACCATTTTAAATAGTGCCATGTAACTGTCAGACCTTCAGATGGTGCGGCAGCTGTGAGATCACAGACTAGACGGTTTCTGGAGCTGGTCTGTGAAAAGGGACCAGAGAGAAAACAAGGACCAGTACCAACACATCCTCTTTTTGTTCCTCATAGAAAGACCTGTGCGGAGCAAACCAGGCCACTTCGTGTAAGAAAACTTGCAGGCAAAAATCGTTGGGTTGAATAAATGTGGGTTTGTCCTTATAGCTGTATAAATCTAAAATTAAAATTTCCAGGGTTACCATCACCTTTAAACATTCTTTAGAAAGTGTTAACTTGGTACAGAAAATAAAATTTCATTTGCTGTCATATGCATAAAAGGTTTAACACTGTATAAATTGAGAATAATTCTCAAGTTTAAAGGGATTAATTTAAACCTGAAGCAATAATAATGTGCAGTTTCAATTTAATTGTCTACTTAAAATAAAATGGCAAACAAATGAAGGCTAAATGATTAATAGCATGCTTTTATTCACCTTCTCAACAGGCAAAATGGCCAGTTATTGAATATTTTATTGTGAGTGCAAATGATGTTAATTGTACTAGAAACATGCTCTAATTTTTAGTAATTTTTTTGACTGAATACTATGCTGAATGTGAGGCTCTTCATTAAATGGAAATTTGATTTTATTTTGTTTGAACTTAGCCTAGTAAGTACTCAAATACAGTCCATTAACCGGAGCAAATATCACAGCATATACATATGAAACCCCCTCTCTACATCCATTACTAACCTCGGAATTTGAAGAGGAAACGCTGCATCTGTTGTCTACATACAACACTTTTGTTGATGAGTACAGAGTCCATCTAACCTTTATATGAAGTTGGGGGGAGGAATAAAAGGTGCACTTTTTGTCTGCAGATGATTAGAGATGAAGGAGCTCTTCACACTCATTTTGTTCCCGTGCGGTGACCTGGCCTGCATAATAAAATTGAGCCGCTGTGCACGCATTTCAACACAATAGAACTCTTTGGCATTATACTCTGTTATTTGAATCATTGCAATTATATCACATATTTCTGTACTTATTTCAAAATATGATCACCTATTTCTGTTTACCTGTGGTGTATGACAACTGTGAATAATAATGTTTTCACCGGTGTAAATCATCTAATTTCTAGTATATAGGATACCACTGCACCAATACTTACCTGAAGTGAAAAGCATTGCTAAAGAAACAGGTTATTTTATTATCAGGAGCTACTTGAAATATAGACATAGGCATGTAACTAATTTAGAAAGGATGAATAACTGATTTCTGGAAATGTTAATATAATTAACCATGCCACAGTTTGGAGAATCCAGCAGATCAGTACATTTCTTTTAATTGTGACTGAAAATTCAACCAGGTTTCAGTGCCTGTAAATGTCACTCTGAAAGGCTCACCATTTGTCAGTGTCCAAGAAACCAGGACTACACTGCAGGTTCAGTTAAGAAAAAACAGTCTTAAAAGCTTTTTTTCTCCCGTGCTTCTTATTCCTGCCACTGCCTGCACATCTCCTGGAAGTCAATTTGTATTTGGCTCCCGTAGTTGGTTTTCCTCCTGTTGGATCAAACCTTAAATCATAAACAGAATCAAGTGTGTTTTTTTCAAGGCAGGCCGTCTTTGTTAGCTTTATGGCAAATTTAGTTCAGAGCAACGCTTTGGACACTTGTTAAAAAAAAGCCAAACCCACAAACATTGCTGATTTATGTTTTTCTACACTTATCTCAATTACAGCCTGTTTTTTAATGAGAAGTTACTTTAAGTCTTTTACAGAGAGTTTTTCATTGAAACATCATGATGTTTCATAGGAATGAGAAGTGAGAATAAAAATACAGAGCTGTAGGCTGTTCTTGCTTAGACAGTCCGTTCTACTGACGTTTGACAGAGGGATTTTACCAGGAATATCACTTTTCTTTCACTCAGCAGACTCTTTGAAGAATGAGCAACACATACTCTCTTTTGTAGGCTACATCATTCTAAAGGAAACAACAGAAGCAGAATGTTATAATATATATTTCATCTTTTAGTTGATTCTACTAGTGCTTATGATTTCTGTGCTAAATTTAGGATACAGATTGTATTCTACTGTGATCTGAATGTTAGGCCAATTTATCATTCACTGATAATGAAAATTTAAAATGAAGAGAAGGTCCTGCCTAAATTTTCTGCTAAAAAAATATTTAATAAAACTGTTCTGATCCCGATCCCACAAATGGCCATATTGTTGTATGCACTCGAATAATTCAGTTAACCATATTTGCAGGGCATTTGTTGGCTCAAATTGCACACTGAAAAAAAACCCAGAATTTATACAGTTTATACATAAATTATTTTGTGTTTCTTTTTTAAATAGAAAACAACAATCAGTGGACAAATATTTCAGCCTAAGATACAATCCTAATTGGAAGAACACAAAAGGGGTAGCAGAATTTTCTGAGGCAGAAAAAGCATGTCAAGTTGCTGGAGGAAGCAGTGTGGACTTTTCACAAGATTCATTTTACCTCCATTCCAATGGCTCCCCAGAAGAAAAGAATCAACAGGAGGCAAAGTCACAAGATTCATCCTCAGAGTTTGGTACAGAATTACTAAGCTTTCATGAACCAAATGCCATGGTCAGCAATGAACCTTTTAGGCTACATACCAAAGGGAAAGAATCTGCAGATGGCTGTCATTTCCAAGATAGTCCCAGTACATATGGCAGTGCTCTTTCTCTTCAGATTAAAGATCGACCACAAAGACCAAAAAAAGACTTTGTGGAAAAAAATAAACGGACTTTAGGATTACATTCAGAGAAGATAAATTCTTATCTTCAATTACACAGTAAAAAGCAAAAAGTTCTTCAAGAGCAGGTAAGTAACTTTTACATGTTTTCTAACTGGTATAAACTGAGGACTGTCTAGTGTTAAAAAAGAATGGCTGCATAATCATATTTGCACAGGAGGTAAGTAGATTTACAATCTATCATGCAACTGATAACTTACTATTTCCTGTGTGAATCTTGGAATAATTGACAAGTCTTCAGTTACTCACAGCCCCAGTGATGGTCTTGTTACCAGCCTAGTTAAGCTACGTATATTCTTGGCCACGAAGCATGTCTGCATGATCACGGAGGTGATCTCTCACTAGTTTTTAATCTTGATGCTAAAGAAATACTGTCGTCTTTCCTGTGGGATCTACATTGCACCTTAATCAGTGGTTCTTTTTTGCTGCCTCTGATTTTTCTGTGCTTGGCCAATGTTAATTTCGTAACGATTACTTCTGCTAATAGCATATTCCCAGTTTAGCTCAATGCAGCAAATGCAAATTGCTTCTAATAGCAGAACACTTAAAATTTTTTAACTGCAGTAGGAAACCTTGATGTCACCATTTGGCTTAAAAAGCAGCATTAATGTTTTTCCACCTGCAATGATCATAACAAAGAAATATATGTGAAGTTACAGTTGAGTTTGAGAACCAGAAAACACATTGTGGTCACACTGCTTTCAAGGGCCATGCACGCTCTTGCTTACCACTGTCATTTAGGGCCACACATTTAGGAATATCCAAGAAATATGTGTCAGATTTGGGTGGTCAGACAACCCTTTCCCCCTGCTTGCTTTCTCAGCCAGACCAAACCTTACATTTGAGATCAGTCAGCATATACTAGTCATGTACAGTACTTGGATTTGAAGGGCCTAGTGTTCTTATGATTGACTGCGAAATGTCAGACAACTTGTATTAAGGATTAAGTGGAAATGTAATTACAGTTCCTAATGAACGATTATACATGAGTTTGTTGCTTTTACTTGCTACTTATTATGCATAATGGGAAGGTGGGAATCATTGATCACTTCATGAGTTGTAGCATAGAAAATTCTTAACTTGCAAAACTACAGAGACTTTCTGCTTCAAGTGACACATTTTCTGAGGCTAATGAACAGTTGACACAACACTAGAGGGCATCTGCTGCCTACATTATAATGAGTGTAACGGTGGACAAGCTTTTTTCTAGCAGAGCTGTTAAGAGCACTTGTTTTTTTCAGTTATAATTTGGTTGATGGTAAAAATAATTAGTGTAGATTGATGCTAATTAAAGCTGTGTTGATATGATTATGTTTACTATTTGGGGAATTCTGAAAATGTTTTGTATGTAAGTATTGGAGCCAGGGATCAGGACTTCTTTGTGTAGACACTATTCAAAGATATGTAATAGAAAAAAAAATCTGTTAAAATTAGGGCTATGTTCTAAGATTACCTTGCTGAAGTAGCCATGGGGACAGCAGAGCTGTGACATAGCAGGAGCCAGGCAGCGTGTGTGTAGAAACGTGTGTTTTTTTCCTTGAGAAGTTGATACAGCCACAGAAGCATCACCACCTACTGTCAGCTAGCTTTGTATTGCTGCGGATAGGCATAGAAAGAAGTACTTACCTCTCGTGTTCTTAATCAAGACATCCATTGCTCCATCTTGTTGGATGGGGTGAAAGAAGGCCTGACGGAAGCACCTTGTTGACCAGAGCTGGCCCATGAGCCAACTTTGGTCACCTCAACTGGAAAACTGTAGCAAAACTGCAAAAACACCAAGAATGCAAAGCAGCAAACAAGCCATATGTCTTCTGCTGGAGCGAGCAAACATGTTCTGAATACTGTAACTGGATTATTTTGAGCTTTGCAGGATGTTGAAGCTGTTTTTATTCATACGATCACTGTTGGCGATCAGGTACTGTGGTAGTGAAATGGTGTTTACATTGAAGTAAGTGCATACAGCTTTTAGCAACTGACATAACAATAGGTAAAATATTTGCAGCCTCATTGTTGCAAGATTTACAGCTATTATCTCTGTGCATACAGACAACAGGCTGTATGTACCAAAACATACCATAAATGTGTGTTGATCTGTATATTTACTAATTTATATAGCATTTTATAAAGCATCAAGTTCTTTGCAGTGTTGCCTGATTCTTTAAGAAGCTGATGATGAGTTTCTTTGAGAGAGAGAGAGAGAAAGAGAGAGAAGTAGTGGCCCAATCTAGCTCAGCTGTACTCAATATGAGTTGCTTTCCTACCTACAAGCCCCTTACTTCAAAGCAAGGAACATAATGTACAATTTTTTAATGGCTCTAGACCAAGGCACTCAGACTCTCTGTGCACTGCGCCTTGCCTCAGTGTAAACACCTAATCAAGATTGCCTGCGCTTCAACAATAGCAGCCAAATGCAATTCGAGAACCACAAGCCTTTGAAGTCCTCACTGCAAAGGCCGGTTTTCTAGTCTGGGATAATGACATGCCATGATTGCTGTCTTTGTTGTATCTTTTCAGTAGAGAAGCAATTATGGGCCTCAATTTAACAGAATAGGCATTACACAGCTTATGATGCTCAAAATGCAATTTCATTTGATCATTTTCTCAATTTGATTGGTATTAATAGAATAGTTCACAAAAAATGCTGGCAGAGGTTGTGTCCTGTTCCTCTTTCAAAGAGATAATGTAGAAGTATGCTTTACCTGCCCAGTAAACCATCAATACAGTGAGTCAGTTGGTTCCACCAAAAACATCTTACTGACTGCAAAGCTGCATCTATCCACAGTTCAAGAAACCTGCGTGGTAACTTTTAATTTGTGAACTTTTCTAGTCACAACTAGTAGAATCTGCATTGCCATTTGGAGCAATGAGATCACCTGAAAACTCAGCGATAGACCCTACCTACCTTTTCCTGGTTGTTCTAATCTCTCACCCCCAAAAATGAGAGGCTCAGCTCCCCAGAAGGATTTAGCACTTCCTTCACACTGATTTCGCCATTATGATTTTCAGTGAATAATTCTCATGGTCACAAATATCTTCTCAGTGCAAGTTCTCCTGCGTTAGCCTGTGTCACTCTGCAGTGGTGCATAGGTCCTTCTACCACAAGCATGAATCCGGCCCATAGCTAGCTGTANACAAGCATGAATCCGGCCCATAGCTAGCTGTAGTCTCTTTACGGTGAGACTGCCTAATGGCACACTTAGTTGAGCTCACACCTGTTATAATACTTATCAGGATAAGGTGGGACAACACAAGTATAAATAAAAAATAGAAAAGCATTGTTTTTCGAGAAGTTTTATAGATTGGAAAAAAAATTTTGATGCTTTCAAGAAAAAAAATCATTATTGCCATATTTACAAGGGTACCTCTTGGCTTTGAAATCTGTAGTGACAGCAGCCACCCTCAAAAAAATTGCTTAAATTTGATTTCCAGCCATTGTGCTACCACAACTGTGGCCACATGAAGATGTTGTTCTTGTTTGTGGGCTTGCTGTTTTGCACAAGGTGATTGATATTGTTGCCAGGCTATGTGTATTAGATGTTTTATTTCTGCAGCTACTCCTTGTACTTTTCTACCAACATTACTGTGTTTTGCCATCTTTTTCTGCATGACTCTATTGTTCAAGACTTTGCTATGATGTGTGTCATCCATCAATATCTTGGTACACTGGCTGATTGCTTGGACAATGATGACTGTCTAGTTGCTTTTCTGTTATTAGGTACATCCACTGGCTCTCATATAAATGGTGAAGCCCAGACATTTGAGAGTTACAAGTAGGTTTCTGTGCTGCATACTTCCTGCAATTTTCTTTTCGTCTCTTCTTTTTAAAAGTAGATGGAATGCTCCCTACTACCACACCACTGTTAATTGGGGTTTTGTTTCCTTTTTCATTTTCTGTTTTAGCCATTCAATTTCTTATCTATTATATAAACACCTAAGCTTAGTGTTTTAGCTTTAATAGGAGGCAAATTATATCTCATTCTTTCCCCAAGACTTTTAAATCCTTTCATCTGGTTGGGCTGGGGCCATAAACATTCTTGGTTTTTAGGTTGCAGATCCTAAAACTGTTGATGAGGAACCAGTTCAGAGTATCCTACCATTCCAGACTGTGAAAATGGAGCCTGAAGACAAATGGTACCGGAAATCACAGCAGCTCAAGGTTGCTTTTCGATAGAACATAATAATTGAAATATATATGTAAAAGCATTGAAGTGTGAATATTTAAAGCTGTAATCTCATTATTTTTAAAGTACCAATTACTGACAATAAATCCTTAGATATGTATCAGTAGATAATCAAAGTTTAATACATATTCTGCTCTATATACTGAATTATTTTAAATCAAAATAGATCCCAAATTCCAAGAAATTCTGAGCCTAAAGAATCTTATCTATTTAGGACATTATTAAGTTGATAATAATGTAAAAGTTCAAACTAGTACATGTTTGATGGTTCATGAGGATTCTGAGCTAGAACTTAACTACTGTTGCATTACTTGTCCCCTAAAATCCCCATGACCATCAAGGGGTTACCATAAACCAGAAAATGTTACAAGTAGAAAAAGTTGCACTGACCTCCTCCGTACACATAAGTCTATAGATCTGGTTTATGCTGGCCTTTCAAACCGATGGATAGTTTTTGGAGCAGTGAAAGAGACCAGGTTATCATCACTGATGAAAAACCGAGAACTTGAGAATGAGAACTTCAAGCCAACTGGAATTATTATTGGCAAATCTAGTTGCTGCCTTTGTATTACAAGTATTTGAAGTAATTCAGGCAGACTGTTTAAATTCCCTGCTGTTCACTTAAGACTGGAAGCTGCACTTCTGTAAAGGACAAATAAGATTTTATGCTGCTATTCATTGTGAGGGATGTGCTTTATGTATGGAATTTCAGAATGAAGGAGGTGTTTTACAGGGCTGCTCATTCCATTTAAATGGGAAAACTTTGGCCTGGTCCCAGTTTGGCAGCAGTTCATGCTTTCCACCAGTGGCACAGTATGCCAGAACATTAATCGTTACAGCAGAGGTCGAGCTAACAAATCATCATCTTGGCACCAGGAGTCAGGATTCCCCAGTGCTAAAGCTTTCACCAAAACATTCTGCTCTATATGTGGATTTAATACTTACCATTAAGTAGTTATTCTGAGTGCATATGCTATGCAGTGATTGCAAGTGTTGCTAACAAAAGAACCCTAGAGAGACAGGAGGATGAAATGAAGGATTTTAGCGCTGACAAAGATTAAACGGACTGAGAATGGATTTGTATATTCCCTAGAAGGAAAGCCATGTCTTTCCTCAAAATGGGCAACACCTGATGCTGTAATTGGAAAGTGATAAATCTTAAATCAACTCCAGATTTAAAGCATGTCAGTATAGCTCAAGACAGTAGTCCTGGTGTGCTTAAATTCTTAAATTGTTTCTTATCATTTGAATAATGTTTCACAGGTTACAGGCCAGGGAGGAGTGCTTGGTTTAGAAATGAAATCATTTAAATAATTGACATCAGTCTGTTTCTACTGTGGACCAGTCTAATAGTGTGTACTTAGCCATCTTTTCCTGAAATTTAGTACAGTTTACTTTCATTAGACGATAAAAACCAAGAACTGATTTGATTTTTGAAACATTTTCCCCAGATGGTTGACAGTCAGCTACTTGTCTACAGGATTAGAAACAAGAAGTCCTGTGCATTTAAGGGCACGAATTTTTGCACCTCATTCAGATAAAACTCCCTCATTCCATATTTACCACAGCATCGTTTCTTAGATATGGTCTGCACCTGTAAGGAACCATTTTTATAGTGTTCTGCTTCAGAATTTGTCTCTGGCCATTAAGCAAAGTTTTGATGCAGTATTATGCACTGTCCGTGCAGCACCTGAATAGCATCTGTGCTTCTGTTCTTGACTAGGGCTTCCTACATATTTTACTTTTAGATTAAATCTAGCCAGGCCATCACCTGGTCTAGCCACGAGTATAATTTACTGAGTCAGGGTTAGATACAAGCATCACGGAATGATTTTGATGGGTCTAATCAAATTTGTGCAAACTGGCCTAACTTATTATCAATATGTTAAAGAACTGTTACCGTAGACGTGAAGGACCAATACCATACCTAGGTCTCTTTAAGGGTCCTTCTATCAGGACATGTTTTGTTAATCCAAAAACCCCAGACCTGAAGCCTTACAAATGCCACAGAGAAAGATTGTTCTCTGTACCATACTAGACTTTAGGACATAGATGCTTTTCCTTTTACACTTCACTGTCTGCTAAGAACTCACTTTTAAAACTAATTTCCATCGCAATATTCATTCAGCCAACTAAAACATTGCTATAACCCTTATCTAGTTGTGAGTGTACATTAAACAGGGAGGCTGGCTTCATACATCCGTGATTTTTAAAGAGACATGATTATGCACTCCAGCCTGTTCCAGGCACCACATCAACACATGTTCAAAGTTCAGTACATGTTCAGAGCTCAGCTTCACTGTAAACCAGCACAGCTATTTAAGGGCTGTCTAAAATAAGAATGATGTCCTGAATTAGAATCACAGAACGTGATGTAATCTAGTCAAAACATCAGTTAATCAGTTAATTTGTAGTATTCTAAGAAATAGCTACTTGAAAGGCATTGTGACAGGCAGACTTACACATACACTTGTATATTGTTGATCTTAATGAACCTATAAAATAGCAACCACTGAAATTCACTCCACTTTTGATAACTTGTTTTAGGATCACCAAAATAAGTCCTCCCAGAGAAATAAAATAAAATCCAACCAGAGTATCAAAGGGAGAGCTTTGCCAAGGAATGATAGCCAACAACCACCAGGAAGACCAGCAGAACCAAAGTCTTGGCACCACAGGCACCACCAAATACCAGAATTTCGGACTGCTCCCATGCAGGCATTGGAGCAAGACAACAGCAGCACACTGCAGAAACAGCTGTATCCAAGTCCTTCTACTGACCCTGACACTAATACAGCAGCAAATTCAGATACTTGCTTAAATAATTTACCAAATTCAAGACATTTTGTCAATCAGGATTTTACCACATCTTCCAGTCCTTTTCATCCAACATTACATAAATTTAATCCAGCTAAGGTTATATCTCCAGCATATACCAGCAAGAAGAACAAGAAATATCAGCATGATTCTCCAAATGGACTTCCACATGACCAGCAACATTTGTACAACCATGCCACTGTGCAGCTTTTTGCCAGAGATGACAGTACCAATGGTCAAGCACATCCAAATTGGAGAAATATTTCATCTATTTTTAATGCCAATTATCAAGAATTGGTGAAGGATCAAGTACCACTTCAGGATTGCAAAAGACAGATTTATGCAGATAAAAGGTATCAGAACTATGCTATCAGTAGTTTATGGTAAGGATATAACTATTGAAACAGTATTATCATAACACTGGCCCAGAAAAAAATAGAATTTAAGAAAAATATATTTTGAAGTCCAAAGTATAAAATTCTTTTGCTACAAACCTGCCACTATAGATTACTACTAACTTAAGATTCATTATAATTACTGATTTTTAAATATGGTATTGGAAAAGGACAGTTTTGTACCCCAGGCTCTGTTGCACATAAATTTTCCAGAATTGAAAGTTTCCTTCTGAAAGGCTAGAAGGTGAAGTTTAAATGATAGATAGCAAAGAGCACTGTGCATAAACTAAGTCTACTGCTAGCTGCATAGAGTTATATCAAAACTTGCCTTGCAGGGTGAATATCCAGAGTCATTCCAGTACCAGTTCTGGCTCGCTACACATGGGGAAGGGCATGAAAATCCTTAGTTATGTGGAATTTCATCTGCCTCGATAAAAATGAAGGTTTTATTTCACATAGACAATTAAGTCTTTCACTTTGTGAAAAAAAAATACGTCAGTAGGCCTGGTCAAGGCAGTTTTCATTGGCTTAAGCTAGCTTTGCATCAGGCTGAAAGTTTCCCTATCTATAATTTTTCCATTTATTTAAACAGTTTCCATACACTTGGGTGCAAGCAGAGTCACTCATTGTGAAATACGCGTCTTTCCATCTTCGTGTTCCCAGTATATTCTGTGAGCATGGATCATTCCATGTACAGATTGCTTGTTGAGCTATCTGCTATATAAAAATAAAGATTCTCTTTTTTTCCCCTCTTTCTCTTTTGAGGCCTTCTCAATCTTCTGGTCACAGTTCACCAACAGTCCCTTGTACAACTGCCCAATTTACACAAAAAATGGAGCGACATCACCAAGAAATCACTCGTTTGACAGAAGCTCACTTAGCTGACAGGCACTTGTTCAGCCTACTTCCACCTGTAATCCCACAGGTAAAAAGTGGTTCAGAGGTAGAACCAGAGAGTGGTGAAGGAAATCAAGTGAAAATAAGCCGAAGCAATACAGAAGGATATCTCATGCAAATGGAAAAGCAAAACCAACCTAACGTCAGCAAGAAGGTAAGCAAATCAATGTGGATTGGATGGTTTTACATTTCTATTTCCCCCTCTGATTAATATTTTTTTTCTTAATAATCCAAAGATCTTCACCAAAAAAAAAAAAAAAA
>RSEF01000024.1:3714407-3728832 GCA_003993805.1 Himantopus leucocephalus | reverse complement strand
TTGCTGTGCTGCAAGGCATGCATTTTTCAACTGTCTGTGAACAATTTTCCATTGCAGTTTTGAGAACAAAGAAAGGTTACAATTACTAATAACATTTGCCTAATTTTTTAACCACCAAAATCAGGTACTTTTATCTGCTTCTCTTATAACGGTTTCTTTGGTGTTTCATTCTAATAACAGTCAAACAGGTCACTTTAAGCTGTTTAAAAATAAACCTCACAAAAGATAATTTTTGACTGAGAAAGTATTGCTTTGTGGTTTGGATGATTGACAATTACCTGCCTAGATTCAAAGGAAATACAGTGTAATTTGACTTGTGCAATTAACTCAATCTTTTTGGTCACTTGCAATCCTTGAAATGAGACATGCCAGAGGTAAGACTGAGACTGCAAGTTGAATCCTGCTCTTATCTTGGGTATCCACTACAAGACTGCTTTAATAGTGCTCTCCATGAAGTCATATAAAGGAAAATCTGTCACTGCTGTTTGTTTTTCAGCCGTGTAGCTCAAAAGCCTACATAAATCTGAATGTGAAGCTTGGAGGCCTTGGACCTGACTATGAAGCAATCAAAGAGAAAGTAAGCAGTCCCTATTACATGATCTGCTTTTCAGCAAAGTGAACTTAGGCAGGGGAAAATGGCAAAGATATCGCTGCTGAGAAGCAGCTCATGTTTGTCTGCTACTTTATGTCCTTGACCCTAGGCCTAGCTTGAGATCCAAAGGGGAGGTTCAAACAGAAGGAAAGACAACTGTATTGTGGATAATTTTAACCCTCTAATTTTGTAGTTACAGAAACAAGGAGTAGTTCACAGAATTCCACTGGGCTAATTGCACATCGGCAAATTACACGCTTATGTGACTGAGTTGCATTGTCATTCCCAGTGTAGTTTGCCTAACCTTCAAAGTGGAAGTAAAAGAAGTTGTGTAAACACAAGAAGAAAATACTGGATGCCCATTATCCTGTTGAAATGAGACAGATTGTTCAGAACAAGTATCTGAACAATTGATATTATTTGACCTGTTCTCTGCTGATAGTGAGGGTCTGGTAGCAGCCATATATCTGAGGTGCTGAAAACTCCATCCTGCATGCTTTGAGACCCTATTAATCTGACAACAGGTGCTTTATATGGCATTCTTCATAGAAACATCGCAGGACAGCAGGGAGCAAAAATGATAAAGTGATCATCCCTTTAGAGTCATTGAGAAGCCCCTGTATTTTCTTCCTCCTTGCCACAAATGAAACAGATTAGAGATCTGAAATCGGAATGAACAGAGTGGTGCATAGCCCAGGACTCTGTGTATTTTTAACACCATAGTAACACTTCTGGAATCTGGCATTCCACTGGGGTATCATTGCATTGAAAGGAAATAATTGACATTGGCCGATAGCAGGGGCAAGGTAGAGCATACTGCTGAATTTGAGCATAATGAATTGCTGGAAATATAGAGACACAGATTATCAGTTAAGTAAAAGAAGGATGTCATTCAGGGCCTTAAAAGTAAGTACAGAGGTTGACAGAAATTAGCGTAGCCATTTTAGAACTGAACAGATATATTGAAACATTCAGAATAAAGATGCATCTGTCGCATTTCTGTTGAGCTCTATCCTCAATATGGTGCAAGAGAAAGCTCTTAAAAATGAAGAGTGACTAAAAAAGCTGTGCCATTTACCGGGATTTCCTGTTGTGGTCTGCTGAGGGATGATCAATAGCATAGCCAGGTTAAACAGCGACAGAGGTGTAAATGGAAGACTCCAGCAGAAAAAGTGTTTCATTGATGGATCCACTGAGACATTTAATTAACCATACACTTTTTTCCTTTTGTCAGAAAGAAAAGTTAAAGCAACAAAAGGAATATGCAAAGCAAATTAAGGAACACAATATGAAAAACATTGCTCCGATTCAGAGGTTACCTACAAAACCCCAGGTCGTATCTTCAGCGTCAAGACAGAAGGTAAGAACAGGGTCCCTTTAACATGCATGCAGGGAGAGATTCTGGACTTTGCACAAAGAAAAGGAAAAGCATAAATTTAACTCACAGTAGGTTAAAATAGTTTCTCCATTTTGATTTTCCTTTTAACAACTCTAAGGACTTCTACTCTCATGGGACCCTGGCAAGTGCTCATCTGTGCATCTATTCTGCTATGGCTGTAGATGTATGCCAAGAGTTGCTGATTTCTTTGCCAACAGCAGTCTTCAGTCCATGCATCTGCCTTGCTCTTCATAAGAGTGTACCAAGTGGAAACAGAGCAGTACTCCATCCAAGCTACCAGCACTCAACTTGGCTTAACCAGCTAGTGATGTTTTCCTGTGGAAAGGGTGGGAATAAAGGAGAGTGGGACCCCCCTAGGAACATACCCAGTGCAGCACATGCTCTGCTTCACAGCAGCGGTAGAGGCCACACTACTGCAGAGTGCACTCTTTAACGGACCACAGATATCCTCATGTTAGTCTATTGTCCACCTGCCTGTCAGTCTAACTCACAAACTCTTTTCACTTCAGTTGCGTAGCTACAATAATTGCCCTTATTTTTCAAGCCCGTACAACATCACTTTAGCCTTCGCTGGCCTTCAAGAATAGCCCAAATGAGCAACAACTGACTACAGTGGCATACATAAACAAACAAAGGGAGCACCTTTTCCCTATTGCAGGAGGAAATAAAGCTCTGGAAATAGCATGTATTTTATCCAATCAGTTCTGCAGGAGCTCACCTGCCTGGTGCCGAAAGCATTTCTCCAAGATGATGAATGAGAACTGAATGCTTCAGGAAAAAAGTTTTGGAGTTTAGTATCAGCTGAATGCCTCAGTTACTTGCATTTATTTCCAAACCACACATAAACCACAAAGAGATGAAACTGCATTCTTTGGATGTCAAAAGGGTTTTGGATTCNTGAAAGCATTTCTCCAAGATGATGAATGAGAACTGAATGCTCCAGGAAAAAAGTTTTGGAGTTTAGTACCAGCTGAATGCCTCGGTTACTTGCATTTATTTCCAAACCACACATAAACCACAAAGAGATGAAACTGCATTCTTTGGATGTCAAAAGGGCTTTGGATTCCTTCAGAAGACTTCCCAGACCCTCTTTCACCAAGAACTTCCACTTGAGACCTAACAGGTGTTTCCAAATACATGCGACTGAAACACAGACACCAAAACATATCCCAGGTTAAACCAGGGCTCTCTCAGTTGCAGGGTTTCTGTAGTACTGTTTCTGTTCCCTCTGCAAGACAGCCTTCCAGGTTACATACATCATTCCACGCTATTTGACCCTCCTACAGGTATCTGCTTTGCATTCCTCTTCAGCATGGCCCTGCTCAGCTTCAGTGAGACGTGTCAGATCTAGAACAGCTTGAGTATTCCCGTTTTTCTTTTCAATTTTGATAGTTAAGCCTATCATGCAGTAGAACCTAAGCCCAGTTAAACAGGACTTACATACTTCTTGTTTGCACAATGTCATCTTTACCTCCTTCTCACATTCACACATGCAAGTTTACGTACACACTGCTACAGAAAAACATACTTGGAAAGGCACATGATAAAAGGAAACACTCGGCCAGAGTGGGAAGTACAGTTCTCCAAGATATACTGTCCCTGTCCGTATTCCGTTACTGCCCACCTTTCCCTCTGCTTCACAATATAGTTGTTCAGTGTATACACATTCAGTATACATTTAATTCAGAGAATTAAAAAAGAATTGGTTTATTTCATGCTGCTGTTCATGTTCTTGGTAGAGTAAGTGCAGGTGCTGCGCAGACTAGGTATTACTGGTAAAGAAATTTCCGGTCACAATAACATATGCATGGTTATAAAAGAACTCTGGGATCTCTATGAGAGGCTATTCTTTGTTTTACTCTGAAACAGTGAAAGGTTGGNACCTTTCCCTCTGCTTCACAATATAGTTGTTCAGTATATACACATTCAGAGCGTCTGAATTAAAAAAGAATTGGTTTATTTCATGGTGCTGTTCATGTTCTTGGTAGAGTATGTGCGGGTGCTGTGCAGACTAGGTATTACTGGTAAAGAAATTTCCAGTCACAATAGCATATGCATGGTTATAAAAGAACTCTGGGATCTCTGTGAGAGGCTATTCTTTGTTTTACTCTGAAACAGTGAAAGGTTGGCATGTCTAATACCATCCTCACTCGTTCAGAAATCTTTTCTTGTTCAGAACTGTGTTAGCTTTGAAATTAACCAAAAAGGAATTTAGCAAGGGATTATATTAAATCAGGTTCCAGATAATTTAAAACAATTACCTAGACTTCATTTCAAAACTTGCTATAACATTTTATGCATTTCAATACATCAATTCCTTAGAATTGTGTGCTCCATAGGAGCACTTAGTTTCCATCCTTATGATATTAACTTGCAGAACTCCCTGCTATAAGATGTGACTGAGGACAAGAGCTTAATGAGACAAAAAAAAAAATGTTTATAAATTTAATAGACTTGTGTTGCTTTTTCTTTTTTAAAGAAAAAACACAGCTTCAGTATTTAAGGTGGCCTCCAGTGGTAAGTGTCAGAAAGTGAATCTCCTTGAGGTGCATTATTTTGCCCACTGCAGAAGTTTCTTGCAGTCGCCACGGGTGTCTAGTATTGAACACTGCCAAAAGCAAGATCAGGAATTAGGAGAACTGTTACTTTGACTCAACATAGAAACACCTAAATTTTCTTGGATATATTGGTCAGGTTTTCTCTTAATCAGTTACTGCAATTTTCATGTTTTTAGGCGCTGGAATATGCTAAGAAGATTCCTAAACCAAAGACTTTCACGGCAAGACAATCAGATGAAGAGGTGAAAGAGGAAAGGGTTCTGCCACAGACTTTAAATGGAGACAGTTTACCTCAAATTGCATCCTTGGAAACTTTGCAAAATAGACACGAGAAGGAGAAACAAGTTGTAGCTGCTTTCAGAACCCTTCATATCTTATAAGTATTAGCAAACGATTAGGGATTTCTTCAAGGCAAAAACGTGTGAACTATTTAATCATGAGCAGTGACCATCACATATTGATTTACCATTCCATTGAAACGTAAAGTGGCTTAAGTTTAATCATTGTTAAGTTTAGAATCACTTCTACTATACCTATTTTTAAAAAGTGTAAACAGTTGCATTTTAATATGGTCATGTCTGTTGTCATTTTTCTTTGAAATCAACTGATGTAGCAGTTGCATCTCTCAGACTAATCAGCTGTTGGCTTATCACAGCTGGATCATTTTTAGGCACATCAGATATGTGGGAATATCGACAAAACATTAAAAATAAGCATCAGTTTCATTTGGTGATCTTAATACCAGCAATGTTTCTCTTTTTGAAGTGCAGAGAAGATGTTGGCAGACTGTCAAGAAATAAAGCCAAAAATAATCCATTGCTGGTAAGAAAGAGAACAAAAATGTGCACCAAACATAGCAGTTGGTAATGAAACAATACTAATTATTCAAATGTTACTCTGTTATCTGTTGGTGAATAGTTGTCACATCAAGACCAAAATTTTGAAGCTTCATCTGGGACAAGAAAATTCAAAATAAGTACTGGCTGATCATGCAGACAATCTGTTATTAGCCAGAAGCAGTTGGAAAATATATTGAGTAACTAGGGATAATTGAGAGCTACATGTTTGAGAGGAAACAGCTTTTAACAGATTAAATCTATGAAAATAACAACAAACAGATGGTTTTCTTACAATGGTTCTGTTTCTATAACTTAGTAAATTATGAATTAAGTCAACTTATGAAATGTGATTAGAACACACAGCAAGGGAATTTTAAAAAAACACACTAAAATCTCATAGAAAATAGGCTAGTTAAAAGGAAAAAAAAACCCAACCTTGTCATTATGTGTAATTGCTTTATCCAATTTATTAGGTCCCCTTTTGTATGGGAGGAGAGAGTGAATTAGTCTTTGGGCCTAAAAAAAAGTTCCAAGTCTCCTTGAAGGAGGCTAACAGTGGAAAGGTAAGGTGGGGAATAAAAGAATGTCTTTGAAATGGCTTTCTCTTTTTCTAGATGCACCTTTTGTTAAAGGTAAAGATAGAAATGTGTAAGACTTAACATGTTTCTGGGTTAACATTTCGTTGGCTGGATGTCTCACAGGAAAGATAATTTTCCAGAAAGTGTACAGTTAGTCAAGGCATTGGAGGTATGACATGTATTGCTGGAAAAGTCCTATACCTTTCATTTTATAGAGTCCTGGGTGAGTTTGACCTAGATCCTGCAGTCCTCAGGATGCCTCAGTCCTCCTGAAAGTTGGTTAGTTGTTGAAATACATGCTTCAGGGTCTACAGGCAGGCTCCCAACCTAATATGGGAAAAACTGACCACCATACTGCATCTCTCCGTCATGGAAAAAGAACATGCTCCTTTCTTTAAAGCCCTCCTGACCCACCTGAGAGATAGGAAGCTCTCCACCATCGGTTGCTTCCCACCACACGTGCTGAATTAGACTGTTAGACTTTGCAGGTGGAAGTTTGTGACATACATCATCTTTGGGATGATGGTGGAAGAAGCGTCTTCCAACGTGGGGAACCTGGGTCAGGTGGCGGGGGAAACGTTTTTGCATATCAAAGTGCAGCAGAGGACATCTCCAAACGTCCACTGCAGCTACTGGAACAGGACTATCCTCTGCCTCAGCCTCCTTTCTCCTTGCCTTTGGGAACTGGGTTTGGCCCCTCTTTGTAGAATGTGGATGCCTGTGGTATGATCCATCAAGCTAGGCTGGGTAAATGTTTCCATGCTCTGCCAGTTGCTGCTTTTCTACTTTTATTTTTAAACCGAATGGTAACACTTTGAAGCATTTCTGATTAGGGAACCTCAACTTGTTGTTTCTGCTTAAAAGTGATAATCCCCCCTTAATAGAAACCTCAAGTACCTATTTTAATGAAACCTTCAGATGAATATCAAAGAGCTATTTACTCGTATCTAATATTTTAATTAGATTATATTCTCAATTTAACCCATTAAACCCCCTTTGATGATCTCCATGTTTAGTGTTTAGCCCCAGATGCTGGAGGTAATGAATATTGGACCTTTGATTTAATGAGAACTTCTGCCTTTCCAGCCTGACTCCCTTTGTATCCCCCTTTTTTATTTTCTGAGCTATAGAATTCAGTTAATTGAAGAAGTCTCTTACCACCACACATTAAGGAACCTAAATTAGCATCCCTTTTCTGATTAGAAAATGCAAGCAGACATTTTCTCTTTGATCTGAGGATTGAGTTGAAGTAGGCAACAGGCCCCTGAAAATGAGCTGATGGCCTTATTATTTGGCTGACATGCAGATGCGTCCATGTGGTGCAAAATGCTTAATGTCTTAATTGATCACCTTCCTCCCTATCTGTCATCCTACTACCTTTTAGAGCTCCCACAAATTAGGGTCATCTTTCTGGGTGGGTAGTGTGTTTCATTTGGGTTTTTTTTTAATAAAACAATGAACTTTTAAGAAACATTTAAATACTAACCCCACACTAAACTAGAAGCCATCTATACTTACGTGATGCTGCATCTGGGGGGTGGATAGATTTTTTTAAAAAAACACTGATCAAGATCATCTCACAAACCATTTGGAAAGGACTGGGTTGGGTTTTTTTCTCCCAGAAAAAGACATTTGCGGCATATGTGGAAAGAAAATCTTTTGATCTACCTCAATACTAATGCAAATTTTTCCTGCACCTAACAGATACGGTTGCACAAAAAGGGACCATACAAGTAAATGATGAGCATCCATCTGCTTAAAAGCAAAGGCCAAAACTTAATGTCTTTCAAATTAGGAAGGCAAGAAATTTAAATAAGAAACAGGCCTTGAATTTTGCATTAAATATTCAGGGAGAGATTGAGCTGGAGTAGAACCTGCCTGCTATAGTCCCATGGCTCCAGCACAGCTATCACAGAGAGCAGCGTTACTCCCCGTGAGCGCAGGCTGCCTTCACAGGGCAGAAATGTGTTTATGTACACCACCCAACAGAACTTCTCAACATTCACTTGGCGGGCCCTTTCTCGTGCCACTATTTCTTAATATTTTAGATTCAGGAAGTGTAGAAGCTGAGACCACCTTCAGTGGGGCAAAGACCTGGGGTCAGTTCTACTTAGGAGCAACGATGCTGCAGTAACATCACCGTCACATTTCTTTTGAACATAACTGAAGTCAGCTTCCCACCACCATCTCACAACAGGTATGAACAGCTGGCTCATAGGCTGCTGACTCTGGCAAAATCATACTGCTTTATCAATTAAAAACATTAAATAAGGCAGACCCTAAAAGCCGTGTTCCATTATTACATCTCTAAAGACAAGCTGTCAAAGATGAGGATTGTAAACCAGTTGAGATTATGTCTAACTCCTGCAGCCATTGAACGCTTCAAATAGGCGTGAACAAGCTGTAATGTCCAAACAGCCCATAAACCAAGCATTTGATCATGATGGGATCAATTCTACAGTAAATTATAACAGCACAAAGAATATGCCTCTTTTTTTTTATTTTGCACGATGTCCAAACCTAAGTGCTCTCTGCTAAGCAGGCACGTGAAGAAAGGACCAACTCTGGTGACTGATAAAGCAGTATGGTGTGAGAAAGAACTCAAGATGCACAAAACCAGAGTGATAGGTAAAGGCAGTGACTCTCCACTGGTGACAGCTGGCAAGGGTGAGTTAAAGCAGCCTGCCTTACAGAAGAGCCCGCTTTGAACAGAAGTGATACTGAGCCAAAAACCTGGATAGAGCAGATGCTAAAGAAGCATCCAGCAGCTCAGCAAGAGCTTTGCATAATCGTGAGTGCAGAGCGGGCAGCTGCAGGTAATACCACAGGGCCAGTTTTCTGTGTGTCATAGGAGCACTTAAGGGTTTGTTGCAGCAGTCACAGCAAAGCCAACAAGATACACAACATCGGAGAAAATATTCTACTTTAGGCAGGCAAGTTGAGTGGTCTCAGCAACAGCTGAACAAAGTGAGTCACAGAATTCAGTCAGCTTGCCTTTGCTCCTGGCGTTTCAGAAACCAGTACCATAGAGTTACCTCATTATTGTGAGTTAAAACCACCTTCTTCCTTGAAAGACTGTCTGTACCCTAACGGGTAGAAAAGGCACTGCAGTTCACTGTGGGATCACCCTTTCTGCTCCTAAGCATACACTTTACACCCACCTGCCTTTATCACAAAGTGCAATGCATTGCTGCTGCTGCCTGAATACTGACTGTGTCAGTAGCTGTTGCTGCCCCAAGGCACTTCTAGCAACGGAGCTACAAGTGTTTCATCTAAGTTTATTATGCTACAGAAACAAGATAAATCCAAGACAGAAATTTTTAAGCCTAGTGAGACCATCCAAGCAGGAGTTTGCAGTTAATTAAGGTGATGCTGTTTGTTATTGTGACTAGAAGAAATGAAGAACAAAGTCATCAGTTCGGGAGGCTACAACATCCAGAAGTTCACAGTGCTGTAGTCAGCGTCCCATCTGCATTCACCTCCCGCTCCTCTGCTCCTCAGCGTGTCCCACACCTGCAGAAACTTCACTTCAGAAAACCCACGGAAAGAAACACGCTCAGTCCATCAGCCAGCAGAGAGAAACAACGAGAGGAAGTTGTAGAGAGAATTTTACATTGTGCATGCAATGCCTGGGTCGCTTGCTGGGCCTGGCCATGGGTTATTGACACCTTCACCCAGCAACAGCCCGTGGTACTTGCAGGGCTGACACTACACATGCGTTTAATAGCAAGACTTTGCAAATGATTCGCTTTATAACTGCCCATACAGACTGCGTATCTGATCTGCTTTTACATGGCTCTGCTATAGAAGGAAAAATCTTGGGTTAGAGCTGCTGTCCAGTCCCATAAAAGTTAAAAACATTAAGGAACAGGAAAACGCTTACAATCAAAACAGAAAGCAAAGCTTCGTGGAAGGATTTTGTAGAATTTTTTGTTTGTTTTATTTAGTGAAAACAACAACAAACATTAATTACTTAGGTGTTAAAATAAATTAACAGGAAACAATTTCATTTCTAAAAAAATCACAGAAGAATTTTAATGAAAATCAAGACTTCAGTGGATATTTTGAAAAAGAGAAAATCCACCAAGATTTCCTATTTCCAGCAATTATTTCCAGCAAGCCATTTCCACCCCAGTATTTTCCAAACATGTAAATATATTAAAAAAAAAAAAAAAAGAGGGGCAGCTCTAAACAATCTCTCCCTTACTCCTCAAGCTTCTCGGGGAAAGCAGCAAAAAGTCAGCAGTTGTCACTGAATAAGGCAGGACCCAGGAATAAAACCCCTAATTTCACTTATTCTAAGAGAAAAATGTCTGAAATCAACACACAAAAAGCCTCCCCAGGCCACCCTTCTTCCCAGGACCATGTCCACTCCCCAAACAGGTGATAACCTCTTCCCAAAAGCCTGCGCAGACTGCCGAGAAGCTGCAGCCCCCTGTCACCAGCCCGGCAGGCATTGCCTCCCAGCCTGGAAGGAGCTGGCTGGGGAGGGAGGAGATGTCTCGGGGAGTGACTATTTCCTTCCTCTGTCTCAATCTCAGGGGGTTTTGCCCTTGCTTGCACCAAACTTTCTGGGATAAGCAGCCTGTTCCCAACGCCTTTTCCTGTTCGCTGCAGCGCTCAGTGCACACCACTGCAGTGTCCGGGCTGGGTTGAGGATGTCCCTGCGGTTGGGTGGTTCACATTCTGTGTGTTTTTGTCACTGAGGTTGCTAGCAATCAGTGGCTTTGGTTTTAAACATGGTTGTAATTTTAAATGTTAGCCGAGGTGCCTGGAACTGCAGAGAGGTGAAGATAGGGGGTGGGTTTGGATTTGATTTTGTTTTATTGATCAGCATAAATACTTTGTGAAGAAGAAAGTTCCTGTAGTGCAGGGGAGAGTCAGCAGAGACTGGAGCGCTATTTGGTTCATATTCTGACCCTTCCTTATAGACCTGGCACATCCTAAGTGGGATAATGCTGGTGGCAGAAAGGATCACACCTCTGCGGCCCAGAGAAACCGCAGCACCTCACTGCTAAAGGCGTCCCAGGAACGTGGCCCTGAGGTGAGGATACCTGTGGGGTTTAGCTGCCCCGACCTCACTTGCCATCATCTGCAGCACTGTCCAGGTTGTGGCACAGCAGAGGTCCTGTGCTGCAGAGCCTGTTCCTGGACATGCTCCCGATGCCTGCAGCCGAATCCCAGGATCCTGCCCTCCCTCGGGAGCCACTGTCAGACTATAAATATCGCCAGCTCACGGCTGTGCAAATGCCCCAGGCCCTGCTACTGCAGTGGAGGTGCACACTGACTTTTGGGGTGTTTGGTGCAGTGGGAACGTACTTGATAACACGGGACCTGCTCACACTCCTCGATCAGCGCTGGGAGGGCAGAGCCCGGCACTGCCCGTTGGCTGACACACATTTTCTTGACATCCACTGGATGCCTTGCAAAAGAGAGGGGTAAATGAGCAGAGGAGGACAAAGTTGCTTTTGCATGTCTGTGCCCAAAAACTTGTCATTTGTGCAGCTTAATCTTCTACTCTTACTTTCTCCTGCCTTTTTTCTTTGTGCTCTTTCCAGCTCAGAGTATTTTTACACTCCTTTGTCCTCAGTAAGAGAGAACAAACAATTCTTTGCACAGTGAAAGGAGTCACACACAAATGTAAAGAAACAGGATTTTTAATATCCCTTTTCATTCAGGTGCAGTTTTTCTGAATGATTACATCTTTATACTTGTTCCTAGTATTTTCTCTCACCGAACGCTTTGCTGCCCAATGCTATTACCAAAGGTAAGTCCACCTGAGCGACTGGTGTGAAGCCACTGCCCTCCACAGCAGGGTGCGACTGGCCAGGCCAGCTCTGAGACGGGCAGCCGTACCGCACCAAACACTGCATGCACAGCATCCAGCCCCGACAACGGCAGCGGTGGACGTGGTCAGAAAAAAATTATCATGTAAATATCACGGTAGAGCTTCTCTTTTATATCACTTTTGATAGTTCCTAATGAAATGTGCGCTCAGGGGGAGGCTGACACTCAGCACAGAGCAAAATGAACAAAATACTTGGTGGGTGACTGAGTACAGATGCAGACAAACGACGGCTTCGAATTGAAAGGTTTTTGAGACAGTTTCCATCACCTCCCTGCCCACGGCCGGATAGGTGTCGAGAGAAGGGAAGAGCCGCAGGGCTGGGAGAAGTGTTTCCAGCCAGCAATGTGAAATGACCTGCTGTACCCTGCGCCTGGCTCTCCGCCGTGCCTTTCACACCAAGCCTTTAGGAGGAAATCGGTTGGTTTACCTTCTGAATTATAATTTTCAGGGAGGCGGGTGGCATTTTAGCAAAATTTGTTGATGAAAATGATTGTCCTAAAAGTATTTATAAACACCATGTAAAAGACAACTAGCCATTTTCGGAACAGCTGGTTGGGGATTGAATATTCCCCCCAGCCAACGTGTGATCTTTATTATTTTATGTGTAAAAAACATAACGAGAAACCCTCAAAAAGGAAGCAAACATACACGCTTCAATCATCTATATTTTATATGGTAAACAGGGACACATTTTCCCTCACAAAACTGCATGTCCCATAACCCAAAATGCCCTGAAAGTGCTAATGACACCAGACAACCAAATTAACTTCCAGTTAAAAAAAAAAAAAAAAAAGGAAAAAAAAATAACCTAACGAGACACCGACATGCCACCGGGCTGCACAGTCACCATCTGAGCAAGCACAGCCTCTCCTTCAGGTTTTTACCGAGGAAATCACCAGCCCTCCCCTGCAGATGCGGAGCCTCCGCTGCGCTCTCGGCAGATTTGCCAGCCAGCAGCTCACCCCAGAGGAAAAATAAATAAATAAATAAATAATCTTAATTTACCTGGAAATTAAAACCATTTCCCTGGCAGGAAGATAAAGGCAAAGCGAGCACGGACGGTGACTGCGCTATCTGGCTGCGACACGGAGCTCAGAGAGGCGTTGGGGCAGATGCAGGTGGGGGGGACAGGAACCGAAGGTGGGACCAGCTGTGGGGCTCTTTGAGAGGAAAAGGAAAGTATCCGGGAGATGATTCACACCTGGAAGCCGTGAAGGGATCGGGCTGCCGATGCAGGTGCTTCTCCAAGCTGTAGAAAACCTCTTTTGCCCGCTGGGATTCGCGTTTGCTCCGAGCAGCCCTGGCAGGATCGAGTTATTCGTTGATGCTCCCCCCTCCGCTTCCCCATATCGAAATTAAATAAACGGTAAATTTGGTCTTACCTATTTCTTTGGAGGGCGTTTCTACGATTATTTTTTGTTTTGTTTTGTTTTAACTACATGCGTGCCCTGGAAGCTCTGCCCGGGATCAAAGCCGACCTACGGCACCACGGAGGAGCGGGCGAGCCCCTGCCCTGCCTGCCGCTCCCAGTAACGACAACATGCTGGCACGGGTACACGTTTATTTGAAAACCGAGGAAAGTTCGGGGAACGGAGAAAAGTCCGGTATTTCGAAGGGAAAGGGGAAATTTAAAGGAAACTCGCCTTGTTTTGCTCTCCCCCATCGGATTTGCAGGCAAAGCTCAGGCTTGGGGTGATGCTGGGGGGAAGCCGGCGGTACCGCCGGGCCCCATCGCTGCCTTCGCCCCGGGGCTCCCCCCGCATCATCACCTCCTGCCAAAAACCGCGACCCCCTTCCCTCCGGGCTCCGGCACTACTCAAGGCTGGGGCGAGTTGCGGGGCTGGGGCGAAGCCGCCCCGGAGAGGCAGGTCCTAGAGACGGTGGGGGCCGGCGCAGAGGTCCCCCTCCTCCAGGATGTCCACCTCGTCCTCGGGGTCCTGGAGGAGGAAGGGGCCGGGGGGAACCTTGCGGGGCTCGGCGCCGGCCGCCTCGGGCAGCTCGGGCTCGGGGGAGCTTTGCTCCCGGCTTTCCTCGCCGCCCGGGTGCTTGGGGTCGTCCTGGGTTTTCCGCAGCTGCTTTTTGTGCTTCATCCGCCGGTTCTGGAACCAGGTTTTCACCTGAGGAGAGCAGGAGGAGGGAGAAAAAAACCAAAAATAATTAAAAAAAATTTGAAAAATAAAAAGCGAAGGGGAGGATGCTGCATGGGATGAGGGGTGGTGGCGGTCCCCCGCCGCGGTACCTGGGTCTCGGAGAGGCTGAGGGCCGTGGCCAGCTCCACCCGCTCGGGCGTGGAGAGGTAGCGCTGGATCTCAAACCTCTTCTCCAGCCCGGAGAGCTGAGAGTCGGAGAAGACGGTGCGGGCTTTGCGGCGGCGGCAGTGCTTCCCGGGCAGCTCGGCGTGAGCGTGGTGCTGGAAGAGGGCGGGCACCGGCACTCCTGGGGGGGACACACGGCGGACACTCGGGCAGGGAGCCGGGGCTGCCCCGGGGGCTTCTGCCCTCTGCGGCCCCCGGGTGGGCTCTCCCCCTGCCTCTTTTATATTCATTATTATTTTTTCGTTTATTTCGTTTTTGAGGTCGTTTCATCGGTTTGGTCTTGGGGGGGGGGGGTG
>RSEF01000024.1:3691610-3712549 GCA_003993805.1 Himantopus leucocephalus | reverse complement strand
CCCCCCCCCCCCCCCCCATCTGTAATATTCATTTCCCCGGAGTCAATTTGCTAAAATGAGGGTGATATACCACATCATAGCCGAGATAATTTCGGTTCGCATCTCAGAAAATTGCTCTAATTATTGATGTTAAACTCAGGGAAATTAAAAGAAGGCACTTCTCCTTCATCTCCTGATTTTAAGCTCTAATTTGTTGAAATCGAGTTGTCATCACAATTCCAATCACTACCGTTAATAGTAAAAGTGTTCTAATAGAGCCAGAATTCGCGCAACCCATGCTATTAGATAATTAAGAAAGATGTTAGAAAGGCAAGTGCTAATCCTTGGGCACACGGACAGCATTTCCATCTGATCCAGCAGGTAGAACAAATTAATTACCAGAATCAATTAGTCCTAAAAGTACAGTTCTCAGGGAAGTGTAAGCCATGTCTTCCATATGGATGAGCTGGTAAATGGTAAATAGATGAGGAAAAAACCTTTAAAAGAATAGAAATGGCAATCGTCGGGTCTTAATGAACCTGGAACTCGGAGCGCCCGAGTTTTCCAGCGGTGCCGTCTATTCTCCGCCGCCGCCGGGCACAGTCACGCGTGGGCGAGGGCACGGGCAGCCCACGGCGGGCGGAGCAGCGGGTCGCGCCCGCTCGGGGTTTTAAGAGCGACCATTTATAACGCGAGGTAGCTTTTAAAATACAGATGTGCCTCCTTCATCCGTTCCACCGGGCTAAAACTCAGGGGGGACCAGAGAGCTCCCCGTCTCACCGGGAAAACCCACGGGAGGATTTTTCTCTATGTACACAGGCGGTGCGTGTTGCGGCCACGCACACGCTTCGTTTTACACGTGTAGTGCCCACGCGCGGGCAGGCAGCACTGCGCTCATCACGCACTTAAGCGACATGTGTGTATATATAGCTCTGTCTATACGTCCGTGCCGCACAGTATGGGTGCAGGTACAGTGCTGCACCGAGGCAGGAGCGCTTCGGGAGGCGCAGGGCTGGGGGAAAGGCACCTCTCCCCGTGCCGCCAGCAAAACTCCCTCTTTTTCTCCAGGGGGAAAAAAAAAAAAAAAATCTGTTTCTGTTGCAGCCTCCCCTCCTGAAACGCCCATTTCTGCATCATCCCGGGATTTTGGCCGGGGGTTTAAAAATACAACAGGCTAACAACTTTCTCTGAGGAGCAAATGAGTAAGCAAATGAATTAACAGTGATGAAACGGGTCTAATGCCCGACTTGTTAATGGAGGGAGCGCAGCCAGGGGCGTGTAAGCCGCTTGACTGGCCATTTCATCAGCTGAGATTGCTTCTCCGGGAGGGCTGGGGCTTTACTCACCACTGGGGTATATATTTATATATATATTTAAAGCAGATCTGAAAGATTAAAGCCGTGTTACTTCAGCCAGATTGGATCACAGCTTTAGGATTCAGACAAGAACTCACTTGCCTGACAGCCACATCGGGAGGGGCTGCTTTTCAGGGGTCCCTCTTTATTTAGGGTACAGCTGGGGAGGGGGGAATGGGGCCACTGACTTGGTGTTACCTTGCAGCAACAGCAGTAAAACCCGACTCCAAACTGAGCTTTGGCATTTTGGGCACCACAGCTTCTCCCTGGCGCTAATTCAAGGGCAAGAAGCAGAGGTGATAACCCCCCATCTGTGGAGAAGCCCCCTGAAAGGAAGGTAGCCCCCAAGGAGGCGGGACCTCTCCACTGCAGTCCAGGGATTTTTAAAATTTAATATTTCATGGCTTTTTGTGACAGGAAGGGGGTGCCAGCTGCCTCCCACCGTTGGCAGGCATTGTTGGCAGGGTCGCCTCTTTGCCCTACAAGCCTCTTAATCTGTTTTTCCCCTTTTGGCCCTCTTCTGCAGGTCTCCACGGTGATGGGGACCCAGCAGTATTGGACCTCACCCTGGGACTCCCAAACACTTCCAGCCCTGGCTGCACCCTTGGCCCTCCCCGAGGACCAGCCCCCAGATCACAGATTAGCCCTTTTTCCTGGCTGGCCAGACATATGCACACAAGCAGATATGCCTATGTATTTTGGCATACATACACAATTCCATTTGCTGCCAAATTCATGGGTGAGTCAGGTCTCCAAAGAGACCCTCTGCAGCCTCCTCTCAACGAATCGGAGTCCCCTGTTGAGGTGATCCCACAGTTTTTCCCCAGTTTTGGCAGAAACTGCCCCACACCTGGGCATAAGCTGAAGTCTCGCTGGGCTGAGGGACGCATCTAGGAGAGGAAACGAGAGGGACTGGGGTCAGTGCAAGGTGGGGAGAAGCAGTAGGNAGGGAGAAGCAGTATGTTCGGCTGATTTACTCACTGTGTGTTTTCCTTCCCATGGCGGGGACCAGAATCGCCCCTCGGCGCTGTGGTCTTGCATCCTCCCCGGAACACCTTGTGGGACAGGGTAACGTCTCAGCCTGCAACCCCAAATGATTCAGACCTCCTCCAGAGGCACGCATCTGTGAACCCAGGTAGGCACACTACTGTGGAGTTTGTTTATTGTTTCTTCAATAAAATAAAATGATTTCTACAGGCTCAAAGAGCCTTATAAACTTTGCTGGTAGCAATGCATACGTATCCCCCCCCATATATGCACCCATTTCATGATTTAATAACATACATAATACACAATGTGCTTTGCTTACATAAACACCAGTTGTCATTACTTGCACACTTAAGATCATTCAAAGTTATTACGGGGAAATTTTGCCCAGGAAACCAGAAATTTATTTGACTTAAAACCTAGAGGGTCATTTAACTGGTTGGTGCAGCTACATTGATGTTAGTAGCTTTATTTCAGTGTGTTGCATTAGGGATGAATTTGGTGCAGTTTGAAAATACATGCACTTACCTTCCCGTGGCTCTTGAAGAGGTAAGGTAGCTTGGGAGCCCAGCCTTTTCATGCCTTTCAAGACAAATCCACTCAAAAAGGAAGGGTTAAATTAAAAACAGACAGCCTTGATATGATCAAAATAGGAGCCTGGCTGCAGGAAAGAGGTCTGAAGAGCTCGGTTTGAGTAGCCACACACGTAACATAGAGAGAGGTCTTTTGAACACAAAGCATGGCTTAATGGAGAATGTTCCATGCATGATGCTTCAGGCAAAACCGTTCCCCACCCCGAAGAAGAGGGGTGCCTCTGCCCGGAGTCTCACTGGGTGCTGCTGGCGAGAGGGAAAAACACTCCTGTCTGTCACTGCAGCCGCTTCCCCCATCTACATCCCCTCTGCCTCTGCCTACCTCTACCCTTTCTCTGCAGGTCTCCGAAGCCCATCTCACCTGGCGCTCAACCCTGCCTCCTACCACCCTGCAAACCCACCGGGGAGAATCGTGGCTCCCAGGACCCCAGAGGTACCGTGTTCACAACAAGAGAGATATTTTTAAATTCATCTTAACTGATGTGACATAAGAGTGCAGTTAAAGGCAGCGGTGGGAAGCCCCTTCAGTACTCAGTTAGATCTGCACTGGAGGTTTTTACTGGCATTTCTGCGAGGCCAGAGATAATATTTTAATGTTGGCAACCCTCTAGTATGCCTTGACACCAGCTCAAGTTCAAGGAGGGCTCGGTGGGTGGGCTTTGAGGTTAAGCTCTGCCTAAAACAACAGGCCCTGGCAGGTTGTCTCAGGACAGATAGTGCAAACGACAGGGCTGGTAGAGGGTGGGAGGGGAAAGAAAGTGTCAGAGAAGAGTTTACCTCCTAACCGGGGTTGATGGCAGCACCAGGAGAAGATCCAGCCAGGTCTTCCAAGGCTCATAACTCTGCCACACCTTGGCTTTTGCTGTCTCGAAAATATGTCGTCCCGCAGCCCACAGACGGGCACTCTTCTTCATTTGTAGCTGAGATGAAGAGAAGACAGAATGAGAAACAGAGAAGCAATCAGCCTGTTGATTTTGTTCCAAGACAATAAACACTCAGGTTAAAAGCTGGGTCTGTGTTATTCTGACAGAATCACTGAATCTACCCACAAACATCACGGTAACGTCAAGGCTACAGTTCTAAGAAAAAAGCACAGGGGGGGATGGAAGTGTTGCTTATGCGCGGGGACCACATTAAGAAGTGATTGAGCCAGGAAGGTACTTTTGAGGCTTGTATGACTACCAATAACTGCAAGAATTTTGGGCATAAAAAGAGATATGGCATCAACGACAAGCAAAATAAGATTTAAAGGGCAAAGCTTAGACTGTATCTTCCTTACACAGCTCCCAAACCCAACTATCTATGTGTGGGCTCAGGGGTTTCATTCCTAAATCAAGAATTTTATCTTTGTACTGAAAATTTGCCTTGTTAGCTGATAATCCTGAGCATTTTCTGAAGGCAGGGTACTTACAGAAAGAGAATGAAAGTATTAACACCAACAGGTTTGGTCTAAACACTTCCCCTAAAACAGTGACTCTTATTAACTAAGACCTAGGATCTTTTTAATTATCTAATATTTGTTTTCAACTTCAGCAGGGTTATCTGTACTGTTCCAAAATACAAGAAGATTATTTCTTCTTTCTTTCTTTCTTTTTTTTTTTTTTTGGATGAGTCAGAAATTGGGAGGGAGGCTTAGAAGTTTCGCTGGGACCTGCTTTCAATTAGTCTTCTCTTCATTTCGTTACATGTCAATTCCTCCTCATCGTGTGACCGACCCACGGGCATTGCTTAGTCCCTCGAGGCGAAGGTGATTATTTCACCCAAGACCATCTGTACTTTGGGATCTCGGCTAATCCTTTGCTCTCAAAAAATCCATTCTTGCTGCTGTAGTCACTGCTTTGCTGTCGCCTTTAGCACATTAATGCTTATTCGTTTTCTTTCATTCCAGCTGTGTAACAATCATCTGCACAACTCGACATTTTGATTCACTTTTTTGCACTAATGACTCAGAACCTCCCTTGTTTCCCTAATTTCATGATGTATGAACCTGTACGTCCTTGCTTTTAACGTTCGGGGCAGGATAATCCTCCTTTTCCCTTTCTTATCCATTCAACCTTTAGTTTACTCCCATTGTTTCCCACTGTTCTTTGTGGTTTTCCTCTGATTATTTCTCATACTCCTTCTGTAGCTCCAGGTTCCTCATGAAAACCTCATACGCTTTCTACTTGGAGGAATACTTTGAATATATAATCCCCAAGTCTGATCTCAGGCTGGCGTAAGTCAGGAGTAACTTAAACCAATGGAGCACATAAGTCTAAATGACGCAAATACTTTGATTCCTTTCAATTCCACTCTTTACTTTCCAACTTTAAAGTGTCTCATTTTGAAGCCTTAAAAATAAAAAGCACACAAATGATGTACTCCAAGGTCAGAGGAAGCTTTTATGACCACCCAGTCTGACCTTCTGAATCACACGAGCCAGAGTTTCATCCAGTAACTCCTGTATCAAACTCAGAAAAAACATCCAACCCAGGTAGCCTGTGGATACCAGTTTTCTAACTCTTTAAATTATGTTTGATACATCACAACATATACATAGGCAATACCTGTTTATAAACAGGGTGAATGAGCAGCTTTCTCTTATCCCTAGACTTCTAGCAAGCCTCTCCATTCTTCTGTATTTATGTTTTGACTAGCTCCATTGAAAATCTGTGATTACTTACAAACTCTACTCTAAGCTTTTGTAAATATGATTCAGCCTCCAGTTAAAAGGTCAATCTCTACTAGAGAGTAGCTTTTATAAATCACTTAGGACAAGCCTCAACACACTGGCGTAGTTTTTCCTCCTAGTTTAAATACACAAATTGTTATATCATCTTACCCTGAGGTACAAGATGTACACAAATGTCACATCTTACATACATCTCTCACACCGTGTTTGTCACATGCACGGTGACGGTCACAAACTGATGATGTCTTAGCTGATCATTTCATTAAAAGAAAATGAATCATTCTTTATTGAAAGATAATTAAACCTTTTTCTTTCATGTTTGCTCCAAACAGATTGCAAAACTAGTTGGACCTAGTTTACAAAAAAGATAACCTTTTTGATGATCAAAGGAAGAGATTGGTTCCATTACTTGCATTAGTCAGAGTTGTCTGTGCTGTGGCCTTCAGAATAAAGGAAGAAATGTACTTTAGAAAGATCTGAGTAACACACTTTACTCAAAACATTTTTGTATTATATTGCTTCTTGACTGTTTCAGCTTACTCTGTATCTGTGCACTTTATTTTAAGCACTCCAGAAGTGGATGACAGGTCTGGAGGAAAAAGATAGAATCTGGTCAGCATCTCGCAAATGCATCTTCAAATAATGCTTTAAAACTGGAAATTACATTTTGAAATGGTATTTTGTACATTTCCAAGGATGAGGTATTCAAATGGCGATGTGATGTAATATAATATTGTCTAATGTTAAAAACACTTTCTCACACTGGTCAACATTATTTTTAAATGGAAATATTAAAATACTCTAGGTCATCTGAAACAAGTAATGATGCGGGCAGATGCCTTGTAATAAATTAGGAAGATAATATTTGCATTATTTTTCCACGCTTCAAAAAATAAACTCAATTTATTTAGTTCAGCAATATTTGATTCCGTCCAGCTATTCCTCGCTCTTTCTGATATTTTATTTTAATATGATTTCCTGCAAAATAAAAACGAAGCTTGTAGATCCCTCTGTAACTCTCCTCTTTCCCCTTGCCATGGTAAGGTTTTAACAGAGCAGCTAATTTCAACCAAATCAGTCGGACAATTGGCAGCCTCAAACATACACTTTCCCCAAATGCGCCGTAAGTAAGCGGCTGACCAGAAGGCAGAACCTTCCAGCCATCCTCCCCTGCCGAAATGCGGGCGCCCAGCACAGCGAACAGGCTCCCTCTTCAGTTACTGGAGAAAGTGGGGCTCCTCCGGGGACAGGGGGTGGATGGCCAGGGCCTGTCCAGGCAATAGGACAGCACTATAGCATTATCTTTAATTTTTAATTAAAATCTATCAGTGCTGCTCGGGGGAATGGTAAATTTCTGACAAATGTCACGGGACAACGGGATCAGTTTTGCATCTTGTACGCGTGCTAATGAATTTTGTATGTGGGCTAAACACATTCCAGACAACAAAAATACTTACACGTCCCAAGTTTTTCAAGACTTCCCCATTTTGAAGGAAAATCATTTAATACAGAGTTTGGTATTTTTTTAGAACAGGAGAAGTGTGATGGAAAACTGCACAGACTTAGAAACATGCTACGATTTCTTACTTGTGGGATCCACAAATTTGATTTTTTTGATCTTGATTTAGCTTCCACTCAGCTAGTATTATTGATAATGAGTTATGGGGTTTCCTATTTCATAAATACGTTAACTCCTCTTCAAAGCTAATGTTAGAAACAATCAATGCAATGTAATCACCAGGTTCACCAATGCAAAGAAAGTGTTTGTTCTCTGCCAAAATCTGCTTTTGTTTCCTTTTGACTTCAGGGCGATCAAGACTTGGCATTCAACAGCCTACAGCCGTCTTTGCAAATTAGTTCTCCATTTGTTATTACACATGGAAAATTAAACCTAGATGTCTAACAGGTCAAGAGCCATAAGCTTGAATGGAGGAAAACAGCAGCACAATTATGGGAAACAACATATCATACAAAACATCCTCAAAGCTAAGGGGGTATTTTAGAATATTATAAGCTTGTGCGTCTTTCTAACAGGGTCTCAAATAAGAGACGTGTGTGTGCACACTTGTGTGTCTGCTTGTCTGTACATTTCTGCCCAACTGAGATCAGTACTTGAGTCTCAAAATAAGTACAAAAAGGAGAATTTTCCAGTTTGTATCCTCTGGCAAATGCAATTTCCCTCCCAACACACATTAAATTCATTTAGCCTAGTGCATTTTTAATAGACATTATTCATCTATTACCTTAATGAGCTTGTGGTGAAAGCATATTGCCTCCCAATTTTAACAAAAGCAGTCTAATATTGCTGCAGCTTTTTCCCCTTTTGCCTTCTAAGCCAGCAGCACGGAGAGGGGAAGAAAAAAAGCTATAGAGACAGATAAGGTTTTTATTCTGTGTCACAACACTACATTAAGAATAAAACCTTCCACTTAAACACTTAAATGAAAACATCGAGAAACTAATTTACCATTTGTAACCACATGATTTAAGTAGGAGCAGCTTTAATTTTCTTCCCATTTTCCTCATATTCAATGTGAGCCCACATTAGATTTCACTGGCTCAAATCACAACACTTAAAGCCACTTTCATTTTCTTTTTGATTAAATAATTGAAATTCCTGTCACTGCCTGCACTTTACTAGCACACAAATTTTATGTGTAAAGATAAATACTCTTTTTTTCTCCCTTCCCTGGCTGTAGGCTTTTTTTCTTTTTTTTTTTTTCCCAGTTTAATCTTAAAAGCAGGCAAGGTTTAGTTTATTGATGGTTCCATAAAATGGATCACTACTCCATTCACCTATTTCGTGGAATTATACCGCTCCCATTAAGTGATTGTTTGGAGAAATTATGGAAAGCCATCTTCTCTAATTTAGCTGTCATCATTGTAAGGTTATTGCTATCCAATCCTAAAAGGACAGGAAGCCTAGTTACTTGTGTGCTGTTCCCTCTCCCACACACACATCCATTAATGTCTGAAGCCTTGATTTTTATTTAAGTATTTGTTTCAATTAGGGTAACAAGTTTTATTAATGCTCCCTAATAAGTTACTCTGACAAAATTCAAGACACTTTCCATTGCAGCCCAGGGAATGGCCCAGTCAATGTGCAGCATCAGTTGGCACTGCCTGTAATGAGCCGTGGGCTGAAACATGGCTTCCAGCTCAGGGGAGAAGCACCTGCAAGGCTCACCCACCTCGGCCGCTCCCAACACCTCTTTCAGGGTTGAATTATCACCCTTTAAAACACAGCTCTAATGGATCCTACCTACCAGTGAGCTGGAGAGGCTGGTGGCAGCTTGCTGTCCTCATCCCACCTGGTCTTGGCCCATGAGGGTGGACAGTTGTCACATCCCCAGGGGACGGGGAGGGGGGAGATGCTTGAGCAAGGCACTTTCACGAACCTTGGGCTTCGTTATCATGTCTGGCTTCGACTTTGGAGCAAGCGACCCTGCACAAGCTGCTTTGGTCTGGGTCCTCCGAAGGATGGAAGGGTCTAACTCTGATGAACAGGATTTAGATTTGCATACCTTGGTGTCTCTGTGCTTCAGTTCCATATATGTGAAGCATATGTATATATACATCATGGGTGCTCTGTACTTTTCAGCATCAGCTGCACAATTTAACTCTTAACACTTTTTCATGGCTACTGACTGCAGGAGATTTGACACAAAATAATAGGCGTTGCCTGAAGACCACAGCAAAAGACCTACCAAAGACATTTAAGTGAATTTAAAGAGACTCTGGAGCCCCCATCACTTCCTTTATCTAAATGACAAAGGCTCATATAAAGCTTCATGTGTTGCCCTTTGCGGGCCCATGGAAGCAAAGAGAGGAGACAGAACCCAGCTGGATTCACACCGGGCCCTGCTGCTGTAATCTGCTTTCCTAAGGCATCAGGTTTCCCTGACCAGGAGGTATGGCAGGGTCACGAAGGACGCAGGAGGGGAGCGAGGCTATTGCCACGATGAGGGATAGGGGCTACAGAGGTAAATCGATAAGGAACTGGACTTCCATGAACACCCAGCTTCCATGAGAAACACATGTTATGTTTCCCAGCAAGAACCATTTTGCCATTGCATTGCTGTGAGTTCTCTCCTAATCTGACTCTTTGATTAGGTAGTGAAAAGTGTAGAGGACCTTACAGCATCACGCAGGAGAAGTAGCTACTGGGAGGGGTCATGAGGTGCAGGAAGATTTCTTCCTCTTCTGCAGCAACACAAATAAGAAGGGCAACGTGTGTTGCCTCCAGAGTGAGTTTTTCACTGGTGTGACATAATACAGAGCATGGACAGACATGGCCTGAAATGGCAACGGGCAGTGTGGATGTACCTGTATCACCCAGCCAAGCACAACACAAGCTCCCAGAGCCACAAACACCACCAAGAACAAGGGTGTCTCTGCAGTGGTTACAAATGAAGACATAAATTAGAGCGCAAGTCTAAACCAAGCCAAATTATAAGACTGGCAAAGATCAGAGCAATAAAACTGCCCAAATGATATTGCAGCCATGCAAACAGCTTTGTATGAAGCAGGACTGGCAGCCAGCTCAAGAGCTCCCCTGGTCCATCTCCCTGCCCCAAACACACCCTGCACGTCGCGCCTGGAGAGGGACGGGTCCGACAGCCTGGCTGCTAATTCCTCTCCAACTCCTGCTCCCATAACCACCATGATTTTTAGATGCTCTGTATCAAGCAGTGCCAACCTAGTCAGAAGTTTCACTCCTTAACACACAGCAACACCCTCCTATTTTCTTAGAAGGAAAAGTTAGGATAATTTTACAGTTCCCACAGAATGGCAATCTTACTGCTGACCTCGCACCCCCACCAAAGCAGTGATGGCTTTGAATTTGGTATGGAGATCTTTCGAGAAAAGGTTTGTGAGCTTCAAAGGCTGACCAGGTTTTCTAACTGTATTTGCTGAGCTAGTAAAAGGAAATGCCTTTCGCTGCCAGCCTGGCCAAGCTTGTCTCATATACCATCAGAAAAAATGATAAAGGCAACTTTCATTTTCATATAACGCGTCAGCCCATTCCACCCAATTTAGAAGCCTTCCTGGTGCTGTTGAATATGCATTTTCTAAGGGGTGACAATGACAGACGGACCAAAAACAAACTTCCAGAGGAAAATTTGCCACCAGCATTTAAAAGTAAGTTAGGTCCACAAGTTAGGGACCTTTCTGTGAATAAGGCAATGCAGTAGGTCAGCCACAGCTTTTAATTCTGAAAGGAGGTCCAAGAAACAGAAGAAAAAGATCTTTGTGATTGCCCCTTCCTTTCCCTCTAACTATTCACCCTAGAGGACATTGTTAACATATAATAACTGTGCATGTCAGAATCAATTAGGCAACTCATAATAAAGCAGATGCTGCTATTGTGAAGACGATGCAGTGAAAGTATGGGTATAGGAAGGCCCTCAGCACAGTCCGGGCTAAGCAGATATGATGCTAATTGAATTCTTGCTGGCAATTTTTCACCCCTAAATGAACAAGAAAGAGAGGAATCTTAGAGTCTCATCTGTTTAGCTTGTGAACAGGAAAATGTTTTCAAGCCCAGTAAATGAGCAACCTAATCCACAGGGATGTTAGCAGGAGGGGTTTCTCTAAAAAAAGCAACGCCCCAAACCCCTGATATGTTGAGTATGAGTTGTGCCCTGTTCTCACAACACCAGCAGTGATCAGGGAGTTGGTTATTTTATTTAACCTTAAGGAAATTGATCATTTCTGCAGTTTTTCTTCTCCAGAGTCTGGAGATCCCACACACAGCAGCGAGAGGGCTTTTCATGCTGCCATCAGCACACCAGCCTGCCACTTGCTCCAAGGCACCTTCAGAGCTTTACGGAGGCTCTGACAGCACAAATATTTTGAGTACAGACAGAAGAAGAACTTAACTGGACCCTGGGCACCTGAATTAAAAGCTACTCCTCTCCATGCCCCTTTACTGCTAAACCCACACCCAGAAACCTCTCAAAACTTGCCAGTTCTCTCCCCTTTTCCTTTGCAAATCTGCTAGGAAGAGGGAGACTCAGCCTCAAGCCCTGGTGTTCAAACCCGCTGGGATGTCCCTGAAGGAGCCTCTGACCACCGAGCAGATACCTGTTGGGCAGGAGAGGTGGGGTGCAGCGGGACCCCCTGCCAGTGCTCAGCCTCCCCCGAGCCCAGAAGAGAGACACCAGACCTTTCCCTGGAGGTTTAGATGGCAGTTTGCAAGTTAAGCCTAGTTAAATCCAAAGTGAGGACTCCGAGATTTTTACATGGACTGAAACATAAATTCCAGGGTAAAACCTGCTAGGTATTATTTTTTGTCTAACAGCCTTGCTTTTTATTACTACTGGCACAAAAGAAGTGATTTCTCCACCTCATAGTTATCAATGAGTAATTAAGTCTCTTCTAGTAACCCTACGCTGAGAAGGCCTTTTAAATTAAAATATTTTCCATTTGATTTTGTTAGCTGCTAAATGAAGATCAGGAAAAATAGGCTAATTACAGCTATCCTAATTAAGCTCCTACAATAACCCATAATTACACCCATATTTATCACCTTTGTGCTGGACACTTTAACCTGTTGTGGTTTGTAATTAGCACGCCTGCGTCGGGGGCTGTAAGCTAACATCTTCTCTCGCCGGGTCCGGCTAGAGTTTTGATTGGAAGTATGGAAACAAACTCTCTGTCTGCAAAACTGTAATTGGGGTAATTTATGAGGCTTTCTTGTTAGCAGCAAACCTAGGTTAGGGAGCTGGGCTGGGTTTTAGCACACCAGGTGACTTTAAGTGCATTTTATTAAAGAGAAATTGTGGCATTAGTGCTGAGCAGCACAAACACAGCCTTTTTGGAGGAGAGAGAGGAGGTAGAGCTTGATCTCAGCTCAATACCTGGGTTTCTGGCTGACCCGCTCTCAGAGCCTTAGCAAGTCACTGCTTGCATTTAGGGGTGAAAAAACTCCTCGTGCCTCAGTTTCCCCACCCGTAGAAAGGAGACAGGGCAGTGATTCAGGGGGTCGAGGCGCCACACACGCAGCATTCACCCCACTTTGCCCCATCTCCACAGCCTGGCACCCCCTCAGCCCTCCAGTTACCCGCAGCAAGGGTGAGCCTGCACTGCTCCGACAGTGAGTTGTCGCCCGGCCAGGTCAGCCCGAAAAAGCCCAGCCTGCTCAGAGGAAAGGAAAAATACAGTGCTTACAGCCACTCCGGCATGCCCCACTCTCTGTGCAGCGGCTGGCAGGTCTCTGCTCGCTCCCGATGTACATTTGCCTTCATCCTTGGATTGGGAATGTGCTGGGTGGGTCAGGAAAAGTGGGCACACCCCAAGCAAACCCACATACTTAACCCTCCAAAGGTGATAGAGGGTGGTTGAGGTGTGTAGCTGGACGTGGGCACACATTTCAGAGCAGGGCTAGTTCCAGCTTTTCCAACTTTTACCCTGGTTTTAATCTCCTCTTGCCTTAAAGCACCATCAGGCTCAGGAGAGCAGAGCCCGGGCAGTGCGGTGTGTCTACCTGTAGCTCCCTGGAGCTGACAACACATTATTTCAGCTTTGTTTTCTGTAACGAGGGGGAACTAAAAAGAAAATAAACCCCTCACATCCAAAGACTAACTCAGAAAAACATAGGGGTGGAAAAGCTAGCTCCAAATACCCCAGAAATGCTGGGAATAGGCTGAAATCCAGCCAGAGCAAACTGCATGAAATGCCAGCCCCCATTTCGAGGAGGGGAGGTCTGGTTGTACGTTTACTGCTGGGCTGTTCTATGCTGGGGGGGGTGAAAGATGTGCAAGTTGCAAGCACTCCCGGTACCGAATGGAAGCGCTTTCCTTCGGCTGAGAGCACCTGCTTTAATGGAGACACAAATGGGTTTGCAGGGAAAAAGCCTCTCCCGGCTGCGCTTTGCAGAGCCGAGGGCAGACACATCTCCGTGTCCCCCCTCTGCACCCCAGGGAGCGGAGGGGACCCAGTGCTGGCGCTCACCAGGATGGATGCTAGAGCGTGAGGGCTGGACAACCCGGGGCTGGGAAACAGCAGCTTTGTGGGCTCGGCTGTGAGTTTAGAGCATCCCTCAGAAGCAGGACTGGTATTTCCTAAATTCAAACTATGCTGACCGCAAGGGTGAAAAATCTCTTTACCTCTGGGGCCCAAAGGACTGGCAAGCCTGGAGGAGGTGATGTTTTTTCTGGGGAGAACCCCAGTTGGCAGCAGGTACCTGGAGAGCTGCAGCACAGCTGAGCTGGATATCCCCAAGCGCAGCTCTGCAGAAAGACCCTTCCCTGCTGCCTGCCTCTGCAAGAAACCTGAGGGCTCAAAGGGTCCTGTGATGTAAAATGACAAAGTAGGGTGTTTTTCGTGGCTAAAGTGTTAGTATTTCACAGGCCAGGAGAGCTGTGGTTACAGGAATGGTTTCTCAGGGTGCTACAAGTCCTCAAGGGGAAAACTCTGCTTCTCTAGATGAAGGATCCCAGACTAAAAACCACCGAGGGTCCCTTGCCTCCTCAAAACACCCAACAAGGTGGGCTTTGATTTCTGAATCCTTTATTACAACCCTTTTCTTTCTCTCCTCCATTGGTTATTCCTCCTCCCTGGGTGGTCAGAGAATATCTGTGGCCTTTCTGCCTTATGTTAAGGGATGAGCTTTGGGGTCTGGGTGCCCTTCTCAGAATACGGGGCAGGGGGGTTGGCTACCTGTAAAACCATTCAGCTCACAGGCACAAAAAAATCTGTGGCTTTCTGGATGCATAAACTCTCCCCTGACAGACTTCAGGAGCTAAAATACGACAAGGAGACATGTATGTACTCTGTGCATTGCAAACCCAGTGCTATGCTGCCTGTCTCAGCTGGGAAATTAAGGGGTCCGTGGTCTGTATGCACAGTGAGACAGCAAATGCATTCAATAACAAATTGCTGTCTTCTAATAAAAGCACACTCATCTCAATTAAATTGGGGGGGGGTGGGGGGTGTCAGTCTTTTGAGGACAAAGTTCTAGATATGCCCCACAATTGAAGCCACAGAGACTTCAGCAGAAACCAATCAGTGCCTCAATGTTTGTTAGTCGGGAAGTGTATTGTAAGACACAAAAAAAGTGAAGAAAAATGAGGAGTGTGATCTTTGCACTAAACAGCACTGCCTTTATGGAAATACTCAGAGGAAGGAAAGAAGAAATTTGTTAAATCATGTCATTTTACTGTTCTGAAATAAAGGACACCCAGCACTGCCCACACTTATGAGGCCATTCAGAGCTGATTTATCGCTTGAGACCACAGAGACAAAATCAAGCCATTACAACCTTTTAAAAGCTTTTTTGCAACAAACTAAAAATATCCATTGCTGACAGATGCAAGCTGTCAATAAGGAATTTAAGAACTCAGTATGAGGAGTGGAAAGATTGCAAAGTCTTGATAAACATCTCAAATTGGGTCTTACTCAGTGGGAAACAAGTAGTTTATAGTGGTAATTGTAAAGGGCATTTTACATTGAATCAATTAAATGAAAATCTTTTAAACCCTTTTTAAAAAGAGACCTTTTTAAGTTAACAGGTGATTTTAATTGGAACCATGGGACTTGCATCACGGGAGGTGGGTTGGGTTTTTTTGTTGAGGTTTTTTTTTGGAAGCATTCAATATAGGGGAAAATCGATACACTTCCATCAGCATTTGAACTCCTAGAGTCTTGCAAGTTGAATAGTGAAACTAAGCAAGAATTACAGTTTGCTCTGGTTTTGTGTGGCTTTTCCTATCAAATAAATATGTGTCCATCATAACTCTTTAATTGCAAAAGGTGCAGGAGAATTTATCAAGACTGAGTTACCTTAGGATAATTATTTTTCATCAGAACCCTCTGCCATAGCCTACTATAAAATACCACGTATTTTTAGAGATAATTTACCTTTAGAGAAGACGTCAAACATCCCAGCTGACACAACCAAAACCAGTAATTGCATGTGAGCAGGATTTTACTTTTAAATTCCTTTTCTTTCTTCTTCACAACCGTAAAGGATGCTCTGCAGAATTATCAGCAGCAGGCAATGCCTGCCAGCCCCAGGGACTGAAAACAAACCTTCCCTCAAAAGCAAACGACACTTTCAGCAATTGCCTTTTAGAGCTGGTGAATTCCTTCGCTTCCCACGGCTTTGCACTTCATCAAACCCAGCGCTGTCTGCCCTGCAAAGCTGCAAGGGGTGATCCAGAAACACCAGTTACCCACCTGGGAGGAGGCTCGGGAGAACCCGGGGAAGGGATAACGCAGGGTAAAGCCTTGGAACTGGCTCCCTCTATGGAGCCCCGGAGGCAGACATGGACGGGGTTAACCTGTGGATCCTTTCTTCCCCCCAACTGAACTTCAGCCTTTGAGTCTCATCTCCTAAAAGTCGAGTGTGTCTAACCCCGAGGGGGAGAGCTGGGACGCGGGGAGGTTCGCAGCTCTGCCGGGGGGTGAAGCAGGGCTGGCAGAAAAGGCAGCAAAAGCATCACCCAGCCCGCCTGGGATCCTTCACAGCCAGTTAAACCAAAGCTCATCCCTTCCACAAAAACGGTCTTTGACGGTGCTCCCTTTTGCTAGCTTTAAACAGCTACTGCCCGTGAATTTCAACCTGCCCATTAGAACCAGTACCGGAGCTGGAGGCTGCTCAGCGGAGAAAGCCGGTGGGGTACACAGACAGAGCGCGCCCCTTGTGCCTGGGGGAAGGAGCCAGCAGGGAAAACTCTGGTCCTGTCGTGACTTTCACTGGCCAGGGAGACACTCAGGGCATGGGGAGGTTTGCTTCCCAGCTTAGGGTGGAAGAAAAATGTCAAAGGGGAACTGAGAAGTTCCCCAGGGGAATACCCAGAGGGCAAGAGCAAGGAATACCCAGAGGGCAAGAGCAAGGGCAGCCCAGCAGAGCCGGCCGCCTTCACGCAGCAGGAGGGTCGGCAGCTCCGGGGATTTTACTGTCATCTTTGCAAGAGACAGTGTGTGTTTCTTAAAGGAACCCTCGAGTTACATCCCGACGTTATCTCGAACAAATAAAAATGCGCGAGTCCAAAAGAAGCATTCAAGCCTCCTGGGTGTGGAAAAAAAATCCTGGAGAAATGGTGTGGCTGAATGCTAGGAGGAGTTGAAGGGCACCCCGGCATCCTCCCTGCGGTTCCACCCTCCCCTCCCTTCCTGAACTGCAGGATTGAGAAGAGAGGCCAATGAGGTTGAAGAAATTAGGCATTGCCATGAGTTTATTTACTTTACAGACATATTCGAGTCACAGGGAACATGAAAGCCCCCCCCCCCCCCCCCAAAATGTATCAAACCAGCACATATCTCCTGCCTGCTTGCCCCCATGGAGCTGAAGCCTCCTTTCAAGCAGCCAAAAACTGGCAGGCTTCACAGATCGCTTTAGCAGGCACTAAAATACCCTACCCAACTGCAAGGGGTGGCTTTGCAGCCCCCCTGCCCTTCCCTAACCCCGCAGTGACTTTCTTGCACTTGCACACGTAGTGTTCCCAAACTGGTGGGCGACTGAGCAGCTCCAGAAAAGCTGGCAAATGCCTTTCACATCCCGACTGGGCGGGTGGGGAAACTGAGGCACGGCTGGTGAATCACTGCACGGAGGGGAGAATGCAGCGATCCAGCCTCCGCATCTTCGGCGTCACGCCCACCCTTCCTCCGTGGAATTGATGTGCTTCTGCCGTGCACTAAGTGATTAGTCTGTGGCTTCGCTGAGTGTAAAGTTATGGAGCGGGAGATCCAATCACAGGCACAACTCCGGTTGTGATACAGGCCTATTTGAAAGGGTAAGTGTTCTGCATTTTTTTTCATGCCTGCAACAATCTAGACAAATAGGCTTTTAAATTAAGCAGTGATTTGGAATATAAGTGAGTGCATTTAAGCTGCTAAGAGATGGAAAGATCCTAATGGCTGAAATATTTGTCATATCACAAATAAACTGGCTGTATCGGGAGCTACTAATATAACTAATTTTTACCAAATCCTTCACTGCTCTGTGATAGAAAATGAGGTCAGCATAGGTTGAGGCAACATAAAATGAGCAGCTGCTAGAAGGCAGCACAGAATACTGATAAAGGACTCTGCAGAAACTCTATTGCCTGCCCACAGAAAAGAGGAATCAGTTTGTTCAAATTAAGATATAGCTTTTCCAGAGCATCCAGGGTTTTAATGAAAAGCTGCCAACGAATACAGGCTTTCAATGGATCCAGAATACAAATGCATACCAAGATACTTCCTCAAAGCCTCCCTGTGCCCCTAGACCTGGGTTCACCCACTTTTTCCACATTTTAATCGTGAGATCTGTGTGACTTCTGAAAGGCACTGGGGTGCGAGAGAGGGCAGGAGTGTGCCCCGGTGCAGCCGATGACAGTCCCCGGGATTTCTACAGCTCCTGATTCCTGTGGGGCTTTCCAGTTACAGGAGTTAAACCCTGACTTAATCTGCCACTCACAAGGAGGAAAAGTGAAATGAAGAGGAATTCAGAGCACTTGGCCCACTTTAATAGAAAAAACAACCCCAAAGCCCACTGAGAGGGTCCCTGGCAGTGCCAGGAACAGCTCTCACACCTCTAGAGGTTCGGGAGCCAAGAGGACCTCCCCAAAATCACCTTGTTTCTGCCATGCCCCCGTGCAATCCCATTATACCAGTACAAGGTGCTCTAACCTGCCACGTGGATGATAACACCCGGGGAAGAGAGGCAAATGCTCAGTGTCAGAGATACAGCGACAGACTGTGTTTTGCCTACTGTGCTTTTAAGCTTTCATCAAACATTTGGGATCAAGCAGGATGCAGCCATGCTCTGATTATATGAGGAAAACAACATAACTGTTTTCATTCTCATTAAAAAAAAAAAAAGAACAACACCTTGGAAGAGGAATTTCCTCCCTCTTTTACAGGCATGAACAGCCTGTCTTTGAATAAGGGAAGGACCTTGGTAGTAATAATTGGCCCTTTTCATCCCCAAACGCCAAATGAGTGAAAAAAAGCAATTAACTCCACTGGTCAAAAGGGAAACTGAGGTACAGGGAAACTGAGGCACAAAATGTCTTCTGTAAGGGGAGAGACTGAGTGCCTTCTCCCCGCAGAGAGGGCTAGCAGTGTAAAGCAGATTTGCTGGCTTTTCTAGCTTCCCTATCAATATAACCGGGACTGACTCCACTGTGGCAAAAACGGGTCAGGGAGGGGACCAGGGCGTCCAGTTATTATTTGGGATGAGTTGTTAACGTAGGCTCACTCACAACTAATCCCATCTCCCTCCGCCACNAACCGGGACTGACTCCACTGTGGCAAAAACGGGTCAGAGAGGGGACCAGGGCGTCCAGTTATAATTTGGGATGATTTGTTAACGTAGGCTCACTCACAACTAATCCCATCTCCCTCCGCCACGTGAGAGGCCGGCGCCGCTGAGAGCGGCTCTCCTGGGATCAATACGCAGAGAGCCTTGGCAGGGGAACAGCGACCACTTGGGAGCGTCAGACAATTTAAGAAAAATAAGATCAACATGGATTAGCAATAAAACTTAAAGCTCGCTGCATTTCCTAAATGGAATGGTAGAAGGGTTCATATTTGATAACCATTAAATGGTTTAATGAAATAATTATAACCCAGACTCCTGAGCCCAGCCACAATCAATAACTATGAGCTCTAAGCAACAGCATGATCCAAGTTCTGCCATTTTCACAGTGCTCCCCAGCAGGCAGAGTGTGCGACTATAAATGCGATTGACAGTAAAGTTGCATTAAAACATCCCCATCAAGGGCCATAATAGATTAAAGGCTACTGAGGCGCTGCAGTTGGCTGGTCAATATGCTTTATTTTCTGCATCACCCCCAATTTTGCCACCCTCCCGCATACTATTAGTGGGAGTCGATTTGCTGTCAATGACTAGCCCTGGCAAAAGATGCATTAATGCATGCTCACAAAAGCAGCGCGCATGGCATTATCACTTCACTCGCTTTCAAATTACAGCCTAATGCTGTCTCCAGGCAGCTTGTGACACGTTAACACTATGTGCGATTTGTTGGTATCGGGCTAAATATTTCATGTCTAAAGATTTCATCAGAGATTTGATGACAGAAATAAACTACCGCCCGGTGGGAAATCATTCCGAATAATAGAATTAGGCATTGTTGGAAAATCGACAGGACAGGGATGATGATGTGGGATAGTGGAAGAAGAACAGAAAAAGCATGAGGGGAGAAGGATGGCTGAGCAGAGGGCTGCGGAGTACCTGTTTGTCTGCTGACTAAAGGCTGTGTTTTTAATAAATCCAGTGACAAGGCAGAGATTGCAAATCAGGTGATTGTACCTTGCTCCCCAGATACCAGGCTTAGGTGTTCTGCTTTTAAATGCTTTTAAATGTCAAAGAACTCCCCATAATACATGAAACACAGGCGGATATGGCCAGAGGTTTGCTTTATTTTCTGCCAAAGCTCATAAACCAGCCCATAACATGTATCCCTGCGCATCCCTCTGCCACAGGTTGTATTATCCTCTAGAGCGAGTGAAAAGGGCCTTGAAAGCTGAAGGCATTGACCGATCTGAGGACGAGGGGGGAGGCAGCAGCAGAGCAGCCCGCCCCACCGCAGGGCTCCAGGCTGACCCCCCGAAAGCGCAGTCAGGGCAGGAATCAGGGGGCCGCACGAGCCGCTGCTCAGACACTGCTCTGCACGGGGAGCGTGGGCTCCGCAGCCCCTCGCGTTGCAGGAGCCCGAGGGCCAGTGCAACACAGCCCAGAGGGCTGCCCAGACCCGGACCCCGCTGCCCGGCCAGGCACCCCGAAGGGGCTGGGCAGCCCGGCTGCCTAGCTGCTGCCGAAAGCCTTTATTCAATGCTGACTTGGGTGCACAGCTCAAAGGCAGCAGAACCTATTAATCCTTGCTTTTTCAAGGCCCCAGGACCTCTGCATTGACTACCTCCTCCAGCAAGCGCTCCTGTCTTTCAGCCTGAACAAAACAGCCACGGAGTCAATCGTGTGATGAAAAAACAGGCACTTGACCAGAGAGAGGAGACAAGTACTGAGGCTCAGCAGTGAGCAGGCTGCTTGGTCTCCTGGTTGAGCTGCATTTTGCCTTTGCAGCAAGCCCTTCTATGCTGGCAATTTCAAATCACAGCTTTGATTCATACCCTTTCCTTACAACCAACAGTTGCCACCCACTGCTGAACACCCAGCTCTCACTTTTGCTGAGCTGTTTTTATTATTGTCTTTTTTTTTTTTTTAATGTGGGTTCCTAAGGATTATTTGAAAGACTTAACAGCACCTTTGCAGTTGCTGGGGGTTAGGGAGTTCCCTCTTCTCCAAGGCAGGAAAGTCAAGCACAGCTTGGTTAATTAACCTTAAGGCTACTGCAGATTATAAACCTGCATTTACTTGCAAACATGAGTGTTTAACCCCCAAAA
>RSEF01000024.1:3525187-3691510 GCA_003993805.1 Himantopus leucocephalus | reverse complement strand
CCTGCTTTCCTGGAGATGGCTGAACACCTGCCTGCTGACGTGAAGGAGTGAATGAATTCCTTGGTTTGCTTCGCTTACACGTGCAGCTTTGGCTTTATCTAATAAACTGTCTTTACCTCAACTTGCGAGTTTTCTCAGTTTTACCCTTCCAATTCTCTCCCCCATCCCACTGGTGGGGTGAGTGAGTGGCTGCGTGGGGCTGAGCTGCTGGCTGGGGTTCAACCACTATGGCCACCTAGCAGATGAAGGGAAGGCAGTGGATGTAGTTTTTCTGGATTTTAGAGTGTCTTTTGATGCTGTCCCTCATACTGTCCTTCTGGACAAGGTGTCCAGCCATGGGAGAAGCAGGTACATGGTGCACTGGGTGAAGACCCAGCCGAAAGGCAGGGCTCAAGGGGTTGCAGTGAATGGGGCTACATCTGGCTGGGGTTCAGTCACCAGCCATGTTCCTCAGGGCTCCATTCTTGGGCCAGTTCTGTTCAATTTTCATAGCAGTTATCCGGGTGCAGGAGGTGAGTGCATCCTTAGTAAGTGTGCTGATGATGCTTTACCAGGAGGTGCCATGGACGCTCTCAAGGGACAGGAGGCCTTGCAGAGGGACCTAAACAGATTGGAGCAAGTCATTACTGGCATGAAATTTAACAAGTCCAAGTGCTGGATTCCGCACCTACAATGGAGTAACACCAGGCACAAGTATAAATTGGGAGAGTGGCTGGAGAACAGCCCTGCAGAAAGGGATCTGGGGGTGCCAGTCCTATTGGGCAGCAGGCATGACAGGAGCCAGTGCAGCGTGCCCTGGCGGCTGAGAGGGCAAACTGCATCTTGGGGGGCATCACAGCATCACCAGGTGCTCAAGAGGTGATTATGCCACTGTATTCAGCATTGGTGTGGCCTTGCCTTGAGTGTTGTGTGCAGTTCTGGGCCCCATAGCATAGAAAGGATGTGAAGGAACTTGACTGTGTCCTGTGGAGGACAACCAAGCTGGTGAAGGGGCTGGACAACATGGATGGCCTGTAAGGAGCGGCTGAGGACTCTGGGTTTGTCTAGTTTGGAGAAAAGGAGGCTGAGGGGTGACCTGGATGAGGAGACATGGAGAGGGAGGTGCTGAGCTCCTCTCCCTGGGATCCAGTGAGAGGATGTGTGGGAATGGCTCCAAGCTGCACCGGGGGAGGTTCAGACTGGACATTGGGAACCATTTCTTTACCAAACAGGTGGTCAGACACCAGGACAGATGTCCTAGAGCAGTGGTCGATGCCCTGTGCCTGCAGTGCTTAAGAGGCATTTGGGCAATGCCCTTAATACCATGGGTATTACCATGGTTACGCAGTTGGACTAGATGATCCTTCCAAGTCCCTTCCAACCAGAATAGTCTATTCCAGTGATTTTTTTGGATTGCAGTCATGACTTAATGAAGATTGCCACTCCACTGCGGCAGGCTTCACTGGGAGCAGTGCTACTGGTACCAGAGGCAGGAAGGTAAGATAATGAACGTGACGATGAATGGGGTGCACCTGCAGATCGCGTGCTGTGCTCTTCTCTGTATTATTCCTCAAGACTTTTGGGGTTTCTGTTTTCCCCCAAATGTCCCACAGGATGGAGGTAGCACAGGCAGCCTCCCGTTTACCATCCAACTGATCCAGAACAACTTTGTGTCAATAGGGCTGATGTGCAAAATGTTTTAAGGGTTGCCCCCATGGCCTCCCCCCCTTCAGCATTTCAGCAGCTGAGCTGCAGGCAGCCCTGTAAATCCCTCCTTCCAACCAGGCAACACGTGCTTCAGGGGCAGCAACAGGAGCGTTAGGCTGTAGGAGCATCGTTTTTCCCCTTTGGTTAAGCACTGCTGTTAAAAAAAGATAAAAATCCCTCAGTTCTCCAGTGTTGAGAAAGAAGTGACTCAGGGAAGTGTTTTACATCATGAAGTACTCACGAAGTATTATTTTTTATGTCCTGAAGATGAAGAAATAATCAGCACTGAATTGCTATTTATTCTGAATAATCCCTCTATATGTAATAAGCAACAGAACAGCTGTGATGATTTTTATGGTCAGGTCAAGATTTAATGGAAATTGCCACTCCACTGTGCCAGACTTCACTGGGAGCAGCACTGCTGGTACTGTACAGAACATTATTTAAATATACACTAACATATAATAAAATACTACATATAATGAGCAACATAATTGGCTCATTATTGCTGAAAAGACTCCCCAAAGCCACCTCCTCACCCAGCAATGACTTCTCTAAATGAAGAGCCACTTCTGAACTCACCTTCCCGCAAGGAGGTGAAACCTTGAGGTGATAAGTGCTTCCAGGCCCAGAGGACAGCTATCCACTTTGTATTTTTATACCAGATTTTGAAGATGCTCTTTGCTGCACTAAACAAGCTCTGCCAGTTCTCTGAAAATGCTACTGGACTTTTCAAAAAGGGTGAGGTCACTCAGCCTCAGTTACCACTTCCTTAACATAGGTTTGCTTTTTCTTTTTATTTAATGTCCCTTATTTATTTAGTGTCCCACAATCACCACCTATTCCCAGACATTGGGAAGATGTTTCTCTTCAGTGAAGGCTCTACCCTGTCCAAGAAGCACCTGTTTCCAAACCACCCTTTTCACTGAAGCTCTCCTGCCACCTTGTGGCCATCTACTGAAGTCAGCTCTGGACTGGCAATTACTATCAGGTCTCTTCAGTTGGAAGGAAGGGGGCAAGTAACCATTAATTCCTCAGCCTAGCTGTTCAGGACTGTGCGACTCTAACCTCAGACTGAAAGCAAAGCTTATCCTACACTACCTCTGAAGGTGATGCTCTGCATCCCACTTCCCCTCCAAAACACGAGGCTTCAGCTCATTACTCAGGCTCCAGAAACAAAGCAGCAGCCATTTAACCAGAAACCTCTCGAAGCCCATGTTAACCCTTGTGCTTACACCCTGCTCAGCTAGCATGTTATTATCTTTATTTGCTATTATTTTCACTTTATTTCTCACAATTCTCAGTACACACAAAGAAGCAGACACAGAAACATTGTGATGCCCATTAAATAGTTTTTATTCCTTAGGACATGAATTGCATTTCCACTTGTTTACAGTACTGTAAAGTGCAATGGTATTCATCTCCCCTCCTGTGCACATGTTCAAGTATTTAAAATGCCCAGAAAATGTTTTTTGTTTTTTTTTAATTTTTACAGCAGCTCAGTTATGGAGTTTTAATCTGGCAAAATATACCCAGATGTGCCTACAGGTTTGGGTCCTTCAATCTAACCCCCACCTGGGGGTCCTCCAACACTAACTGCTAGTGGAATGCATTTCCCTGGTGTCTTTAGTCCACCTCCTCAATGGTTGGTCCAGAAGAAGCTCCACCAGATGGAGGAGCTCCACCACCAGGGAATCCGCCAGGCATCCCACCAGGCATTCCTCCTGCGCTCTGGTACAGCTTGGTGATGATGGGGTTGCACACCTTCTCCAGCTCCTTCTGCTGATGCTCGAACTCCTCCTTCTCAGCCGTCTGAAAAAAAAAAAAGACACAAGCTCAGCACCTGCTGCTCTCACTATGTGGATACAGTCCAGAAGAACTTAACTGTATTTCAAGAGTCTGGACTTTTATGATCTGTCTTCACCCCACCAAGTCAGACTTGCATTGGGCTCAGACACAGAAGTACATTTCTGCTTGGTCTAGTTGCAGCAAAACCAGCTTACTGACTTCAGACTCCCTGCCATCACTCCTAGAGCTTACATTGCTCCTGGAGCAAGAGGACCTCATTTAAGGCTACAGAAGGTTGTACTTGCAAGAGGAATTGTAAGCTATAGGCAGCTTGCAACCCGTGGTCGCTCAGACATCCAAGGAAGGTACTTGGACCAACACAAGTCTTTCGACTTCTGGTGGAAACTACGAATGGCTTTGGAATCACTTTCATCACAGCAACCAGTGGTTCTCCTCCATCCTCTTAAGCTTTCCGTAGCTCAGTGAGACTCTAAAAGTAAATGCTGACCAAACATGGAATATAACATACCTGATTCTTGTCCAGCCAGTTGATGATTTCATTGCATTTGTCCAGGATTTTCTGCTTGTCCTCATCAGAAATCTTGCCCTGCAGCTTCTCATCTTCAACAGTAGCTTTCATGTTGAATGCGTAAGACTCCAGGGAGTTCTTAGAAGACACCTTATCACGCTGCTTCTCATCTTCTGCTTTGTATTTCTCTGCTTCCTGAACCATACGCTCAATGTCCTCCTTGCTCAGACGGCCTGCAGAACACAGCAGTGTTTCAGGTAATGGTCTTCTCATCAGTCATTTGTAGTGGAGGATTACAGCCTCCCACACATCACACACAGCACTTTCAGTTAGCTTGGGTGGGCAGGCAGGCAGTAAGAGAGGCCCATAAGCTATCAGGTGCCTTTATCTTAAACCACTTTATGGGCCTTCTTAGAAACTCAAGGTATGTACGCTTTATAGCCAAGTTCTGATTAAGACAGAAGGCAGAGTTTTACGAGCCAAACTTGTACCAGCTCTCCAGTCTCCCACCCTCTGAAACATGTGATCCTTACCTTTGTCATTTGTTATCGTGATCTTGTTCTCCTTGCCAGTGCTCTTATCCACAGCAGACACGTTCAGGATGCCATTGGCATCAATATCAAAGGTTACTTCAATCTGAGGTACACCTCTGGGAGCAGGGGGAATACCAGTCAACTCAAACTTGCCCAGCAAGTTGTTGTCCTTAGTCATAGCACGTTCTCCTTCATACACCTGTTAAGAAGCAGCAGCAAATTAAGTTGTAAGTTTGACCACACATTATTAAATCATAATGGAGTATTATTATTAAGTCACATGGTCGCTCAGACATCCAAGGAAGGTACTTGGACCAACACAAGTCTTTCGACTTCTGGTGGAAACTACGAATGGCTTTGGAATCACTTTCATCATTGCAACCAGGTATGTACTAGCATGCCTTGCTAACAGCAAGGACAAGACACCTGGCCTAAGATTTACTTCAAGTGTCAACCACTGAAGTGTTGACAGGGCCTTCAGACTATGTGAGTGCCTTATCAGTTCACCCCAGTGCTGCCTGCCTACCTGGATCAGCACACCAGGCTGGTTGTCTGAGTAAGTAGTGAATGTCTGAGTCTGCTTGGTGGGGATGGTGGTATTCCGTTTGATCAGGACTGTCATGACACCTCCAGCAGTCTCAATACCAAGAGACAGAGGAGTCACATCCAACAGCAGCAGATCCTGGACGTTCTCGGACTTGTCTCCAGACAGAATAGCAGCCTGAACAGCTGGGGGGAAAAAAACATTAAGGGAAAAACCATTAAAATCCCTGCAACAGATACACTGCACAGTACAGTTATAACCCCATGGGCTCGCTCAGACATCCAAGGAAGGTTTTTGGCCATCATTAGTAGACTTCTGGTGGAAACTACGAATGGCTTCGGAATCACTTTCATCATTGCAAGTCAAAGTTAAAATTCTTACTGTTTTGAAAAGCTTTACTGATTCAGGTGAAGATCTAGGGCCTACACCAGTACTGCTCTGAGACTTCAGTTCAGATAGTACTGAGATTGCCAAGAACAACACCCAGTTTAGCGCACAGAAGACTTGAATTTTTGTCATTACCTGCACCGTAAGCCACGGCTTCATCAGGATTGATGCTCTTGTTCAGCTCTTTGCCATTGAAGAAATCCTGCAGCAGTTTCTGAATCTTTGGGATACGAGTTGACCCACCAACCAGCACGATGTCATGGATCTGCGATTTGTCGAGTTTGGCATCACGCAGGGCCTTTTCCACAGGATCCAGGGTGCCACGGAACAGGTCAGCATTCAGCTCTTCAAAGCGAGCTCTGGTAATGGATGTGTAGAAGTCAATACCCTCATAGAGAGAATCAATTTCAATACTGGCCTGCGTACTAGATGACAGAGTACGCTTTGCACGCTCGCATGCAGTGCGGAGGCGACGAACTGCTCTCTTGTTCTCGCTGATGTCTTTCTTGTGCTTGCGCTTGAATTCAGCGATGAAGTGGTTGACCATGCGGTTGTCAAAGTCTTCTCCACCCAAGTGAGTGTCACCTGCAGTGGATTTCACCTCAAAGATGCCATCTTCAATAGTCAGAATTGACACATCAAAGGTGCCACCTCCAAGGTCAAAGATAAGAACATTCCTTTCAGCACCAACCTGGAAAATATCAATTTTCATAATGCATTTAGTTTTCTACTGCTTGTTTAGCAGGTTTACTAGTTGGACATCAGAGACAGCAGTCACTCTATAGCATACCTTCTTGTCCAGACCATAGGCTATCGCAGCAGCAGTTGGCTCATTGATAATTCGCAAGACATTGAGCCCTGCAATGGTTCCAGCATCTTTTGTAGCCTGACGCTGAGAGTCGTTGAAATAGGCTGGTACAGTCACTACAGCATTAGTAACAGTCTACAAAAAAAAGGTAAAAGAAGTCAGCTATAAATGATAACTACTCATGCATACAGAATTATTAGTTCCATTTCACTCAAGTCCTAAGCCTCACCTTCCCAAGATATGCTTCTGCAATTTCCTTCATTTTGGTTAACACCATGGAAGAAATTTCTTCTGGGTAGAAACTCTTTGTCTCGCCTTTGTACTCCACCTGCACTTTTGGTCTGCCAGCATCATTCACCACAGTGAAAGGCCAGTGCTTCATATCAGACTGGACGACAGAATCATCAAATCTACGCCCAATCAACCGTTTTGCATCTGGAAAAGAATAGTTGGCCATGTTACATACATTCATTCACAAGAGAAAAATATGAAGTTCTTCCTAAAAAACAATGCCTAAAACTCTTTAACACTATACTTAAACCTGGAATTCTTACTGCCTTGTCAAAAGCCTACTGCAGGCACTGCTAAATTTCACTTCTTGGATATGCAGACTGATCAGTATCACCACACAGCCACTACAGCAATGCTGCAGCTGCTATACCACAAACCAGTGCCATCCGGGAATTAGACACTTAGTCTAAGACTACTTAACATTAACTGCCAAGAACAGCATGACTAGTTTTTTACTGTAAGGCACATCTTTTTCCAGTACATAATTAAGCTTTATTATTAGTAACACACTTCTATTCCTCAGGCTAAAAATGAATTAGAAGTTTTTTTATTTCCAAGAGGAAGCTTTAACCCTCCTATCAGTCAGTAACATCGAGCATCACCACGCTAAGCTTCTCTAAATATGCAGATCTTGCAGCCTTACCGAAAACTGTGTTTGTTGGATTCATCGCAACTTGGTTTTTTGCAGCATCGCCGATCAACCTCTCAGTATCTGTGAAGGCAACGTAGCTTGGCGTGGTCCGGTTACCCTGGTCATTGGCAATGATTTCCACCTTCCCATGCTGGAATACACCAACGCAGGAATAGGTGGTGCCAAGATCAATTCCGACAGCTGGTCCCTTCGACATCTTGTCTGATGAGAACAAAAAAATCAAGTGTAAGATTGAGCTCAAACGGAAGTGTTCCGTTGTTGTTATCCCGCGTTTTACCAGCGACGGCTCTTCAGCACACAGGGCTAAGGCATTTAAAACCGGCAACACGTGATGTCCAATCACGTGGCGCACCACGTGGCCTGGGACTCCATCTCCCGCCATGCACCGCTCCGCCCCGGTCACGTGGCCGGCGGCGGACATCTTGGGTGCTGGGAAATGTAGTCCGCCCCGGCGTGGGCCGAACCCGCCGGGCCATGCGGCCTGGCACAGCCCCAGGCCCGCTGCCACACGAACCCGCCCTGCACTGGCATCGCCACCACCCCCACCCTGAGCCCTCGGGGTCCCCGGCCATCATGTCACTCTCCCGCAAACCCGCTCCTTGCCCTCTCTCCCCCCCCCAACACGCCTCCAGGGACTACCAACCCCAGCATGCTCGGCCGCCCCGTGGACACCGCTCCGCCTCTCCCCCCTCCCACACACAGCCCCAGGCGCTCCCAGCGGGAGATAACATGGACGCCGAATCTCCTCTATCCCTCCCCTCCTCCAACCGTTCTAGGAGCACAAGGGGGAGGAAATCGAGAAAACCGCCGTTAGGTCGGGTTTAGGGCACAAAAAAGGGCAAAGCGACCTCATCGAAAGGGAAAAGCCCATAGCAGTAGCGACAGAAAGGCTTCCACCCTCCAATGCAGCCCGAACCCCCGGAACGCAACGGCCCGTCCCGGGGCAAAGGCCCCACCTGACGGCGGCTCCCTCGCTCGCTCCTTCCCCTCCCTGGGCCAGCAGGCCCCGTTACCTGAGAAGCGCGGACAGGCCTGGACGCGCACAAAAGCAGACGCTCGGCAAAGACTGCTGCTCAATGAGACCGCTCCGCGCCCACCCCACCGCCTTTATATACGCCCTCAGAACCTTCCAGAAGGGCCCGCCTCTTCGCTCCGCTCCAGCCAATCCGCTCGCGGAGGCCGCCGCCCAGCCCGCCAATGGCCGTCAGCCGGAACCCGCACCCTCCGTGACGCACACAGGAAGGGGGCGTGCTCGCCGGCCGGCCGGTATTCTCGAACCTTCATGCGCTTTCCTCTCTCCCCCACCCCAACCGCCTACCGCGCCGCAACGGACGGGGGGCGGAGCTTCGCACACCCGGGAGCCAATGAGAGCCCTCCAGCGGCCGCATGCAGGTGACGACACCGGCGAGCGTGGGCTGAAGAAGGGGGTGGGGGCAGAGAAAGAGCGCCAGGCAGCCAATCGCAACGCGGCGCCCGGAGACTCGTTTGCATATTTCGCGCGCGAGGGGGAAGGCGCCTTGGCGTGGGGACGGCCAATCAGATCGCGGGGCTGGCGGGTTGATTTGCATAGAGGGTAGCGGGCTGCGGGAAGAGGGAGCGGGGGAGGGGGCACAAAATGGCGGCGGGAAGGGGGAGCTGGGCTGGGGGGGAGCACAAAATGGCGGCGCCATGCGGGGCTCGGCTCCACGCAACGGTGACAGATTAAACGCAATTAACAGCAGAATTAACGGCGGGCGGATCAAATGCAGCCAGAAAAAGAGCGTTTGGCTTTCCGATGGGAAAGCTGGAGGCGCAGGGGGCCTACCCTGGGGCACAGCACTGGGAGATCACCCTTTGCCCTGAGAGGTATGACAGCATTTCACAGTTTCATGTTTGCAACTCATTGCCTCACGCTTTCCTAAGGGCTTCCTAAAGCACTTGCTTCTGTAAATCCCTCTCAGTACGATAATTATACCGGCGGCTCTAATCCTCCTAGTTCTGTTTAACAAGGCAAAAAGCAATGTTCTTTCATTTCTCCCCACACCTCATTCTCGCCCAGGCAGAGGAAACCATGTTGTCTGCAGTGTTCTAGGGTGATACTGGTTTCTCCACAGAGCAGAATCCAGTCTCCACAGCACATCCAGTCCTACTTTTTAATCCATCCTGAGTTTTTTCTCATCCATAATCGGTGCCAATGCACCAAGCTAAGGGACAAAGTGACACCCCTTCGTACGTCAGTGCTGCTCGCTGCCTGCTCTCAGCATGGCTTTCTTCAGCGGAAAGGAAACAGTAAGCTCTGAACGGTGGAAGCTCGTGGCTGTTCTGCGTCCTTGGGGATCAAGCGAGCAGATGGACAAACGCAAACGTTCATCTGGTCTCAGCGCCTTAGGCTGAAAGCTGATCAGAGGTCAGAAATCACATCAGGTCAGGCTCTAGCAGGAGTGCCATGAATTGCATCAAATGTTTACACAGCATAAAACACGGAGTGGAAAAGTCAGAGGGAGTTGCTAGGAGGATGGCTACACAAAACCCATATCCTGGCCAGCCTCTGTGACCCCATGCAGCGGGAAAAGGAACTTCTATACTCTGGGGCAAGAACTGCATGTAAAAGCATTTCTCCTGCTCTATTAATGCTGCCCACAGGCTTGGCCTTAGACACACTCCTGGTAGCTGCTTAGAAGTCCAGTATTGGAAGGCGTGCAGTAACAAATCTCTCTTTTCAGCCTTATCCCAATCAAATGACTGTTTGTCCTCTGTGGTACCTTGCTGTGTGCATGCCTGCAGCCTGAGAAAGATAGGTGTTAATGTCTCTTTCTTTCAAGCAATTTTGAGTGACCTCTGCTAGGGAACATCATGTAGTTACCCCAGATGAGCTGACAGCTGATAACCCATTATCAGACCACTAACATGCAGATTCTCACTGCCACATGCCACCAGGCTCCTGTGGCAGATGCGGTGGGTGTGCTGACCCATGGGAAAGCACTCATGTCAAGCACATTTGTGCCTCCAGTTCTTGCTTTGCCACACACTGGGTTGAAACCTGAACTGGGACGTTCGGGTGACAACAGAAGGCATAGTTTGGAGTGGGAACTCGGGTGTACAAGGCTAGAGACAGGAGGGCAGCAGGAAAAGGGCTTCATATTGTCGAGTGCTAGCTGTCACTCTGCTGTGCCTTTAAAGATAAGGGTGGTCAGTATGAACCATCACCCCATATCTGACCAGGTATGGCATGCAAAGTGCACTCCACCCTATCCAGAATACAGGCTGCTGGAGCGCTCAAGTCCCAGGCTGCACGGGAGATGCTTCTCAGGCACAGTGCTAACTCGCGCTGAATACATTGCACACCAATTCTCACGGGAGCTGTGCTGTTAGCAAGGGATTGCCTTTGGTTTTGTTTTTGTAAAGCATGGGCAGAATTTCAGTAGGATCTAAGAATAGCACTACCTGCACCTTGAAATTAAATAGTGACATTTAGATGTGCAACCGTACTTCACACAGCAGACTGATAGCAAGTGAAGGCAGCCTAAAGCAACAGTGAGTCAGTGCAGGGAGGAGGGCAGTTTGGCAAATGACTCATTACATTAGAAATTGACAGCTGTTAACATACTGGACAAAAGTAGCTCATTTACTGTGTATCAGAATAATTAAGGCTCAGCAGGCAGGACACTGACAAGTATTCTGTGCGGATTTTTTTCAGTGATGAACCTTGTTTTTTGAAGCCAATTTAGTACATTAGAGATCAAGCACTGCTTCTCCTTTAAGTGTTTAAAACAGAATTGGGAAGAGAGTGGAGATTATCAAAGACATGCTTCCTATTCACAACAGCAGTATTCGTTATTTATACAACACTTGCAGCTGCACACCCCAGTTGAAGTTTGAAAGTCATGCATTTCCAAGGCCATCCCTTCCTTTTCCCACCGTGTTCTCCCCCTTCAGTGTGTCAGTACAAACTGATCCAGGTTAAAAATAACCCAAGATTCCTGATACTGTACAAAAATATGCAATTGCACAACCCCTCTCAAAATGTGTATCGCCTAATCAGGATTTTGGATGTCATCAACTCAGGAGGCAGCCAGTAATAGCATTTCCTCATGAATCAGGCATAGACAGGACACACCTATGAGACCACTGTGTTGTCACTGTGTTTTGTTTTAAATACTGTGTAATTATGTTGCAATTTTTACTCCCAGATTTGAGTAAAGAAGATTACTGATGTTGGGAGACCTCCACGCAAAACACCCTCGGGGAAAGAAGGCTGAAGCACTGCAAGAGGAATCAACCACAGTTACGTTTAGTTACCCTAAATTCCACCTACATCTCCCTGACCGGAGATTCCTGTTAGCTAGTTCAAAATGTTTATCTGCAGAGAACATCTAAACTGTCTGAACACAGCTCTTAGTTGTTCAGGGTTTCATTGTCATCTCACGCCCAGTTCAGGAGATGAACTGAAACGCACCAGGCGGTTCACAAGTAAGGTCGCAGATGTGGGAGTGGGAGGGCAGCGTCACTGGAGGTTTGTATCTGTGCTGTGTCTGTGCTGGCACTATTTATCGTATTAGCTTGAAGCATCTACATCCTCAGCCAAAATATCTCAGATGAAATAGCTGCATGGAAGTCAAAACACCATTTACTTCAATACACCCAAGGTTTCACAGATTTCATACTATGTCACATAATTTAGACTGAAAAAAAAACCCAGGAAAAAGACCAGCTTCCCTACACTTTCAGTGCAAATATGCAGATAGTCCTTGTTAGCTTAAAAATGGTATTTTTGACTACGTACTTTTTTCCCTTCAGTTCAGCTTGACAGCATGTAACACATCATACCACAGAAGATGGAACATTAGTACAAGTTTAGTTGAGCTGCAGCACTTCACTTGCAGCACATTTATTTATAAAACAACCAACAAAAAAATTATGAAATCATTGATTCAAAGGAATCAATAATAAATATTTGTTTTCCTCTGAGTTGTTCATACACAGTACAAGGTACACCAATTATAGCACGTAGAAGAGATGTAAGCTTAGTTTAGCTACTGAGAAACAAAAGAAAGCTACATAACATTGTATGCATTTAATCACACTAGTAATAACTGCTATATGACAGTAAATGCTTTAAGTACACTATCTTACAAAATAGTTTGGCTTATGGTTCATTTGCTTCCCTTGTGCAATTCCTGATAGTATCATCCAGGGCTCAGAAAATGTCCCTTTGAAAATAAAATACCTTTGAAATGGTCTCTTGTATTTCCTTTGAGTAATGAATGTTTCCCTTTGGGCTTCATGCTAGCAACTGAAGTGCAAAATTGACTTTGTGTTCACCTGTGAGATCACTGATGTGTGGTCTGAAAAGCACTGCAGCATTTCAGACTTAGTGATTTTAAATCAGTATGGTGCCCACACTATCTAACCAGGGCCACACATCTTTGCATCTTTGTTCCATGGCAGGAGAGGTCCACAGTGCTTTTTCTGGCATGGTTTGTATACAGGGCAACCTGCACATGCCCAGGCACCAGGCACGTGTACCGCCTGCTTCCCGAGAGGGCTAGGAAGAGCCGGGAATGATCACACACACCAGGCTTCAGCAATTGCTTCTGACTAACTTCTCTTCCCCAGGGTCCACAAACTTTTCATCCCATGCGATCAGACAGATAGCTCATATGACAGCAGTGACTTCTCTGCTCCAGGAGAGCTGGAGGCCAGGAAAGGGCTGCCACAGCTGATCTGTCCTGCGGCCTCTTCCCAAAGGCCTCCAGGAAAGAGACTGCCAGGAGCACGCTGGGCAAATTCTTCTAGCCAGCGGCAAGCGGCCTCTAGGCTGTAGACAGAGCATCCTCCTCTGCTAATTGCAAGTCTGGCCTGTGACTCAAAGCTAACCTATAGCATTTGGTACTTAGACTGTAGCCAGCTCAGCTGTTTGAATTGTTACCCTTATTTTGTGGTAATAAGCTTCTGGTTGCTCAGGCACATATTCTTTACTGAGAAAAGCATTCCTGGTTTTGAATGCATAGAATAAGTGTCCTCAGATGCAACACAGGTAACATTAAGCACAACAAGCAACCACAGAAGCAGCCACAAACTACTTTCGGCAGTCCTGCTCATGCTCTTTGGGACTTTCCCAGCTCTGGAGAAACTTGTAAGCACTTTGGAGGGCCTAAAGCCTTCAGGGTCCAGGAAAAGAGCAACTGCAGAGCAATCACAGACACTGCTGCTGCTTCCAAGCAGTGACAGCCGCTACCAAATCCATCAAAACACAGCTGATTCAGGAATGTGTGGAAACTGCCAGGTAAAACGACACAGTATCCAACACTAGGAGCTGTCACAGAAGTAGAAACTTATCAAACACCTAATACCAGATGTCTCCTTTGTTTAAATCTGTGACTCGAGACTGCCTTCCCTGCACAACAGATCCGTACTTAGTCCTGCCAAGGGTGGCTAAGTTGACTCTGGGGTACAGAAAGCAAGTGAAATTTTGGTACATGTGATGTAAATGGGTGACCGCTCCTAGGACGAGAAGTTCTCAGATAGTATAGGGCAAGTTTGAAAACTATTTCCCATAAGGAAGTAGCCCAAGCAGGGCTTGGCTTTGGTCAGGTTGTCTAAGATATCCAGCAAAGAAGCCAGAATTCCAGGTCTCAGGCAGAAAAGGAGATTAATGACAGTCCCTGGAGTGAAAGAATTATAGATTCGCGGTTCTTCTGTGCTGATCCATCTCCTGTAGACTCATTCCACAAATTGGAGAAAATGTTCCCTCCCTCAAATGAAAAAAAAACCCCTTATTTTTTAAATAGATCATCAGTTCAGGAATACAGGAATCTAGAACCTACAAGCTCAGTGTCTTCTGTGTAGCAGTCGTCAGAGCCAAGTCCTTCAGAGGAAAATATAAATGACAGATCTGTTTCTGGAGGAAGCCTGTCCCTATCCCCCATCATTTCCTATTAGCCTTCAACTTGAAGTGTAAGACTTTATATTCCTTGAAAACATTTATTCTGGCTAATTTAATCACAGAAAATATCTTATGATTCTTGCAACTTTTTAAGAGTTGTGCTAAGGTTTAAGCCTCAACAATAGCACACAGCCCAGTGTTTGGTGTATACACGGGACATTGCGCATAAATATTTTCTAATGGGAGCAGCATTGTGCTTGTTTACCTGTCCCTGGTGTATTTTCCTCATTACGTGCTGTCTCTCTATTCTTCAGTCTTACTTGGATGCCTGAAGATTAGCTCAAGAATGCTGTTTGTTCAGTCTTGGGAAGAGCTCTCCATAAGGCTTCTACAGCATGGCTTACCCCAAAACTGGTGAATTCACAACCTGGCAGCAGCAAAGATATCTTCCAAATGTTTCGTCCAGGCTTTTTGGTAGGTTGGTGGCCCTCACTTTTTGAGGTACTGCCTTCATTCTGGATTCAGCGCCCAATTCTCATCCCACTAAGGCTCATTTGCCACAGATGCCACTCCAGTAGAGCTACTGTGGCTTTGCAGTGCTGACCATAAAAGCAGAGTCAGGCTCCTGGACGTATGTCTCTGGGTGCATTATTACATTTATTCTGGCTGTTAAAGCACCTCTGTTTTCTTGACTTAAAGGGTCCTTTCTCTTTAGTACAGAGGTTAGTTCAGACACATGCCTTCACTAGAAGACTGAATGCAGAGGACGTGAAGCATCTGTCAGTCCCCTTCAGGTTGAACACCAGACACCCTCAGCAGGGAGTCTGCCTCAAAATCTTCAGATAAGACAATGCATCTTTGAGAAAGTCCTCCAAAACAAGAGACTTTTCCCTCCCCACAAAACCTCTCTGGAATATTATGTGTCTTTGTCTCTGCTGATCCCTTTTAAAAAATCCTGAGGTTTGGCTTCATTTCATTTGTACAGCGCTCAGCTGTTGTAGTTCTAAAATGCTCAGTGTTCCATTTCCAAAAAAAGATAATTTAAAAAGAAGGCTCCCTTTTCCCTCAAATGTATCTTTCTTAAAAAAAAAAAAATTCTGTATCAGAACCTCAGTGCTGAAAGATGTAAGAAAGAGTTGAGTGGGAGGGCTTCTTGTGGTGTGAATAATCACAAGTGATTAAAATTAAGCTGACCAGGAAGATAACTAATCTAACAATTCCTATGTGACTGGTGGTATGTGAAGTGTTTCTGGACAGCAAGGAGTCTTCAGGTGGCTGGTGAGCCGTCACACGGTCTGGAACGCTCGGCTTTGGGCAGGCACCATGACCAGCGTCGCTCCCATTTTCATCAGGTTAGTGTAGTCAACTTTCTTTGGCTCAATTTCTTTTCCTTCCGTCTCCCTCTGGCTGTACTGGGGAGGAGTTAGGTGGGGAGTAGCTTCCGTTGACAAAGTCCGTTGGCTGCGAGAGGCACTGTTGGCTGTCGACCTGGTTGAGGAGGAACCTGAGCGCGAGCTCCTGGAACCAGAGGAAGAGGAACTGGGCTTGACGAGATGGGCCTTGGGTGCCTCTGCATCTTCTCTGCAATCAAACAGATGGCAGGGCTCAAAAACCATGAGAACAGAAATGCTTATACATTTTATCAGACTGAATTGCTGCTGCAATAAGCAGTTGCTTATTGAAGCTGCAAATCACCAGGGCAGATTTGTCCAGCAGTTTAAGCAGGTACAGGGTTTTCTGAATTCTCCGCTAAGTAACTTTGTGGACTGAACTCCCTATTGCTCTGCAGAGCTATTGCTCAAATGGATTTAGAATACATGCTGCACACGACTGCCTCTTTGTGTGTGGCTTTGAGGGCTGTGGAATGAATGCCAAGTGTCAGTACAAACAATTCAGATAGAACTCTCTGCTCTGTGATCCTTACTCATAATGACAAATCATCTAGACGGGACTAGCTGAGACCAGTTCTTCTAGTTAAAAAAAAAACATGAGTAGTGAAAGAAGTGCAAGAACTGAGCCCAGAGAGAGAGAGAAGAGGTAACAGTTGTGTAAAAAGGTGATACAAAAGGCTGAAGCTCAAACTAAAAATAAAAAGGCATGCAAGATTTGAAAGCAAAGGGAAGGAAAAAAAATCAGCAAAGGCTACCTTCTTGCTGGCAACCTGACCACCAGGCAGAGTAATCAGCTGCTGAATGGATTAGAGAGATGCCTAATGGTAGAGAGATGTCTTTTACAAATAGAAATAAAAGGATGGAACAAGACAAGGGGTTTCTTCAAGGGCAGGAGCAGCTAAAACTCACTCCTGGAAATAATCTTTTTCCAGGGCTCTCCTTTCCTGAGAAGTTTAGGCTTGATTGGCTAGAGACCAATCTCTGCTTAGGGGAATTAAGTGGCAGACCTCACACGCATGTAACATGAGTTCAAAGAACATGCGTCAGCATTCTTGGTACACCCGCTCAGGGCGAGGCTTCTCAACTCTGCACACAGCAGCGCAGGGGACTTTTCACCCTGAGCTAAATCCAGAAGCACAGTTGTTCAAAGAACTCAAGAAAGACTGTGAAAACCTGCCTGCCTCGTACCATTCCTAACAGAAATTGCAATTAAAAAAAAAAATCAACCAAAAAAACCCAAAAACCCAAACCTCTCAGAACCACAATGGACAAGTGGGTTGAATTTAGTAGTGGAGAGGACTATGCAAATGCTTTAAAATACTGAAATTGCAAGCCTGGGAGAGAGTATTTTGTTGAGTTGTATGCTAATTTGTCTTGGGGGAAAAAAAAAGACATTTTCATCTATCTAATTTTCTGGAAAGTCTTCACAAAGATGATTCTCACAGTGAAGAAATTTGTCCCTGATATTTCAGGGAGACTTTAAAAGCTTTTTAGAACAACCTTTTAAGACACTTATACCTAGGTTACTTAAAATTGTAGTGAAAAGACGTGTGAAACTGAAAAAAGGGAGGGGAAGAGGTGGGGGATTAAATAAAAGGCGTTACCTGATTTCATTTGGTGCCTCCTCTTCCTCATATCTCTTCTTTTCTTTCCTCCTTATTGTCAGCCTCACCACCAGGAAAAGGAGGGAAAGTCCCACCACCACACCACAAACCGCTCCAGCGATCATGCCAATATTTTGTGCATCTGTTGTCCAGAAAAGTTAGTGTTAGTCAGTAAATTCTCACTAAGGTCATATAGTCAGATTCTAGTCCACACTACAACTTACAGCACCAGGTATAAATCAGAACAGAATGTATTACTCTACTTAGTTAGGCGTGTCTCCACACAGAAGTTGAACCAGTTTATCTTCAGGTATTGTTTCTAAACCTGAGCTAACAGTGAGAAAAGTATTCAACTCTGGAAGGATGGGATCACAAGTGCTATGCCTTCAGCCATGGGTCAGAATTGAAATGAGGAGGAAAAATCCTCTCATAAAAGCACAGAACCACAGAAACTACGGAGACAGACAGGACAACCCACATGTGAAACAAAGCAACAAGCAGTTTCCTACAGGCAGAAGAGTGTTTGAAGTATGAATGTTTCCCCATGAGGATTTTTTTTTTCCTATTAACTCACCCTGAAATGATTACAATCCACTTGAAGAATGAATTATTCAATTGGGGAAAAAAGTGACCTGAGTGGGGTAGAGAGGAAGGAGGAAAGGAAGGCCATACTGTGCAGGTGCAAGGCATTTTTCATCCAAAATAATGAAGTTAATGAGAGAATGCTTCCTAGGGTATATGAGCCCTTAGTGTTGATACTTTATGACAACTTCTTGCGATAAGAGTGGTTAGGTTGGGTTTGGCTGAAAGTTGTTTCCTTAAGGCTCGTCCCTACGGAGGGTTTAGCAAACCAAAGACAGGTTTTAAACCAATTCAGTTCAATTGGCATAAAAGCTGCCTGGATGCTTTTAACTTCACTTGCCTGAGGGAAACAGGTTTTCCTTGCTACATGACCATATTCCAGTTATTTCAGGCCTGGCCTGGCATAAAAATTCCAAAGCTATGGAATTTCCATAAAGAGACTTTGCTGTTAGCAGCCTTTTATCACAGCAGATCCAGCTCATGCTGATCTCCCCTGAGAGCTGCTCATAAAAACCTGCTAAACTGTATTGTTTGGATTTGTCCTCAGTGCTGGTGCTAAAAACCACCCTTTTCCTTGCATGCATATGCAAAGACACAGATAGCTAGACGAGCACACACCCCTGATGGGGCTAATCGGGTAGGACATTGCTTTTAATCTCTGTTCAGGACAGAATTTATTAAACTTGGATTAAAACCAAACTGTGTCACAAGTTGCTTTTTATTCTACACATTACTTCATATCAAAGTCAGCCTTTCCAGCTGTCTTCAGGTAGTTTACTGTCTCAAGTGCAACAGATAAGTCATTTGGAATGATGGACTATTCACATAAAGATTTTATACTTGAGAGTGATCTCATGCAATCACTCTAGCCAGAACTACCTCAAAAGCTAGAGACTCTGGAACCTCTAACTCACTGTTTTTCCGTCATATTTCATTAGTCATTCTCAAAATCAAAATTTCAAACAGACCAAAACATCTGAGCTCAAATGATGCATTTACCACATTAGGTTATACAGAGGACTGCTGTGCAAACCATAAGTGTGATAAATAAGAACTACTTCATGTGATTCAGGTATGAAAGGGCAAAGGTGTGGCACAGAGTTTACCAGTCGAGATGGGGTAGCTGTGAAGCTCATATGGTGGTGTGAATACTCGTTACATGCCAATACTTACGCTGCACTGTCACCTGAACAACACAGCTTTCTTGTCCAGCCTCATTGGTGGCAATGCATTGGTACAACCCTGTGCTCATCTGCGTAAGATTCTTCAGTAGGACTTGTCCGGGATTAGAAATGTCTGAAACAGGAAAAACACCACCAGGATTAATCAAAGAAAGACTAAGAAACCTTAACAGGGGATAGGACACAGAAGCACAAATTGAATTTCTGGATCAAATTGGTTCAGGAACAATCAATGATGCCTCACAGAAGATCATTTGCCAACCTTCAGCAAAACACTAAACAAACTCCTCATGCACTTCCTTGTTCAGGAAGCTGCAGTAGTGAGAAGTACTGTTATACCATTGCTATCACTGCCACCAAGTTTAAAAAGCAGGCACGTGACTATCCACGTGAGTGCACTCGTGGGCGGTTATCTGGCTTTGAGTGTACTCAGAGCTCTAAAAGGAAATGACCTGACTTACTGACTCTTGATGTAGGCGGGAGATGTTCAGCTCTCTCGTCTTCCTCATTTATGCGCTGCCATCGGTAGGAGATGGGTGCAGTGCCAGAGGCAGAACGGCACTGCAAGGACAGTTCCTTTCCTTCCAACAGCTCTCCTTCTAGCCAGCATTTGGGCTTGGAAGGTTTTTCTAGAAGAAACAGAAGACAGGTCATGCAAACGCAGCAGACTATTTTCTCAGTGGAAAACCCTTTCTTTGACAAAGTATGTAATTTAAGCAGCTTCCAAGAGCTGCCTTCTCTGGAATCCATTAAGGAATCACACCAGTGATGCTTGTTAGGGGACTTTAGCTGCAACTGTGTGCAACTTCATAGTGTACGAAGTGGAGCTGGCTGGCTCAGACATAGAAATGACACATTATAACACTCTAGGGCAGTTTGCCTCACGGGTTCTCGCATCAGTGGAGCTGTATCACTGCATTTCTCTTCTAGGTACTATTTAGAGAACATCCTTTCCCTCTCCTTACTTCTCCATTTCTTCCTTCTCTCTACAGCATCTGGCAGGCCACGGAACTTCTTCCATGGGATGATAGTATACATGCCAAAAGCCAACCAATAAACTGAAATCAGGGAAGAGAAATGCTAACCCCAGCAGATTATTTGTCACCTCCACTGACTCGGATCAGTTTGGGCTCCTGCGACATGAACCCAGAGGCCTCAGCAGGAGATCTGGACAGGGCGATTGCCAGCTAGGCTAGAATATCAGTCTAGTTTGTGTGATGAGATCATAGAGATAATTTGGAAAGAACAGTTCATATGATTTTGCAGGTGATTATAACTACCTCAAAACAGTTCTTCAGGCCCTTCCTGTGTCCTGTCCTTTGCCAAAAAATGCAAAGGCAGATACAGAGCTGGACAGTGAAACCTGATCGAGAGATATCTTTGTATTTGTACGCTGCTGAAATAAATCTCTCTCCAGGAAATTAGTCTAGCGATTTTTTTTTTCTTTGGAAGAACAATGAAATGACCTTACCTACAACCTTCAGGGTGATGCGAGCCCATTCGTACTGCCCAGCATTTTTAACCTTACATATGTACTTCCCCGCATCACTGGACTGCAGGGATATGATTTGTAAGGATGCATCTCCAGCAAGGAAGTTGGATGTGAAGGAAACACGCCCTTTCTGTTCCTCATTGAGGTCATCATAAACACGGCCTCCAGAGTAAGTGATCACCTGAGGAGCAGAGACAGTCACTGATCAGCCAGTTGCAATTTTACTTTCACCCAGAACAACAAATCAAAGCATTTCCAGGAGCTGCAGACTAAGATTCTGCATGGTTAAGTGACTTGCCAAGGGTCACACAGGAAACCTGTGGCAGGGTGGAAAATTAAACCTGGATTTTGAGTCTGAGACTGATACGTAAACTGATATTTATAGATATTTATATTGGAGCATTTATACTAGTGTCAAAATAGACATCAGCTTATACCACAATATGTAAAAGCAGTCTTTAATTTTGCGTGGTTTTGGCTAGCTAATTTAAGTTACCGCGGACCTGATTTTTCTAAGTACTAAACTACTATATTTTTTCCTGGAACCAAGGTTTCAAACCTGGGCCTACAAAACCCAAGGTAATTTTTGAAAACCTGAAGAGCAAAATTCTGAAGTTTATCCAATGATGACTGATTACATAATAGTGATAGCTTAAAGAAAACTCGATTGTAACACAACCTGTTCCAATACAGCATATGCGAATACCAAATAATTTCTATACCTGATAAATCTCTCTAAATAAGTCAGCTGTATTTTCTAAACACTGCTTACTTCATCAGAATAACTTGCAAAGATCATCACAGAAGTGTCTTTAAATCAAAGGCTGCTGCTAATATCAACACAGAAATAAGACGATTTGGCTGAACCTACCGCTTTTTGTACTGTTTCCGAAATGTGCAGCAGCCACTCAATATCCAGACTCCCTTGCTCCAGGAGGCCCAGGCGGTGGTGACAGGGCAAAGTCACGTTTTCTTCAGCCACTCTCTTAAATTCAGTCTGAGCCTCGGACAGCCAAACAGAACAGGAAGCTGAAAGACAGACACCGGTGGTGAGAGGCCAGGATTAAGGCTGCATCTCTGCAGTGACAAGTGTTGCTAGCTTAGGTTTTGCTGGATTCTGCCTCATTTGTTTCACAGCACCAAAGAAAACCCAACAGCTTGGCTTCCTGGACAGACTGCAGCTGATTAAAGGGGACATCTAGACATATATAGGCAGTTAGTTTCACACTAATATTTAAGCATGAAGAACAGATGGCTTCACACTCCAGAGCTGCCAATACTGAGGTCATACACATATCCTCTATGCACTCAAAATTTCAGATAACCTCCTGGGTTTTGCCTTCACCTTTTATGACCTTAATTCACAAGTAGCATTTCCACCCAGAAGATCTTCAGAGCTCATCACTTTATTCCTATGTCAGTCTGACAAGGCTTGGAGTCTCTTTCCTAGCACTGAATAATGTTCATTGCGTGCATTTCAACACTAGAAATAAAAGATCAGCCTGGAAACAAGAGGGTTAACCCTAAGAAAGGCACAGTAGAAGTAGGCTAGTGAAGTGTCTATGAACAACAACGTCAAAAAAAAAAAATCATAAGTTGTCAAAAACGATTTGTCAGGATTTAAAAAAAAAAAAAAGAAATTGCGAAGCTGAACCACTAGAGGGAAGCAGAACCTTTTAAATGTTAGCCAGTAAAACCCGAAAACTTGGACCAGGAGATGGCGCAGGGCAGGAAAACACGATGTTCAACCAGCACTGCGCTACTCACTGTGAAACTCGTGTTTTCTTTACGAGTTTCTTTTTATCCACCGCATCGAGGATTGGCGTCGATTCTTGGCTTCGCCCATCTCCAACTTTTGGTAACCCATGACCTCATCATGGTAAGTTCAAAATCAATTAAAACTGACCCAAAAGATGAGAGGTATGGATTATTACAGGAGTTCAGGTCAGGGACCCCTCTCTTTGTCTGCTATGACATCAAATAAGAAAATTTCCAACCAAGTTTCCATGGGTATTTCTGGGACACAAATACCATCTGCCTTTTGCATGTGAACCTTCAGAGTGCAGTTGGGTTGTTCTTAATTTTAGCTAAGCAAGAAGAAAGCCTGAAAGCACTTTTTCTTTTCCCCTGTGAAATGAAGTGAGATGAAATATCTTGCTTCTTGGACTAATTATTGTGAAACTGATGAAAACTGTGAGAGGCTGCAGCACTGTGAAGTCACATGTGTGATGGAACACACAATCCTGTGATTACATAGCGAGATTACTGGCAAGAGCATAAGACACTCTAGTTACATAGGCTAAATTTATTTCTATACTTTGTATACAACAGTAGAACTTTAACTTTTCCTCTACTTTTAAGTGGAGGGGAAAAAAAAGAAAAGCCAGGGTGAATTACATCCAACATGACACCTTTCTCAGTTTCTTTTGTGTCTTCAGGACCAGCTCTGGTTTTGGAAAATTCATTCTGTTCCTGCTCCCATTCTCAGATCTGCCTCTGAGTTGTTAACATTACCATCCCTCAGCTCCTGAGCTTCTGATATTTAATCAATGCTTGCTGAGCACTTCTATAAAAGGTATCATCTATGATGTGCACACGCATATATAAAACAACTAGAATTTTAAGTCAGGTGCAGTCTTGCAAAGGATTAAGCTCTCCTCCCCAACATGGATCTCCGCATGAATCGATGAGAGTGAAAGCTCCTTTTCAGCCACATTAGCTGCTTTCTTTAAAGGGAAAATTAATCCAATTTATCACTGGATTCAGTAGTCTCAAAGCTCCATCTGCCAAATACAATTATTCATTCCGCCTAAGATGAACGCCTGCTTTCTCCTACAGCCCACATTGCTGCGGGCTGCCTTCATTAACATGCTGACACTCACTAGATGACTGATCAATAAGTTTAATTCGAGCACCACAATAGCGAGCATTCACATAACATTTGTAACATTTTCAAAGTCCTGTGCCAGCGGAGCACTGAGGTTTTGTGCACACCTCCCAGGATAGTCTACATTTTAAAATGTAGTTTTACATTAAAAGCTTTAATCAGGATTATAAAAACACCTTTTGAGGGAATATAACAAGCACCATTTTCATTCCTCTCTGGCTCGGACACCTTGGTTTGTTCTTATTGCCCCCAGCAAACATGCTCTGGATTTGAGAAAGAGCCCTGTGCCTATAAGCTCATCTTCTAAACAGGAGTAAAATGAGGGAGACATCCAGTGAGATAGTGACTGCAAATTTCCAAAGCACCCTTTGTTTTTTCAAAGGTACATGCAATCAGAAATAATTTGGAGCTGATTCACCATTGAACTGCTAACCAGGTTGTCACACACAATGTACTTTTCCACGATATGCCTGTCTTATCTTAAAAACCCAACTTGTCCCTTTAGTCCTTATTAGTTCTTTAATAATACCCGTGAACTCACAAGGAAGTCTGTAAGTTTTGCAGGTGTTTTAGACAAAACCCCTGCTTTATTTTCTTTTCAGTCATCTATAGCTGTGCAAAATCAAAAGGAAGCTCAAAACACAGCTTCATAGATGTACCTAACATAGGGTGCCAGTGACAGAAGTTAGCCATACAAAAAACAAAGACAAACCTCATGCCTTTCAGTAGTTTGGGTGGTGTCTCACCATAGCAAGGAAATCAAAATCTACCTTCAGTTATGTGCTGGAATTTACAATACATGCCTGAGAAACAAAAAGGAACCAGAAAACATATCCAAGCTAGGTTCTTTTAAGTACTTTATTATTCAACGAAGAATAAATGCTCTCTGAAGTTCTCCTGTATTCACGTAGATGAGACATAACAAGAACAGGTCAAGGAAATGAGATTTTGCTGATAGCACTTTTACCATTTATTCCCCGCCTCAGTTTAATTTAAATGAGTACTAAAGGAGAGTGCCTGCTTACGGACAACGCCTTACAGCAGCACACACTTCCATATTCTGGCCAGGCACACACTAGCTAGTGTACAGACACTCCCAGCACACACTTTTGCTGTGCTGGATGATGGGCATGCAATGGCTCCACACCTTTCCCCTCCCAGAGCCACAAGAAGGCAGCGCCCACTCAGAGGAAGGCCTCCAGGGCTGCCTCAGCAGACAACAGATGACAGATGATTTTCCCAGAAGTCGGATCCAAAAGTCCCACTCAGTAATGCCACATATATGCAGGCTCTGCTATTCTTGCCCCAAAAAAAAAACCCTCTTGCCTTTCCACATCCTGCATGTGGCTCTTCACACCGCAAAGAGCAACTCAGGAATGGCTTCTTTCAGCTTTACTCCAGCCTTACTCAGCTTATGTCCCATGACTCCAGATGGAGGGTGGTTTGTTTTTCCTGCAGAGCAGGAACCCTGACGCTCATTGTGACTGCAGCATTTTGAAAGCATTGGCCCTGGGCCTGAAAAAAGTGTTGGGTGCAGCGCCAGGCTTGCTGACACACACAATGTTCTGTATTTGAGGGGGAGGAGACTGTTGTAAAGTTTGCTCTATTGTTCAGAGGACAATAACTCACCCAACACCCTGCAGACAAGGGAGAAAGATTGTCTTTCATCCCTCACTGATGTTTTAAATACCCAAAAAACAGAGCAACAAGCATTTCGAACAATACCAAAGGTAGTACCCCTAAACAGGCAGTACCCAAACAGCACAAGCACAGATTTACTAGGGGAAGGGCACACAAAAGGATTTCTAGTCTCTCAATAACAGGCCATTCTGCCTTGCACACATAGCAGACTTTAAAGACAAAAAAAAACCCCCACGGACAGTATCCTGCATCTTTCTGATGCAAAGATGTCAGTCTTAGAGCATTTCCCAGAACTCATTTCAACACTTAAAGGACTACTGATTTTGAGCATACCACACATAAGATGGTTTGAATTTCAGATAAAGGCTGCCCTTCAAAACTGGTTTAGAAGGAAGGAACCATCTCCTGCACAATGAAGCAAGTGCTGAGCAAATTGGGACTGTGTATTTGGCCTCATCACAAATTATGACCACCCAAAGTAGTGTTTTCATGTCTGAACCCTTAATGTGATCACATACTTTCACATACAATGCTATTATGAAGCTCAGTTTATTTTCATGCCCATCCATAACAAGTGTATGTATATACACAAATGCACATGTATATCAACAAAATCAAATATACATATCTGCAAGGCACATAAACATACAAGCAAAATCAAAGTGAAAATGTATGTTTCACTAACATTTTTATTTGTAGGCAAATTCATGTGCTAAAAGCTAAAGAGCTTCCAGATTTAAATCTTTCATTAGGTTCAGAAGGCAGCTTGAATTAGGGAGCAATGCTAAATATAGATTATACTTCTAAAAAAGTAATAAGTTTTGCTATATCACTTAACTGCTGGAATTAGGAGGAACAGCCTAGAAAAGATTCAGAGAACTGAGATACAAGAAATCCATAATGATGCTTTCTAAACTTGCCCCAAACCATACCTACACCACGTTCATTTAAGAGGTAAGTAACCAAAAATGGGTCTTGAAAAATTTCATCTGCTCCAGGAACTCCTGTGAAATTTATTCAGCTATGCTTTCAGTAATTTATTTTGGCTTTTTATCAAGGATGACATTTGCAACAGACTATTCCAAGATACTGATGTCCATGGAAGAGTAGAAATGCAACCTGTAATTTTCCAGCAACTTGAGACATCCTGTACTAGCACCAGAGGAAAACAAGTCAGGAAGCAAGTGACTCAACCCTGCTGCTGAGAAAAACTTTCTTCAATACAGCAGCAAAAGAAGGAATTCCAGCAGTATCTACACAGAGTTTATAGTACTGTCTGGACAATTTCCATTTCACCTGTGATAGGTGCTCTATCTGCTTTTGTTCATTAATATCAAAACATTTCCTGGATGAAAGTGTGACAGGAACAGTGAATGGCTACTGTTGTCAAGACTCATCACATCCTTTCTGAAAGAACAGTCCCCTACAGACAAGTTTTCTCAAGTGTGACCGATAATTGTGGTCTGGTTTTGAGTCCTCCTTGGGATACTCTTAAAATAGTTATTTTCACATTTGTGTGATTCCATTAGGTGAAAAAAATGGGGTCCTTCCAAGAAGGAAGTTTTAGTCCTGTAAGCCTCTGAGTAACACACATTCTTCTCAAAATCCAGATAGGCTGTTGGAAAACAACACCTCAGGGCATCCAACAGTCCCATCCTATAGCTGGTCTCATATATATGCTGTTCAGCCTGCAGGTTTAAGTACATCATTTTAGTCAAAATGATCCAAATCAGCAAAAACTTTTTACTTAGTTTAAATTAGCCCAAAGAGAATAAATACTCACAAAATTATTCAGGCTTGTAGCATTCCTCTAGCTGGATAAGCCTGCACATTTGGCTCACTTCTTGTTGTTGTGCTAAAAACATTTATCCCACTCAAGAAAGTATTTGAAAACAGAGGATCTAAGTTCAATATATACAAGAGTAATATGTTTGAGAATTATGAAACAAGAAGCCCAGGACAGCCTGCCATGTTGCAACTTTGAACCATTCCTTCACACCAGGAATTTAAGACATTTCACATCTGTTAGAGTTTGATCTTGCTACAGTCTTGCAAGAAATGATTTACTAAGCTTCTTTAAGGAAAAGGCTGCCCCCCACTCTGCCCAGTGGTCATTGCAGTGATAATGTGCAAAATCTGATCATTTTGCAATAAGCAAATTTAGATACATGCTTAAATAGGAGGCTGACAACTACTTTTATGGCCAAAGAATTACATGTTGAGTAAAACTTTGAGAGATGCTTGAGTGACTTGGAAGCTCAGATGGGTTAAGTGCTAAAGACACTACAGACACTAGTTCTACAGTTAAGTATTTAAGGCTCAGTAGGCCTTAAAATTAAGCTCCCTATTGAGGAACCAACCATTTTCCCCCCACTATTACCATTCAGTAATGATGACAGACACACGCACATTAAGGCTTTTATCTCCCTTTGACTCTTTCCCCCCCTGTTTCTGCTGTGGATAAACTAAGACAGTGGATAGCTATGTTGGTTTGTTCCAGAGCTGTAAGGAGAACCCACAAGGTCAACACCCCCTGCTCACCCTCAGACCACACTAGCCCTAACAGTTACCCTAACAGCATTTTAGGCCAAAATAAATATAAAATGGTGTCTCCTTACAGACTGCTATTTTGCATTCTTTGCACAAGGGAGGAGAAGCTGGGGGCAGCCAGAGTCTCCTAAGGATAATTAGCTCAGCCAAGGCTGTGCTCTGGGACATCTGCTTTCTGTATTCCTTGGCTGGCAGAGACATAAAAGCCAAAGGTCGCCTTCTCCTGAGAGCTCGAGTGCTCCAAATGACTAAGACCTGGCCCCCAGTGCATGCTGCCTGCAGCCTGCTCCCCTCTGCCTCCCTTTGATTTCAGGAATTTGGTTGTGAAGCAAAAGCATCTCAAATAAGAAAAATGTGAGCTAACAGTCAGCTCCCCCAGGAACAGGCTAGCTCTGTTAAAATAAAGAGGTCAGCCTATCCCCATCCATATCCACATAGCATTGCAGAGGTTCTCTGTAATTGGAACCACATGTGCTTGGGGCTGAGGTTTGAGGAGACTGTTAAAACAGAAAGCAAAGGGGAAGAGTCCTGCATGTTGCTGAGTTTCCAAGTGGTGACGTGAAGCATTTGGAATTGAAACTGCCAGAGAGCTAGGAAGGCCCAAGGAGAACAGAAAAAGAAACCTTTCACAAAGCAAAGCCTCTGATTTTGAGAGGTTTGCAACAACTAAAGCAAGAGTGCAGGAAGGGGCGAGAATTTGTCTAGTGATACACAGGCTCCTACCAACAGAAGTATCACCAGCTGCAGAAGCATGGGCAGGAGTTGGCCACAAATCTTTCCCTGGGCAGTACTGGATGAGCCAGGGAAGTGATCTGTGGGATAGCTGTTACCAGCACAGCGGCAGCACACATGACACATGTCTAAACACACTATGTCTTCACACTGCCCCTAGGCACGAACGAGACTGTTCGCCCAATGCAGGTCTAGGTCTCACAAATGGCCCCAACAGCAAGGATGCAGTATTCTCCAGGAAAAACTCAGGGTTTCTCTACTACATTAAAGACAGGATCCTGTGGTACCCAGTGACCACATGCAATCTAAGGGTCTTACCTATACGTTCCTAGAATCAAGAGGTAAAATTCTATCCCTGAAAACGCAAACAGGAGGTTTGCCATCACCACCACCACACACAACTGAATCCAAAGCCTGGAGACACTTTGGAATATTGGGGTGGGGGGGAAATATTGAAGCTTTCCCTTAGCTGAGGATCTTCACAGGCAGCCAGCAGCTCTTTATGTCCTGTGGCTGTCCTTTTTCTCATTGCATTTTAAAATCAAGTGCAAGTAGGAGATTTGGGTTTACATCCCTGGAGACCAGAAAACAAGGCATCAGAACTGCATCTTCCTATTTAATGGTTCACAGAGTGCTTATACAGAGGAATGTGTGAAGTTCCTTAGCCTTTAGTCCAGGCAATTTTATCAGTAAAATGGTCCAGGTGTCTTCTGTTTACAGTAACAGAGCTCAGCTAAGACTTTCAGTAATGCAGCTGGTGATTTCAAGCTCTGTGGGCTAGATCTGTACAGAGAGCTTGTCAGTACATATCACAGATTCCTTGGGGCTGAGGCACCTATGCTGGCTGATATTCCCTTTCTCTGCAAGCATCTCTGGGCCGCTTTGTGTACCTTACAAAGGTTTGTATTGAGGAAAGCAAGAGAACAAGACATTCCACCCCTAAACATCAGAAATTTCTCTCCTTTTGCCTGGTTTCAAATGAAGCTTGGAAGTATGAGAAGAAAGCTGGTTTCAGTAATAATTTCTAGGGTGTCTTCTGAGAAGTATGCTTAGGCCTCAGTCTTCCAGTGAGCCTATTGTTGCTGTCAGTTCACAGACATAAAAATGAAGGCACACAGAAATGAAGTTATCTGCCCAAGGCAGACACCAAGCAGAATCCAGAATACAAACCAGAAGAGACAGCAACAAAACTGTTTTCAAAATAGTATTTGTCCATCAGCTCTTTCTTCACAGATTTCAAAATCCGAGGAGTAGGTTGCATCAGCTGAGGTAGCTCTGAAAATCAGGGGGAGAGGAAGAGACTTGAGAGGTTGATAAAGATTCCGGATAAAACCATTCTTGTACTGAGGATTCCCTCTCCTTTTATTTTCCTTAGCATCAGTGTAAGATGCTAACCAGAAAGCACTGAACTGATTGTGCTTTTCTGCTGCTTTTTGTCATAGAAACTCAACTTGTTTTAAGCTCCCAGAAGAGGTACCAAGAAACCCAGGAGGTACTCATCACAAATAAACTTCAAGCCTTTCTGCATCTTTCCCTCACAGAGAATTTAAACAAAGTTTGATGTGGTTTTAAGGTACTAACTTCAGTCCCTGTTCAGCTCATCCATGTTACCTCAATGAGATGTTCAGTTGTGTACTCATAATTGCACATAACATGGTATGACATCTCACTTATCCACTACAAGCACTACTAATATGATACAAAATGAATGCCTAATGTATTAGCACTCTGTCACTTTTCATATTCTCACATTCACTCAATCTCAAATCCTCAGCTACAGCCTACCCTAGGGCAGAAAAAGAACAGCAGCAGCAGCTCCTCCCCATCACCCCCATAAGTCTCATGAAAGAGATATATTAAACTCTACAGCACTTCTGGGATGAATACAAGGTGCAGTCTTCTGGTCTGAGCTCAGGACCAGGAACAACAGCAGCCTAACTCCCTAAGAATGTTACAGGTACTGTCTACCCAGCTGTCTGCAGCCGCTATTTCTCACCAATGCTGTAGTAGTTCAGATCAATTACTTTGTATATACTAAACCCATCAGAGGTTAGAAAATTAAAGAAGCCTCATTTTCTTAATCCTCATCCATGCACTGACTTCAGTATGAACCAAAAGGAAGGAAAAAGGAGGATCAGATTCTTCATTATCTTATCACTCTGATTCAACTCCCTCCCTGCGTCATTCCTAGAGTTTGGCACAACCACATACCAGCTGCAAGCAGACTCTGAGAACAGATACATCTTTTCTGGTTTTTTTTTTCCACTGTTACCAGGAGTTATGGCATCTGGACATGTCCACTAAGGTCTCAGACGAGTAGAGGCGGAGCTCTATAAATCCCACTTTCTGAATCAGAGCTACAAATTGAGCAAGTGGGGATTACCAAGGAATGCAAACCAAACTAAGTACTGGAAGAGATGCCCACCAACTGCATTTCAGGAAGTTGGCATCACACAGACAATTCACTAAATCTCTACACACTCAGTATCAGTTTGCATTGTACTGAAGTAAGTCTGATTTTGCATTTGGTGAGGCCCTGTGCTCAAAAGGATCCCGAGGTTCTTCCCAGTAACATTTACAAACCAAAGACTAGACTGAATTACTATACTCGTGAGAACTTGCATTGATTTTAAGAGTCAAGCATAATTTGGAAAGCATTCTCCCCTCATAGGGACAGCTTTCCAAAGTAGAGCACAACAGCTACTTTAACAGACAGCAACACTGCACAGCTGCTGACAGTGATTCTGGAGTTAAGAAAAAAACCTGAAAAGTCAGACACAGGAAATAAGGAAATGTTATTTAACACCAAATACAAAGTATGATAGATTTCTGCATTTTTTTCAGTGACTGTCAGGAACACAGCTGAACCTAAGGCATTCTCATGCACTGACAATAGCCAGAGACCATGAAGTCTGAAGACGACAACTCCACTACCCACAGGATTGCAGTGTGCGAGCCAAGGGACGAATTCTGACTTTTGGATCCATTCCACTCAACAACAGCCTACAATCCTAGAAGGGACATGACTACACAATAAAGTTACATTAATCAAGTTGGTTAAGTGCAGCAACAAGGCTGCAACCTAAGAAACAACATAAGAAAACAAAGAATTATTGAATATTTTTGCTTCTGTGAAAGTTTTGGAACATTTAAAAACATGTCAAAAAGCATATTGTTTATTGGTTTTCAGCTGTCTACTTATTTACTTATAAACCCGTGCTGTTTCTTTTTTAATCTTAATGTAGATTTATCAAAACCCTAGTCTTATTTTAGAAGTTCAAAGCATGAATTAAGTTACCATGTAAGATGCTTGGAAAAGGTATAACGACTAAATCAGAAAGCAGATCCATTTCACTTCCCTCAGAAATAGAAGCAGGCTCAAAGTACTGACTTTTTAAGTTCAATTTTAAACTGGCTTTCAAACATGCAGGTGGAAAGGCTAAAACAAAGCTTCAGTATTACTGAAGCTAAATAAAACCTGTAAACTGCTGGGGGGTCAACAGGGAGGGATAATATTCCAGAGTTAAACAGCTCAGGATCTATCATAGCTGAACCATACTGAATTCCTTCATTTCTAACAGTCATATCAACAAATAAACTGCCTCTGCAATAGGAACAAAATTGGTAGGGAAGCAGATTTTCTTCTCTGCTCACCATAGGGCTCCAATGCCAGCAGCTGAAATGCGTGTTACATATATTTTGCATGTTTGCAAATACCAAGGGCTCTGCAAAGCAACAAAATCTGCAAAAGCCTAGGGCCATTGCTAGGGGAAACTAGGGATTGAACATTGCTAGGGATAAGAACATGCAAGCATCATGCCTGCCAAATACTCCTGTGACCTTTGTTCAAAAGAGCAATCTAGTTCTCCTCCGGCACATGTCCCTTCCCTAAAGTGAGGGATGCCCCAAGTAAGACTGGAGAGGGAGAGCCCTTTGTAAAAACAGGCATTGGATATCGGCCTTCTGAGAGCAAATAAGCCCTGTCTGAGAGCTACAGTACATCGAGCTCTGGTGAACAAGCACAATGTTTCCAAGATGCTGAACAGGAAGAAGGATTTGGAGGGGGGCAGAGGGTAAAATGGGATTCAGGCAACAGTTGAACAAATCTGCTAATTGGATGTGAAAAGGTCAGGCATCTTATCATGAAACATACTGCAAAGGTCAGGTGAAGTATACAGAAGTAAGCCTAGGAGGAAGGGGTAGCACACATAACCAGTTCTACCCCTAGGACTCTGAATTTCCACCCTCTTTTGCAGTTTACCTAAGAGGTCTGACCAACTGAAAAACGTCACTGAACTTTTCCTGTGTTCTTTTTCAGACTGAGGTCCCTACCACAATTTGATCAACTGATTTCCTCAACATCAAGAACTGTTTCTATCAACAGCCCTGACTTATCATAAGAAGATGTTGAAAAATAATAAGTGTTGGAGAAAAGATTAGTCCTTGAGAACAAAATACAGACTATACTACATTATTCTTATCTTGTGAACAACTGTACCTTGGATTTTGTCGTGATCAAAACGTGTATGCATCATCTTTCAGAGCCACTTTTAAAACTGCTGTTGAGGACAACAAACAATATCTGTAGCACCTACTGTAAACTGCTGATAGCTCAGTTTTATCAAACTGCTTTAGAACCACAGAATAATGAGGGTCAGAAGGGACGTCCAGAGATAATCTAGTCCAATGCCTTGCGCTCCAAGCAGACACTCCAGTCCCTTAATCATCTTTGTGACCCTTAGCTAGACTCATTCCAGTACATTTGCCTCATACTGGAGAGCCCAAAACTGACTACAGTACTTCACATATGATCTCACCCACGCTGAGTAGAGATGAAGGATCACTTCCCTTGACCTGCTACCTACCTGCACTCTTCCTAATGCAGCCCAGGATGCTGTTGGCCGCCTTTGCTGCAAGGACACATTGCTGGCTTGCATTCACCTTGTTGTCCCGCAGAACCCCAGGTATTTTAGCTGCAAAGCGGAAAGATATAAGCTACAGGATACAAGGACTCCAGAGCTAGTGCAGGAATACAGGCAAATACAGCTTCCTGGTAGAAAAGCTCAAGCTAGAAAAGGACCTCAAGCCCTGATGCACAAGTAAGGTTTCCTTGACAAGCTGCAGCTTCCTGGCGCCTCACTTCTGTCCTTTACAATTTATGTAAAAAAACCTGCATGCCTCAGGGATGCATATGTAAAGCTTACAGAGGGAACAACAAAATTATAGAGAAATCAGAGCCAGACTTCTCAGAGATGCACAATGAGTGGATGAGAGACAACAGACTAGTTCTCAAAAGGGGGACTCTGGTCAGATATTAGGAAAAAAATTCACTATGAGAACAGTCAACCACTGGAACAGGGGCTCACAGATTGTTGAATCAGCACTCTTGGAGCTATTCAAAACTGGACTGGCTGAAATCGTGAGCAGCCCAATGTAAGCTGACCCTCCTTTGAGCCAGAGACCTCCAGAAATCCATTCCGATTTATATTCTTCTGTGACAAGCTCCAAGTCAAAGAGAGACCTGTGAGACTCGTCCCACTCCCTAAGCCTTAGGCCTTCCTGCTTCACTGCAACTTCTAGACTACCCAGAAAAACAGTGCTGCTCTCTCTCACTGCCTTCACTACAGAAAAGTTTTAAGTGCCACAGTTTGGTTTCAGCAGCCATGACACACAAACTGTGTACACAGCTGCTAGATCAGGGTGGTGGGCTCTTCAATGATTAAGTCCATTGTAATGTCTGGCAGCCATCTGTGAGCCACATTTACAGTAAACCCCAGCTCTCCTAGCATGTGTGGTCTGTGGGGATAACAGCACATAATTTATTTGATGAATTCAACTTTTTTTTTTACTGCTGACAGTATCTGTGAGCAGGTCACAGCTGTCTCCAGTTTCACTCCAGTACCAGCTTTTAAAAAAATTTTTCTCTTCACACAATGGAAAAAACAAGCTGTTTTAACCAATCAGATACATCACCTAATACCGCTTCTTCATTACCTGAAGTCAAAAGTAAAGGCATATCTATTTAACATTGGAGTTTCTCCAATATTTACTTGGGTGACACTGAAATTTATTTCAAAGTGCCAGAAAAATAACTAAATCATTAACTGATCATGGAAAGTGGCACAAAGCAGCAAAGCAAATGTGCTAAGGTAAAACATTAATATTCACACAGGACTTCACATTATCCAGCAATGCTCTGATTTGGGGAACTGAAGCAAGAACTGGAAAACTCAAACACTCCCATTTGCCTCCTTTGTCTCCGTACCCTATTGGTGATCCTGGAAATGCACATAAACCCAGGCTTGCAGGGAGGTTCCCAGTCTGCAAAAACCACAAGAATATGTTTTCCTGCAAGTTGAAATCAACTTTTTATATTATTGCTATTCAGTGTTCCAATGATTTAATTTTGTCTTCAAAAATTCCTAATGTTCTTGAGCCAGAATTGCCACAAAAAGCCGCCAAAGTATTTGACTAGTCTCTGCAGTACTCCTGGGGTTTTGCTGGTTTGGCTTCTCTAGAAAAAAAATATCTATTTTCTTAATAGGAGCTGACACAGCTTCTCCCCTCCCCTGCTTTACAACCATGTTCTCCATCAGAAGGAAGACTAGATAAAAAACACTATCTGAACTGAGCACTCTGGTCTTCGCCTCCCCAAGCTGCTTTTTACCCTCATACCCTTCACTACAGTCATGCACAGCTGCAGGTCTTCAGCACCTCTGCAAACCAACCATCAAAAAAATCTCAACTGAACTTGTCCTTTACCTTGCACATCCAGAAATCGTGATTACTCAAGCCTAGCTATTACTCCTCAGGGACCTGGATATCACCAAAGAGAAAATCAGAGCATATACAATGAAGTCTATCACTTATTTACTTTAAGCCTTATGGACTTCATCCAGTGGCAGTCAATTAACTAGTTTCGTATTGCATAAGCAAAAACATCCTTAACATTACCTTTCCCCACTGGTGCCCCACAGTCTGACTTGTGCACATTGTACAATTAAAAGGACAAAATCATGACTCCCATTGACCCTCCCATGCCAAGATCTCAGCGATTTTTTCACAGCCCCATAGTGAAGCTCCTAAGTATCATTGTTTTCAGTTTGCAACAAAAAAAGTAGATATTGAAAGCTCAATTTGCCCACTGATAACCAGGGACACAGCAAGACTGACCAAGGTCACAAGGAATCAGTGGCAGAGTTGGGAATAAGATCTACAATTCACAAGGTCCATCCAACTCAAACTTCACACTGGAAACACCTCTTGACTGGCTGCTTGGAGAAGGCAGGAGCTCTCAGTGCCCCTAGCCATCAGGTCAAGCTTTAACTCCAGCTAAATTAACTTATAGCACAGTCTTTCTGCTTATAAAATTAAAGTTACATAGAGTCTCATGCAAGTTACCAGTCAGTGCCAAAAAGGCCATTGAAAGAGGCTATATGCCCACTGTGCTGACTTGCACAAAGAACAGCACCCTATACAGGCCACAGCGGGAAAGGGGCAGTGGCGGGGGGGGGGGGGGGGGGGGGGTGGAAATCAGCTCCTGTCAGCTCATTACTTCTAGTTTCCAAATAGGACATAAAGTGAAGCCAGCACAGAGCTCAAAAGCTGCAAAGAGGTAGCTGGCTTCTTGCCCAATACATCAGTTCATTTTTCTGAGGCCCCTTCAAGCTTCACATTGCTAAAAAAGGAAGTTGGAAAATGTTATACTGCAAACAAGAAATGCTGCATCTCTCCCTCTCTCTCCCTGCCTGGAAGGAACATCTCTAGGTAAGATTCAGCCACCTAAAGGAAGACAAACAGGCTGCTATGATTTCATCCAATTCTTGCTTCACAAGGGAAGCATGGGAATAGTGACCAGCCATCGGCCATTCCTAACACTCATCATATTCCTGGCTGCAGCTAAAGAACTTGGCTGTAAAATACAGGTGTCAGGTTATACCACAACCCCTCCAGCTTTTTGAGAAATTCCAGATCCTGAAGAAAAACATTGCCAGTTTCTTTTACACTTAGTGCTAGTGCCACATGAGCAGAACTGGCAACTGACAGTGTTTTCTCCTGAACTTTGCACAATTGTTACAAACCTAAATATTTTCCCATTATTACTGGAAGTGGCAACAACAAAAAAAATCCCTATTCACACTGCAAGCACCAGGTTTTCTTGCAAGGCTTCTTCAGCCTGGAACTGCCATAGCACAGGGAACAAACACTCCAGAACTCCACCAGCACAGCTGCAAACATCCCAGTGGTCTCTTTCATCTTCAACGTTATGTTGCCAATTAGGAAACCAATGTCACCAGTACAGTGCTGATTTTGAGAATCTGACACTAGTTCACTGGATAGAGAATAGAACAGCCACTTCACCCCAAGCTACTAAGCAGTGAATTCCAAGAAAACCCCTTCTCCTCTCCGAACCAGCATCCCCGCCCTGCACAAGGTTTCGAGTCCAGCGGGTGGAAAAGGCAGTTACACAACTGCTGCAGGAACTGAGGGGGAGAACGAATGTCAAAACTTGCTAAAACATGAACCCAGGAGCCTTGCGGATTCAGTCTCTAACATCCATCAAACATGATTAATTTTAATGTCACAACATTTTAATGTCAATTACTTTTAATGTCACTGCTTCTTTCTTACTAGTGCAACTACATTTTAGAGCTGATAAGAGATTCCCCCAAAGAACTTTTAAGACCAAATAAATAAACAATCAAAAATAAATGCAACAAACACAAGCAGCAGCCTGGTGCCTCCCTGCTATTGTAAGGCTCTTGATGTGGTGCCTTTGACTATTTCAAAGGCTGAGGCAGTTGAGATATAGAGCATCTGAGGCTTTCATGTTTGGAGCCAAATTACTACTTCGTAAAAGTTTGCTTCTACGCCTGTTTTTCTGACTACATAATTTGGCTAATTCAAGATATCCATTAGACATGTGGCTTGACATTATTTACATTAGGCTAAGCACTCAGACAAGGATATATTTTGTTTAGATGCTGCATAGAGAATAACAAAGTCAGGATTCTGAGTATCTTAAAATTTGTGTATAAAAGAGACAACAGGCAAGTTGAGACTGATGAGGAAACTCATAGAAGAGGACTTGAGACTTAAAATCTTTAGGTTATCAAGTGGCTGGGGAAAAACTGGACAGCTTAAGATTTTTTGCAAAACAACAAGGATGTTAACTCCTCACATCATTTCAAAGCCATTCAAACATTGCAAATTTAAAAGCCTGTATTTTGATTCAAATTGCTCTGGTTTTATATGCTCTTTGGCAGAGACTGAGGAGCAGCAGCTAGATGGGAAAAGAAACAGCACAGAACATATACAGAAAGAGAGACAATGAAAAACATACTCTATACCTATACATGTATAGTACTTGCTTGTTGTGTGCTACTCTGGAAAGCAATTAAAGCACACTCCTCTTGATGCAGCATTTAAATAGCTACTGTATATCCAGAAAGTCAACTGTTTTTAAAGACTCGATTCAGGCTGAAAAAAACCTGTGGGTATAAACAACAGGAAAAATTGATATGTGAACTTCTGTTTGTTAAGCAGTTTTTTTAGATAGCTGGAGAGGCTGACAAAGCCTCAAACCCCATGGGGTTTCTCAAAACAAAAGAAGACTTGTACATATCTTTAGAATAAATTATAAGACTCAGTATAAGTAAGGCCTCTATTCTAATATGAAACTTAGATGGATAAGAAAAAATGTATTTATGGACAAACTACAGAAAAAGCAGAGAGTAAGTCAGACACCTGCATGGTCTTTTTAGAGTTTAAGAACTGACTTGGTCCATTCATTATTGAGATCACTTGTATACCCACATTTGCACTTGCCGCCTCACTTAATGTCAATGCACTATGCAGCTCTGTGGCACTAGTGCAGTTTTACTTCAGAAAGCGTATTTTAAGCCCATGACAGTTCAATGGGGCATTTTAAGCACACAGTACCATTGCTGTTCTCAAATTAAGTCTCAATCTATAATACAATTGTAAAAATGAAATGCAGCATTTAACAGATTTTCAAAGTCAGAATAGATGAGTTTTGATCATCCAGGTTTTCAGTACAGCAGAGACCACTGGACATCATGATATTTGCAGTTTGACACCTTGCAGTCCTATTAGCATCGCTTTCCAAGAAATAACCCCACTTGCTCCACTGATAGACTGCTTCAGTGGCACATTAAACTCTCTGGTAATTCCTTGAATCTTAGCTTCTATCCTGCATTTGTCAAGGTTCAGCTTCTAGCTACCAGCTCTTAAAGACCCTTGTATTCTAGATTACAGAACCCTCTGAGAACAGCTATCTAATAACAACAGCAGGGGCTGCCCTGATCTTGTGCTCCATCCGGGAAGGGGAGGTTTAGCACAAACCATCCCTAGCTGTCAGTTGGTGTTAGGATCCAGGGCTCATCCAGAGCTGAGGGTGGGATTTACATAACTTGAGTTTAACTCTCTCCCTGTTTTCAAGGAATCGATCACAGCACCCTGCCTCTTCATCTGGGCAAAGTGTCTATCATGTCACCCTTGTGTCTGTGTTCGCCTGGACACATTGGCACTCAAATAAACATTTACTATAAAAGGTAATCAGGTAGAACATGAGAGGTGCCAAGAGATGCCAGACAGCGCATTCTGATAGAGCTTTGTGTATATCTGACAGCAAGCATAGCCCAGCATCATCTCCTAGTCTTAAACAGTTCACATTCCTTCCTTGAGCTAAACCCTGCTTGGCTGCATTGTTTCAACAAGCTGAAAAGCAGCCTTGTGCCAGGGGTTTACTGCTGGGAACTTTACACTGACACACTAAGCAAGACTCTCCAGGCACAAGCTCCTAAACAAAGCACCACATTTCAGTTATTTACACATTTCCTCTGTCCTGAACCAGCCAGAGAAGAAGAAGCATGGCTGCAGGGAGATCTGGAAGGCTAGCTCTTCACAAGACCACCTGAGGCTACATGAAACTCCACAAAGCCAAAGCTCAAATTCTTCAACGGGTTCCCCAGCCTATTTTTGTTCCAACTCCTCTATCAATCTGAGAAATTATCCAGTCTGTCCTCTCTATTACAGCTGAGACTGATTCACTGAAGTTCAGCAGCTCAGACCTATATACTCAGCCAACATTCACGCCTTTTATTTATACTCTGATATCGGCCATGAAACATGTTTTCCAATAAATTCTCATCAGTAAGCTCACACCAAAACACACCTTAGGCAAGTTTCCTCCATAAATTGGTTCCCTCTTTTCCATGGCAAGCTGGGTACATCAGGTCAAGGATGTATATATGCTAAATAGCATCCCAGTTTTTCCTCTGTGCACATAGTACTTCTGCCATACACTTAAAACCCATTAGAAGACAGACTTGCAGTCACAGTGGGCTTGTAGTATAACAGTACACCTGCAGTACCAGCAAAACCTGACACATTGGCCTTTCCCACAACCCAAAAACAGCAAAAGACTTGATTTTGCAGTCCTTTGAACAGACTTCCACTTTTCCCTTCTGGAAAGGTCTAGTCCCACAGGACAAAGACTATTCAGACTATTTCTGAAACTGGCATCTTTAGTGGCTATTCACCCTTGTTGAGAAGACATGATGGTAAGCACCTAGCATTGTAGTATTACAGATCAGCAAAGGCAGAAGACCTATTTTGCTCAGGAATGCGCATTAGGAAATGGAGCATCTGGCTACTAGATAATAGATTCAAAATGCTTAACTCCTAGTCAGGAAGACCTTCGATATTTAAAGTCCTCAAATCTCAAGTTACATTAGATTTATTACTTCAAGTATATAAATACATGATTTTGTGCTAACTGCCTCATATTTGGCAATGAGTTTCCCACATAAGCATGTGATTCCACATACTATCAGTTACAGGTTTTCTTCCACCTGGAGGAACTACACCATTTTTGAGTGAAACAGTGATTTAGGTAAACTGTTAGCCTCATCGGGTCCAGTAATTCCTCCCTCCTTATTTCCATGTTTGCTGTCAGGCAGAAGTCTGACTCACTGGCTGAAAGTATGTAAGATAACTGAAATACTTATTAGGGTTATTGCGGAGTTTCCAAAGCATCTGTCAGTCTGATGCAATTGTGACAGCTCACAGAACTGAATCAAGGGCATGAATAGCTCTGGCGAACTTATGGGCCACAGCAGAAGGTATGGCTACATGAGTACATTAGCCATTTGCTGACTATGAATATCAGGAAAAATCTGGCCAGGGAAGGGTCCATTTTTTGCCCTGTTCCTGTATTCTTTTCCTCAGACCAGCTTCCTAATAACTGGAAACAAGATAACAGACTAAATGGGTATTCTAACCCTTATTGTACCTCTTATTCTGTAACACATGCTTATTAGATGCTGGCATTCTGTCCAGAACACAGTTTTAATGCAAGAATCCTACAGTGACAATTAACATGCCTATCTGCTCTTTGGTTGCCCTATCTGGAGTGACAGAAGATATACACCCCTCATTTCCCTATTACAAGCCTGACTTTACCCTCCTAGTCTCTGCCTCCTGTGTTTCTGCAGCCCAGCAAGCTCAAATTGAAAAGTTGCAGACAGCTCCATAACACTGAAAATAGTTTATTATGTTTGCCTAGTAGAGAAGGGAAAAGAAATCAAATGGCTCCATACTGTAGATAACAGCAGTTCATCGGCCCCAGACCACACAAGTGTCTGCATCTGGCCCTCATTAACATCTAGAAACAAAACCAAAGTATCTGTCTGCCAGGCAATGGGTCTTAGTTGACATTTATGCAGAATAAGCCAAATAAAACATGCCCACTTGCAGGGTTCCTATTGATCCTCAAGGATCATTTGGGATGATTACAGGCACCAGCATGACCAGAGCAGGCATACCAGGGTATAGCAAGATTCAGTCTGGTTTGTGGTGAGGCCAGTTCCCTTGATCAGGCAGCTGCTTCTGGCATCCTTCAGGATAGAAACTGCTGTTTGGGAGGGGGATGGTACAAGGCAAGGGACATTATCATGGATTTACTCAGAAATGTTTTATTCAGGCTGTTTATCCTCAAAAGAACATTTTCCTTTTAGATTAAATTATCTGGATTCTGTTTATTCTAAACACAGGAGACAGGACTCAAGCATTTCCTCTTTTAGGAAGTATGGCTGAGTGTATTTCCTACAAAATTTATAAAGACTTGAAGTAAGGACTTGTATGGCTCCTGAAGATTTCAAACTCTTCTTCCCTAAATGCTGAAAGAACTGGCACTGTCAGAGCAGTTACATCCCAGCAGCATGAAATACAAATGCAGACAGACAACAGCTATAAGCTCTTTGGAAAGGGAAGGCTGATAAAAACCATAATCAAACTACTTACCAATACTGCTCATTGTTTTGTCTGAAGACCATAAACCACATTATATAATGAGACATTTCCCTTTTTACAGATGGGGAAACCAAGGCTCCAAAAGGACTTTTAAAAACCACATACTGGGATTACAGTTGAGATGAGACAAGTTAATGAACCACAGATCTGAACCTTACCAGTGAAAAGTTTTCATTCTAATAAGACTACAGAGTCATCACTGGAACTGGATGCAAAAGCACAGATTCCTGCCTTCCCATCTCTTCTCACAAATCCAACTCTCTTGCTCTAAAGATACTACCAAGTTTTCTATGCCATTTTCCATGCATTAGTCACACTGTACTTCCTACTGTAAGTCACCATCTCTACCTGAAACACAAGGGAAGTGTCTCGCTCAGTCTTCTATGAGACCTGAAAACCAGATAATGAACAGAGCTCCTCTGCCCACAAGGCCAACCTGTCTCAACATTCACAGCACAGCTCAGGACTGATGCAAGTGTAATGTTCCAGTATCTTTACTCTCTCACTGCTGCCTAGGACATTGTCCCTGGTATCTACTCTTAATGTTCATGTATTACATACTACTTCTGGATCAGAGGGGGATGTAGAGAATATATGAACAGTGACTGCTATTTAAAATGTCTGCAGAAATAACATTTATTTTCTACATCAAGTCTTCCCTGTCTGCACAGTATGAACATAACTGATGATGGGTATTTATAAAGCATGCACAATCATTACCTGCTCAATTGCTGCTGTTATAATACGTGGTTTGCATTGAGTGCTGCCCATTGTGGGGCTCCACCAGCTCCTTGTACTAGGTGAATTCTTCATATTTTGTTTCTAATTTTGAATCATAATCAGGCCCTAATTTCACGCATATCGGTTCAAGTTATTTTTCCTTTCCTTTACAGTGTCAGTCTGCTTGCCACATTCTTGCTGAAGGGGATTCCTCACTTTAAGTCCTTCTCTTGGTAGGGCAGGATGGCCTCTTTTGGTTGAGGATTATAGGCTCTGACAGTGCTGACACAGAAAAATAAAACCCCAGAATGATTTAAAGCAATGAGCAGGACTGTTCCCTCAAGATCAGGAATATACAGCTACTATTGTCCTTTCCCGTTATAACTCAGACCCAGTCTAAACCTGGGTACTTACAGACCTTATCCAGAGATAGCAAGTCACAGACTCTTTGACAGCCTCCACCCCATCATGCACCCTTGACTGGCTGATAAGATTATCAGTTTTTAGTAACAATGAGACCACACGCTGTGTCTCCTCCTCAGTGAACTAAAGCATTTATGGCGCAGTGTCACAAGAGAAATTATACTAACTGGGGCTGGGACACTAAGGCATAAAGGGATGAAGAGACTTCAACTAAAGCCAAAAAAATCAAACCTCCTAAATCCAGGGCAATTATATCATACTGTGAGGCAGATCTACACTGAAAGGGTGCTAGAAGACATCTTTTCAAGAAAAGAGTATTAGGTGAGCTCAGTTCCAGTCTGCTCCGCACAGACGCTTTAGAAAAACAGAATTTGCTTTTTTAGTGGATTTTGTCTATTCTTATAGAAGAGCATCATAAAAATGAAGACACATTCAAATCAGCAGCAAGGATGGAAAAGCAGTGCCAACTCCTCCCTGAATAAGCTCCTCCCTTGCAGGAACAGGAAATTAATTTTCCTTCCAAGGGCTAAAGACATTCCTGTGCCAGACTCACTACATCAGGTGCTTTCACTGTAGAGAGATTTTCCACAACAATGCTATGACGTTGTCAGAATCCTGAGATTTACAGCAAACATCCCAGACCCCATCAAAGGCTTACAAAGCCCAAAACCACAAGAGAAGACATGCATATAGAGTTAAAATTTTCAGCATACTCAAAGCATGTCTCATTGGCACGAAGGAACAGCTATTGAAGTTGCTGTTTTTCTGGGTAGGCTAGGTTTTCCATGCACATCATTGCAGAAAAGGAAATATTGAGAGGATGACCTTAAGGACAGGGACTAAAAGGAAAGCTACAGCCAGAGGCAAAGCATGCTGGCCACATGGTTTTGCACCACATAGTATGGGAGAGGTTGCAACCCTGCTCTGCAAGTAATGCAGGCAGGAGTGGCACAGGAAGAGGCAAGGTTCTTACACGTCATATGCCATTGCAAAGTGATAAAAAGTATTTGCATTCAAAGGATTCTCCTCAGGGAAGGCAGCCTTTATCAAAATAAAGGACATCCCTCTGCCCAACACAGCCTCCATTAAGTGATAGTTTTAAAGTATATGGAAAGTGCCCAGTATAGCTGTTTCAGCAGTAGTTAAATCACTTATAACAATTGGGGTTTTTTTACTGTTCACTTAACATATTTCCATGCTGGGGTAGGGTGCGCCTTACACCAGTATTATATTCTGCAAAACTAAGCATGCATGAATTATGAGCGCATTGGTTTCTGGAAACAAAGAATAGAACAGGGAGCAGTCCACATCAGTAGCCCTCAGAGAACCACTAATAAGGGAGAAACAAATGACAAAATGCCAATATTGTCTAACTGGCTAAATAAAATCCTTCTACATGCATGAATAATCAACTCCTCCCCCCATCTTTTTGCTTCAAAATGTTTTTAAGGAGAAGGTGAGGGGCAAATAAGGAGAGAAAGAATCTAAACAACATTTTAATTCCCTTTAAAAACTAGTATACAAGTTGTTCTGGGAGCTGAGAAAACCAACGTAAGAACATACCTGAAGAACAGTATGATTTCCCAGATTTAAATGTCTGTTTGTAAGAGAGGACTGATTAAAGTAACTAAGATATTTTTGAAAATGCCTAGGCACCATACTTTCAGAAAGGTTTCTAAAGGATCTGTGTTCAAGACCTAACAGTGAAATCCCTAAATTAGTCCTCAGCACTTGGCAGAAGCATGTGGTGCACAGCACCCGAGGTGTGGCACAAGTCTGCTCCACGCTACAGTAAATCTCTTTCACTAACCAAGCCAGCATTAAATAAAAAGCATAAGAAGCTCAGGCAAAGATAGAGAGCAGAGACTACAAGAACTGAAACCAGAAATATTCAAGTTATTCAGAAGATATATAATCTTGGTGACAAACTGATGGGAGATTTTTATCACCTGAGGCATTCAAACCAAGGCTGGCTGTCTTTCTGGAAGAGAGATTTTACTCAAGTTGATCAACATGAATGCAAGGCTAACAACAAAGGAATCCTCTGCCCTCCAATATACTTTAGCAATCTCAACACTACCCTCAATTTCCTTCTAACTCTACCTTTGAAGAGGGGCAGAGTTCCTTCTGCAAGACTGCTTGAAAAATCCCTGTCACTGTGTGTATATCAAGATCTCAAAGTTCCCCCTGATATGCCTGTAAAATAGATTTCTGTTACATTTTCTTCTGTGGCTTTAATGTGCTAAAATCCAGAGATGCTGAGGAGTCCAATAATCCTAACTGCATACTTCAGCGCTGCTCAGTAGTTAGGACCATTAGCAAAGTATAAACTTGCTAGCAGATACTGGTTTGTGATCTGGCCAGAAGCCCAATTTACATCAGCCCACAATAAGTGAGCACCCTCAACAACCCATCCGAATGGTTGTTCCGATGTCTGAATATCTTGGGTTCCCAACTTTTCTGCCTTCTTTCTGCATGAATTTATGCTCTAGAATTACATGCATAGATGCTAACTAGGTGCCTGACTTGTTTAGACAGCAAGCAGGAAAAAAATAGGTTTACGACATTTTGGATTGCTGTGCAAGCTTTCAAGTCTGCAGTGTTGTAGGGAACAGTGCAAACAGGCAAAGAAACAGTCCCTGCCTCAGAGAACTTACAACCCAGAAAATACCATCCTAAATACTTCCATCTGGTGCAATAAGGCCCAGTTTGTTCCAGTTACATTCTGGTTTTAGCATTCCTCCTCTCTTCGGGTGCATTCACAGAAGATGATATGGGGCAGGGGAAGATGCTTGCTGTCAACTCAAAAGAAAAAGAAAACACTGCAACCTCCACTGCATTCAATGCCTGTTATTAATGGGTATGTATTCATTCCTATCCCACAATGGAAGCAACATGCCCAGGGCATTACTAAATAGGAAAAAGATGCAAGCTCAAGTAATTAGAGGGAAAAGTATTGTGCAATGCAGGATCATTAGCTCCAGAGCAGACGAGCTCAGAGTTTTGAACTTCTCTTACCAGGTCATATTGGGTCTGAATTAACTAACAGCTGCAGAATTGTCTCTTCTGTGTACTCCAGGGGTAGCCTTGGGCTAAATGGAAGGCAGTCTGACAAAGCCAGATAAGCTGGGATCCATTTGCCAGAGTAGCACTGATGGTAAGACTCTTCACCCATTAAACTAGTGCTTGACATGTCTTAACAGAATATCACTTTGGACTTTTGCAGCTCCATTTCTACAGTGATTTCTATGCACTTTACAGCTCTTGAGGGAAAGGTTGCTACATTTGTGAGTGCCCTCACACTTATTCTGCATAAGAGCAGCTGAGGCACAAAGCAGTGGCAGTCAGCATTCTTAAATGCACCCCCAAAACTTTGAATGCTTAAAGGACACTTGACAGCATGAAGTTCTTGCGACCAAGCTCATGTATCCCTAGACTCGCATCTTCAAATGTACTGACCCTTTAAAACACTTGAAGTGGAGACACTCAAAACTAACAGGCACTGAAAAATGGGGCCTGAATTACTAAATCACTGAGTCACTGGCCAAACCAAGAATGGAATCTAGACATCCTGAATGCTGCTTTGACCAGAAAGCACTAACAATTGCTTGAAATTGCCCTTTGGAAAACAGTTTTTTTAAAAATCACAGCATTTGTCAAGACAAAAGCTATACTTTGTCTGGTAAAAATTCCCTTTGTCTCCATGCAAGAGCTTGAAACAATGGAAATGAAGAGGGGTTTAGTCCACACCACAGACCACATTAGAACAAGACAAAGCTGTACTGGGGAAACAACCATCCAGATTGGATGGATTCAGTAAAACAGTTCTTTATGTGGAATGCTGAGGCTCCTAGGGGATTACCACCAAGCTCTTTGCAAGAGCCACCTCAGCCACATTCTGTGATGGGTGCCTGCAATGGAATAGACCTACTCCAGGCATTGAAAAAGAAAATGCCACAGAGCTGATGACCAGGAACACTTTGAAGGTCTCAGAAGAATAATGCCAAATTGCTCATCTGGAATCAAATTTCTGAACTTTGCTCACAAAATGTACGTGGTTTGCTTTGTGCTCAAGTGGCAAGTAATACCCAGTGTTTGTATATTACAGCAGCATCAGTTCTACAAAAAGGCACACTAGTCTTCCCTTACAGGGAAACAGATGAAGCTGGCACAGGCAGCTCTCAGTGACTTCCAACCCCAGGCAGACCAGCATAAACACAGCAAAATGAGGAACACTACGACCACTTGAGGAGCAACAGGAGATTTATGGCAGTTATAAGTAACCATCAGAACTTCATTCAGCCAGATCACCAATACATATTCTCACTCTAACAGTAGAAGGTCATGGATCCTTAGTCACCACATGAAGCTAAGCATTCATTGGATGCTGCTTTCAAAATCTGCTAAGGTCCAGCACACAACTCCCATCATAAACTGACTCAGGTTTCTGGCTCCTAACATCAGACCAGGTCTGCTGTTCATCACCTATTAGTACAATGTAAAACAGTCTCCCCAGTGTTTGCAGAGCCCTGATCACAGCTGAGGCCTTTAAGAAGTACCATAAAACAAATAAAGCAAGCAGTTCCTAATAATAACCCCTACATTCAGCAGGCCCAGCTTCACTCACAGCCTGGTGCAGTACAACTAAGGAAATGAAAGACTTCACTAAATGTGATTGAAAGCTGTGACACCATTTTAAGACTTTTTTTTTTTTACACTTCAGCAGTCTGAAGTAATGCTACCAGAGGCATCTGAAAATTAGGTAGCGCTTCCACTGGCTGCAGTCATGTCTTGCTTCATTTTTTGAAGGACACAATAGCTCATAGGCTCACCACTGGATAAAGCACTGCACCAAATTCTTCACTTCATGTACCTAGAAGTCAGTCAAGTTCCCTCAGCAGACTCATTTCCCATTTTGAGCACACTAAGCTGTTTGCTTTCCATGAGCAGTACTTCTGCATGCTTACGTCTTACAAGACCCACAGAGCATTTAGCAGACATTCACTGAAGCTGCACATTGCTCCACTGAAATGAGTCCTAGTGCCAGTTAATGCCTGAGGAAAATGAAGCAATTTCCTTAATATTACTCAACAAGGCAGGATCCACAGCAGGATTCCCAGCACCCCACCAGACACTGGCCTTGAGTCTCACTTCAGCTGATTTTCTCTGGAATTACCCTACCACAGCAGAGTTCCCAATTTGACTCTGTACCTTTTTCTGCAGAGGTTTGATAAATGGTCCTTCGTTCAGAAAAAAAAGCCCTGATGTTGGAGAACATGGCTCCTTTTTCCTCTTGTCCCTGGAATTGTGATTGGAAATAATTGGAAGTGTCACTGGAAGTAATCAGAAGTGACAGTCCCTGGGCTATAAGGCTTTTGCTTCAAGTCTAACGATCCCCCTGCAAAACAAAACCTAAATTTAAACAATGAAGTCATAAAGTGATTTGCCTTCAAGGTTGAAAACCCTGCAATATTTTTTTTTTAAACAAAAAAGTGCCTGACTGTTTTAGTTCAATATTCAAGGCTTGCTCTGTGATAGGAAAGTCTTCCCCCTGCACACACAAAACCACCCCACTGTTTCCTGGCACTCTGCAGCCCTACCCTACAGATAAAGGTTCATATGTATATTAAATATTTCTATGGCCTTTAAAATTTTATCAACCCTTTAAGAAATAAAAAAACCTAAGCAGTCTGAGTTACAAGACTCAGCTAGCATGCATCTCAAATATTCCAAATACTGGAAAACCACCTAATTCTGATATTTTTGCTGAGGCACAAAGAGGGGAAGGGAATGGAGCCACTTTTTTTTTATACTACAGTTCTGGAAAGGCTTCTTACCAGCCCTGTTTGTACTAAATGCCATCCAGGCACATAGGGAAAGACAGTCTCCTCTCAAAGGAACTTACAGCTTTGATAACCAAAGAATAAAAGGCACAAGGCAGCAGAAAAAGAGCTAAAGGGACCAATATGACTTGCCAAGACCTAGAACAAAGCAGGCAACTGCATCCAAATGCCCAGCCCATGCATTGACCACTCCCTAACACTTGCCTGAGCTGTTGCTTTTTTTTTACTCTTCAGATACTCCAGCAAAGCACACCATTTCTCTCAAACAGTCTTTGAGAGGCATTTCCACTGACAGAGTACAATATTGTTACTGTTACTATGTGACTGCTGCTAGTTAAGAGATTATAAGAAGCAGTTCAATTTCCAGTGAATGACAGGGCACATGCTTTAAGACAGACATACAAATACTCCCCTTCATCAAAAGCCACAGGGAAGAACAGGGGACCCCCATCTATGATTTAGTGTAGCTGGCTTCCCAGTTCTGCTCTGCCAAGCAGCTGAGCACAATAGACACCTTAACTACAAGTGATTACTCCACAGGTATACCATAGCTAGAAAGAAACCTAGATTTTCCGCTTTCATGTGCGGAAGTAATTCAGAGACTAAACACAGCCTAGAATTTATTTTCTGTGAGGGTTCTTCTGGTAACACAGCAGTCATTCATACCATAAGTGGAGTTTCTCAGCACATTGGTACTAAAAAGCCATTAATACTTTATCAGATACCTTATTACAAAGTAAGGATAAGTCAAACCTTTCCTTTGCTTAGATATCATCCCTCTAGATAGCAGCTCAAGGACCTCAGATTGATGATTGTACCTGATGGATTCAGCTGTTTGTCAATGATCTGCTCATCACTATTTCTTCCCACATTTGAGGACATATTCAAAGGAAAACAGCTTTTAGTCAGAGCTGCAAGGGTTCCAGACATAACAGCCGCCTTGCCTTTAGGCAACGTGCACCCACCTGTGCCTTAGCTGCATCCTCTGTTAGATGGGCTTTATATACTTCTCTACCCAATATGGCCCTGCTAGACAGAGTTACTCAAGGCTTTATAGAAGTGTGACACTTTACAAAATAAGCACCAGTGCAGTATTATGGGACACCAAATGCAGTCTAGTCATGGTCAACAGTTGCCTCTAACTGTGCACGCTCCATTTCAAAAGACTGCTTCCAGGAGAGCAGCCTCTCTTCTGCCAATGCATATTATAAGCATAACAAAATTTTCACTGACCTTTTCCAACCAAAGGCAATTAAACTGCAGGCACTACACTGAACTTCAACCTTTCTACCTCATCAGTCAAGAACAAGTCACATACACTAAGGCTTCGTACTCATTTCCAGCCACAAAAATGGATGTCAGCTACACAGCGGAAGAGACAGGCTGAAAATATACTGTAATGTATATTGATTCTTGTAGGACAGCAATTCTGACATCATGAATCTGGGTCTGGCCCATTAGGAGAAATGCTGAGTTACAACATTTGCCTTTTCAAACTGCAAAATGCTTTCATAGAGAAGATAGAGCAGATGAGGACAGGAGTTGTTTCATCATCTTCTATCACAGTCACCACCTTCAATGCATCTTACAATTGCTCAGTCCTCATTGCAATGAAAAGCTACAGCTACCTAATTAGTCACATAAAGAAACTGAGGTACCAAAGTAGTGGCTTGAGAAAAGCCTAGCCCGTCCTCCTCACATTGCCCAGTTGCTTTTTCTAGTAGTTAGACAGTGAGCTTCTGGGAAAAAGGACCAGCTTTATACTGGGTTGCTAACACACTGCTAGAGCTCCCAGTCACTATTGCATACACTTTTCTCTGTATTCTGCCCAGGGAAAAGCATATTTTAGACAAGGTTTGAACCCCTGGCTGGCAGAGGTGGGCTGTTGTTATTCCACTCAGCAATACCAAAGCAGCAGATTGACAGTAGAAGAGTCTGACAGGTGACCAAGATAGAAATGCACCCTCCTCACTTCTGTTGACTTGACTCCCCATCACTTCACACATTTTCCATTGTTGTGCTTCCTGCACAGCCATTTCTGGATCCTCCACTATCCTGTCATTTTAGTATCTATTCTGAGACCCCAGTGACCTGACTTCACCCTTGGCTTTTTGCTGGGCTGCTTCTGTAAACTAACCATTTCTAAAAACAGATGAAGAAACAGCTTTGGGGAAAAAAAAAAGACCCATTCATCTTTTAGACAGGGCACCGCCAAGTTCCCACTGCACCCAAAGTAGCCTCTTTTGTAACACATTAGTGCATACAAGTTATGCACAATATTGCATGCACATGAACCAAGCTTTCTCTGCAAGTATATAAAATACATTACAGACACACAAGCAATGACTACTGCCCTGGCTAACACAGGGGACAGATTTAGCTAGAAATCAAAGGTATCATTTGACAAAGGCTGGGGGGACTGTTTCTGAAGGGAAAAGGCACAGAAAGCAGCTTGGAGCACCCCACTTCATTGGTACTAGACACACTTGGTGCAATCATTTAATATGGTGCAGCAAGCACACTTACAGAAGATTTCTCAAATACACACAAGGCTTTGTCAGAGTGACTGTTTACATTTCTTTTTCAGGCAGTTCCTGAAAACTCAAACAAATGCCAGATTGCAAACCTGCTAAGTTCCCTATAAAGCCTTGTATTTGCCTTGAGGAAAACAGGGGCATTTGGTGTGATCCTGAGGATAAACATCAGGATATCTCCAAGCCAGTTGTGCAATGACATTTCTGGGAAGCTTGTGCTGCTCTTACACAAAATGTCCTTCTGAAGTGGGCCAAAGTACCCTACAGAAACAGACCACTAATTCTACATGAAGGAGACAAGGTCCAGGGTGGGCACAAAAGCACAACACCAGTTGTTTTCCATGGTAAATTCAGACAAGTTGCTCCCTCCCTCATTCCTCAGCTCTATTTCCCATAAAATGAATTCATCTTCAGAATTTAAAATCAACTTTGGCTTGCTGCTTTTCCTCATTCTGGAAGGTTACCTTTTTTCTCCCTTTCCTCATGGTAAAATGGAAAAAACACAAGATAAAAATACCCCCCGCTTTTTTTTTAGATGCTGAAAATCCAAACTATTTCATATAAAACAAAGCACTACTAAGGAAAAATAGGCCATTTCTCATCAAGTGTCTTAAAAGAAAATATTTAATGCAAACCATCCCTGGCTTTAGAAGAATTTTAGTGTCTCACAAGAAGTGTTAACCCTGATATCCTGCCAGATAGCAACTCAATTATGTCTAGCTCCTTTGAACTCCCCCTGGAGTGCCAAATGGATACACTGCTTTTCTTTACTCCCATTCCTTTGGTATTCTTAGTGTAGTGTTCTATTAAAGAACTCTTTGCCCTGTCCTAGAACTAAATTCATATTACTGTAACAGGCTGAATCTTGCGTACAATTATGTTTTGTTGACTGCTTTTGGAGTGTTCATGACAGAAATGAGTTGTCAATTATTAATTACATGAAGCCATCCTTGAGAGACTATTTCTTTGAGCTAACTACACCAAGTTAACTGCACTCCTTCAGAATCCAATGACAAAGACAAGGTGAAATCCACACAGCGAAGTTGCATACAAAATCCCTTTTCACAGCTACAGGTTTTTCTTTTTGTACTCCACTCCTGAGCCAAGGCTTTATTTTTTAAGTGCTGTAAAAACATGGGGCAAAACCCTAGTCCCACAAAGCTTCCAAGTACACCATGAAACAAAGGCAAAAGCTGAGGAGCCATAAGAAAACTAGGACATAGCAAGTGTATTATATACTGCTAGTTATTACTGAGAAGTTCAGGAAATACCTGGAAAATCAAAAAAGAACCATCAGCACCTGTTTTCAGGTTGCTTAAAACAGTCTCCCTTACTTTTTACTAGTTCCAAGCAGAAGCATTCCATTAGAATGTAAAAATTCCCAGTAACCTCACTGGGAGCAGGAGTGCTTTTTTTAAAGAACTCTGCAGTGGTTCTTGGTTTTGCTGGAGTGTGGCATTGCAAGGGTTTAAGGAGAAGGATCTCAAGGAGATGTGATAGGGCACACTGCAGGTTGCCTGTGCAGGAGAGAAGGCCAGACTCGGTATACTAGAGCACAGCCTCAGGCTGACCTACCAGTGCTGAATGCTGCAGAGCTGCTTCCATATCATCGCAGATTTTCAAGCTAGAAGTCAGGTGAATACCTAGGCAAATGCATGCTGTCAGACCCAATTGCTCATGCCAACAGGCACTGGAAGGATCTGCACCATAACCTTTTTCCCAGTGCAGTGAGACAATCAGTCTTGGTGTTCAATGCAGCAACTGTTATACCCCTGGGACAGCACTGTAAGAGAGTCATTGACCTCAGAGGGCAGAGCTCTGCAACATCAGTACGAGAGGTAGTTTTGCTATTACAGCTGCACCCACTCTAGCAACACTACCCCTGTGTAACATACTGATTCTAACACACTGAACACATCTTTGTCAGACAATCATAAGCCAGACTAAGCACGCATTGGGGTGAGCAACCCCTAACAGTAATGTAAAGGCTCACTGCCAATAGCAGGCCACCAGAAAGCTGGATAACTGATTTGGCTTGGCACATCTACTGCTTTTAATCTTGAACCCACTGGTTTCTGAAGGGTAGAGCACATGCACTAGCCAACAAGTGAAGAGAAAGCATGTAACACCAGTGTCAAAGCCAGGCATACAAGCATCACCCACATGTGAACATATTTGATTTCAAGAAAATTAGCTTTTTACTTTAGTGGAGAGCTCATTAAAAATATTCAAAATTGACTTGGAGGGGTTGAAAGAAGGCAAAAGAATTCCAGCACCTGAGAATTTAAACCAATTCAGTAAAACATTTAAATGAAAACATTTGCTAGTTTTTTACTGGCTGAGAAATGCAACATTCTAGTATGCAGTTTATACACTCAGTAGCGAAGGATCATAACTATTTCCCTTGGAAATTTCCATTCTGATTTTTAAGAGTGTGTTACACAAGGAGTTTGAAACAATTTTGACCAGCTGTAGACCGAGATGAGAATCAGATGTCAAACACTTACATGTAGGCACACATATTAGCACACATCAGCACACATCACCTTCCACTCCTCACTCCTTCCTTCTTCATTTACCTAGCCATTTAACTAGGGAAGTAAGCATGGTCATGCTCTTGCCCACACTTAGTAAAGTCTATCATCTTGTCTTGTTTTAAAAGCCTCCTTAAAACTAACTGGCTCCTGTTTCCTGTCTCCTCACACAGCTGTTCACTTGCCCCAGAGAGGCAAACAGTGTAAGAGACAAGGACTGTATATATTAGCCATGCTATTAGTATGTTCAATAATCAAAACATAAACTGGGCAACCTTCCTTTCAAGTTTGCTTGGCTTCTCTAAGTGCTTTTTTCTGCACTAGTCTTTATCAGCAAGAAAAGCAAGCCACCAATGGCACTTCTATACCTTTTTACTGCAGAAAATCAGTTAGACTTTCTCTAGCTAACAAATAAGACTCCCCAGCCTCCTTGTTTTCAGGACAATCTAGGAACAGGGAATCACAATACATCCTTACTTTTCCCTGGAACACACTTCTAATATCAGTGAATGAAGCTGGATGCAGAGCAGAAAGACCAAGTTATCTATTGACAAGGCAGGTAAAGCATGGGCAAGACAACAGGCAGTAATGACTAATTAGTACACCAGGAAACATAACATTCCAGATTTTGCTGTAGGCTTTGGGAAGCCACTTATCCTCTCCTCACCCGTGCTTGGACAACTCCCACAGAGAGGGTAAGAAAATCAACTCACAGGTGAGGGCATAAGCCCTTGAGGGCAGGGACTGCCTTTTGTTTTGTTTGTGTTACTAGCCTACTGAAGATGCCTAGATGCCAAAGACATAAGAGTAACAATGACAAAGTCCATTATATTTTATAGATAAAACCATGTAAGGGTAAATTGTCATTACATCACAGCCAGAAGCACCTTCTCTCCAGCAACAACTTTTGCTCCAAGCTTTCAACATACAGGCATATTCAGCAGCTGAATAGGGTTGGTGTACTGCAGGTCCCATTTGTCTCCATCAGCAAGGTAAGCAACCTATCGTTCTGTCACCTCATTTCCACAGAGCAGCTTTCCTCACCATTTCTGCAGGGTTGACCCAGCCCAGACACCTCTGGCAGAAGCCTGGCTGTTCTTCCTAAGCTTGCTGTCTCATCTCCTGGAGTCTTCTTTAAACACCATCTCCACCACATTGAGACACAAAGGCAGATGTGCAGGGGGGACAGACAAACTGCAGCCTGCGTTCCCCTGCAGATTCTGCAGCATGTCCAAGCCCCCTGTCACACTCCTACAGATAAAACCTTTGCTAACAGCAATCCCTAGAGCAAAAGCCTTTTCTACAATTTATTCAGCAGCACTACAAATGCTGTCTGTCTTTCAGATAACTAGAAATCTGGCTAGTCTATGTTCCACACCTGTGACACTTAAGGAACAGGGCTGTTCCTTGCAACACTTTACAGCTCTCCAAAAACCCTATTCTACCTGTACCCAGCCACATCAGTCCTCCACCCTGTGGGCTCAACTCTTCCCAGGGAAGCAAAGCCCGACCCACTTTTTCATACCTGTACCCAGGTTCCTGGGAGACAGGAGGACCCAGGAATCACAGCCTTTGCCCAGGCACAACAGATTTCAAAGCTGTCTGCCTGTCAGCACTATCTGGTGAGCAGAATAGAGACAGAAGCTCACTCATCACATTACAGTGCCTCTGGAAATGCAGAAACCCAGGCTGCTTCTGAGTCAATCTTGTAGTCAAGCCCCCTCAAAGACCTCAGAGCTGCAAAGTCTTTTCTCCATAGGCTACGGCTTTAACAAACAGCTCTCTTCAGCCCTTCTCTCTTCACTCTCCTTTAATGTCTCCTTTCCTGTTCTGCACTCCTCTCCTATTCAACAGTCAACCTCTACTTCTTTTCTTCCCATTCTTTCAGCAGCCCTCTTTTTCTTCCCTTCCCCCTTTATCTCCCTTCTCCCATCCTCCCCCCCCTTGCACTTTAACACATCTGTTTCTAATCTTAGGCATCAATTGCAAACAAAAACCCCTTTTTATTTTAAAATCTGAATGTTAAATGCCCAAGCAAATCAAAACAGAGTTGAACAAATTTCACACTATGCCCAAAACAAAGACATTTTGTTCACCTTGTTTTGAAAAAGAGGTTTAAGCCCTTCACTAGTTCATTGCTTAAAAGCGCTGCCCTCTTTAAACAAGAAACATACATTCCAAAAGGAATCTGTTTAACCACCACCTCTAAATAATTAATCCAGATATTAAAAGATCTCAGGCTATCAACCTGTTAATAAAGCAACAAGAAAAGCATCAGAACCAAAACACTGAAATTGGAGTTTTCCGTGAAAGTTTTTCCTGTACAAATCTTTCTCTCGCTCATCAGAAATGAATTTCAGTCACGCAGAGAGGGCGCATGAAGTTTGATTAAAAACACTAAACAAAACCAAAAAGCCAACCTACCTAAAAAGAGAATTGAAAGTGCAGACATTCCGTCTCCAAGCAAGAGGGACTTTTCCTCCCTTTTTCTTCCTTTCTCCCAGGAACAGCAGGCAGACCTGCACAGGATTCAAAGGAACGCCTCTGGAATGCACTGAGTGTAATTGCATCCATGTGCCAGAAAAATAACCAACTTCACTCTTTCTTCCCTTCTGCTATTCATCTCCTTGTCCATATTCCATCCAGATTCAGTGAGATCTTTTAGATCTCCGCAGCTGGTAATTCAGGCCCTTGAGTTTCTGGAAAAGAAGAGACAGAGGCAGCACAGCAAGGAGTTTGCATCTACAGCAGCATAGAACAATTTTGCTTGTCTGAAAAGGAGACAAGCAGGGGAAAACACTGTGCTCAATGTTCACCACATGGCTGCCTCCCAGAAGAGCCCCTCCCTACCATCAGCTGGGATTAATAGTGAAGACCAGTCATGTGGGTGAGGTAAAGCTAATTTCTAGCAATAATATATACATTTACCTTTGAAGGAGAAACAAGATGATTTCTCTAGTGTCAAAACAGTTAAGTTTGGAGGCAGTAAAAATCCAGCATGGAAAAAAAAATCAGATTCATCACTCAAGGGCTAGAGAGAGACTCTCAAAAAAGCACACATGCTCTTCAGAATGATAAACACACTCACATGCATACATTATCTTTATTCTATTTTGTAGCTATGAAATTGCAGAATTAAAGCTTTTAGTCCTGCTGGAATACTTTCTTCATTTGCCTTATGGCTTTCTTTGAGTTTCTAGGAGAAAAAAATCCTAAAAATTGATTTAATTTTGCATTTTATCTGTGCTTCACTGATGAGAGAAAAAGCCAAATCAAGCATATATTGGTTGTCTAGATTTAATGACTGCTATGGGATGCAACTTATAACTCAATCCTAAAAGCCATTTTAAGACAGCTCAAGACACCTTTACAGCCCATCTTCAGCTTCAGTCTAGTGCAGTTAGCAAGTGAGCAAGTCTTACAAACCAGCCCAGATACTCCATTCCATTTCTGCCATCACAGCAGTGAAAACAAACCTCTCCTTTTCTGCAAGAAGGCTCAGATGTGGTAGGGAGCAGAGTTCACAGAAGATGACTGACCATCTACCAAGCTGAACCAGCCAGAACAAAACTTTTTTATTCTTTAGCAAAACATGTATAAATCCTGCTGCTCACAGCAAGGCCATGGAAACAGTGATGTTTTGCATGTATGCATATATACAACTGTTCTCATCTATTGCACTTTACACATAGACAGGTCATGCTTACACCTTTATATCTGTATGCTCTAGCATACATCTGATTTTCAGAAAAACAAAGCATTTAGCCTACTTGGATATTAACATAAGAGTAATACTGGCTACTCGAAACTCTACAGTGGCTGTAAAACCATTCAAAAAGCTGAATAAGCATTTGGGTGGCTGATCTGGGTGCTGCCACAGCTATACAGGTACCAGGCCCCTAGTTAGTTTAAATCTGCTAAGGTGCATCTACATAAGCAGCAACTGTGTTTTTTTCTCAAAAATAGGTATACTCACGAAGAATTGTCCACCATACACAGCAGATTGCAAGTAAAACAAATTTACCCATCTTGTGCAACTTGGGGGCCAAAGGAAACCTTTGGAAGACAGAACAAAAATCATTTCCCTTAGGAACACTTACAAAATTGTTTCTAAGACCCAAGAGAAAGAGCAGGCCACATGCAAAGCTGCCAGCCTGTGGTTTAAGACCTCAGACTTCAGTTTCAAGCTCTTTCATTAGCTCCCTATGTAACCCCATCTATGCAGTTTCTATATACCTCCCTTGTAAAATCAGGGATAGTACACTGCTCGCCTTCTTCAGGGATGAAAACAAATACAGGATCTTTATGAAGTGCATGATGAGGGGCACTGTGCTTAGAAGCTCTATAGGAATTCAAACACCTTTGCTCTTCTTTGCAGTATGAGCTTTTCAAGCATTTAGCAGAAGACAAGAGACACCACTACCCTAGACAAAATCAGACCCTAGATTCAGGCAGATCCCATCAGAGAGAAATAAGATGGATAAAAATTACCCTTCTGCATCCTGTTTCATGTAAGTTTCATTTGCCCCTCCCAGCCTCAGATGGAAACAAAAGCAGCATTTGGCTCCTCCTCTCCAAAACAGCTGTTCTCTCTGTAACAGTAAGAAAATGCTTTAAATGGCATATTCAACTAATATAGACTGATGATACAAAAGCAATTGTTATCAGATGAATATAACAGTTCCTACAGAGCAGCTGTATCTATCCCATCCATCCATATCCTAAGAGCTGATTCCTTCAGAACTTTTCCCCACACACTTGACCAAACAGGCTGCTGGTTTTCAAACAGTTGAGTGGATCTGAGAGAACATCATTGATTTTTGGTGCAGGACATAAATCAATGGAGAAAAGTGCATTTAAACCCTTCCCCCACTCTCCAGAAGCCAAGCAGCACTGAGCTTGTCTCTCTGCATTACAAGTCTGACAGAAGATGTCCCAAGCTATGCTGTAAATACCCAGCATGCTGCTTTGCTTTAATAGAATCAATGCATCAGAAACCAAGAGAGAGAGCAGTGTTGTCACCCTGCACTCGCTGCCCAGCCTCCACTGAAATCTACAGAGCTGGGATGTTGGAGGGATGTACACAGAGAAGAAGGGGGATGTGGAGAATGAAAGAGGAGGCCATGCATGCAAAATCTCCTCTTTAACATCTGGAACAAGCCATTCCACAGCTTGTACTCACATTGTGTTCAGCCCCTTCAGCAAGCTCCTCAAGAACAAGTTACACTTTGGGGTTCAGTGGGGATTCTCCCTCTGGTGTTCATACCTATTACAGCAAGGGTCTCTCCCTTGCTTGCAGAACAGTTCCAGTGAGAGGCAAGCAAGAGCTGGTATAAGTACATATAAGGACATCCATGCCTCTGCTGATTGTGTTTGGGGGAACAGGTCTTATTTGCAGCACATTATTTTTTTCAGAATTCTTCTAGTGCGCCTGCAAGTGCTTTCACCTGTTACTATACAATGCTAGCACAGCATGGGAGATACGTAGCACGCACTTCTCAGCAGGGAGAACAGTGAAAGAGAAAAACTGGTGTTTGATGTCATAAGCATTAATGAAAAAGGTTTTATAAAAACCTTTATAAACTGAGGTTTTCAGGGTTCCTGTACTGCTGTTGACAGGTCCTGACTTTTAAGCCTGTAGTAGGTTCAGATTAAAATGCCTGTATACAAACATAAGCCACAGACCAGCTTTTTGGTTGTCTTCCCTAGTGCTGCCTCAGTTTCAGCCCCTTTCACATTTGCATGAGTAATCTCTTTCAGGAAAACATGCTCTCTTAAATCTGCACATCCCCAGAGCCTGCCCAGCACTTGTTACCTTGTTCCTGCACCTTAACTAATAGAAGCACACAGGTGGTAACATTTCTCAAAGCCCTACTAATTTGGTTCTGTGTCAGGTTAAGCCATATTTTCTTCCAGAACTGTTATTACATAGCACTTAACACAGACTATCACCACTCAGCTACTGTCTTTTGTTGATTCTCTATTAAGTGTGTTCTCTGAGACTCCCAATACAAATTTATCTCACAGAGTTTAAATAATTTACACAGCTTATTGAGACAGTCAGGAGAAGAACAGGGTTCATCCACTAGGAGAGCCAGATAAGCACTTTGATTCTCTTGAGCAAAACCCTGTTCTGTTCAACTTCTGGCTTTGCAACTGAAAAAAGCACAAAAGAATACTCTGACAAAGGAAATACAAACAACACCTGAACAAGAAAACTCAGAACAGACAACAACACACAGGTTTCTTTTTACAATAAGTCACTGGTGGAAAGGTTCCTTTATACTACATTAAGACTCAGATATTGATTTATAAATCAGTTGTTGTTTAAGAAGCTCTCACCTCTCAAGCAGGCTTCAATAATTGAACATAAAAGCACTATTAGTCATTTAGTATTAATAAAAAGCCTCAGTTGAACAAGCCTTAGCACTCACAGTGTCAGTAAACATATCTCTGAGAAAGAAACTAACAACAAAAAAAGGGCTCCTTAAAGCTCTAGCTAGTTTGAAGTACCTCAATCCACATAGCTTGTTACTCCAACATTTATTTTTATGGTTGTTCTATAGGAATATATCCTTACTACTCTTTTACATAGTCTTATTTTCTATGTAAGTCTGTAACTACACTCCACATTTATACCTTGAGGATTAAAAAAATAAAAGAGTTCCTCACACACAAAGAGAATTTTTAATCTTTATTAACTTCACATTGCTGTTACAACAGTTAAAAACTGAGCACAATGTGAAGTACTTGTATTCCACTACTGATTTGTAACAAAGGGCACACCAGGTCAAAGCCTATAAGGTTTCATTACCATTAACACTAAAAACATCAAGTTTTTATAATACAAGACATTGTTTTATAAGTAAAGCCCTAACAGAACTTTCCTAACAAAAACATCCTTTTAACCAAAACGTCACCAACAAGTCTAACAAAGCCAGAAGCATTATAAGCAACCACTAAGTTCAATAACTTCTCCTTACCTTCAGCATTCACTTATTTTCTAACAGAAACAAACCAGTCAATCAGGAATGCTGGGTTTTATTCTCTAGCCTCTGAAAAACCTGCCAATGAAACACCATGCTTTAATTTCCCAGCTGTGAGATTGGATAATTGGCAAGTAAAGCTTATCTACCAATCACAGGTGTGAAGCATATGAGATTACACAGGGTGGGTCAGAACACAGGTGTGGAGCATATGAGATTAAACAGGGAGGGTCAGAACACAAGTTAAAAACCAGGAGAGAAGGATGGTTATTTTCTTAGCTGGAGGAGTTATGGTAAAAACAAATTTAAAGGCTTATGAGTCTAGAAGCTTTTTATTTTTTTTAATATGCATTTTAATATCTATTTGCTGGATGGTGATAGAAAATGTTGGAGGAAAAGCTGAATAAGCTAGTTGGAAAGAAACACGTATGTGAAAGTAGTGGCAGAAAAAAGAAGGGAAGCTATTTACTGCTTTTACTGCAAGGTAAGTAAAAACATGGGCTTCTTACTAGTTTAGTATAAGTTTATTTTAATTAAAAAATTAAATTTTAATAGGTAGGTTGCTTTTTTATTTGCTTTTATTTGAAGTAAAAAGTAAAAAAGACTTTATACAACTGATTTGCTTGAATCAGTGAACACTAGACACGTAAGGTTACAAGTTCTATTTTATGATATTATGTACAATATTTGAGGCATTCTTCTATAAATGGAGTGAAGTTAAGTAGATAATAGTTAGTAGACTACAACAATACCTAGAGAACTAGGGAAGCTTTCAGTTAATCAAGATAAACTGAATTTCTGTTTCTAGGTAGTAGGGTGTTAGCTTTTACAGAGTATCTCTGAGAGGACCTTCTTCCTGTTTTGTACTTAAAAGTAAGTATAGTTTCTATGTCTTGAGGAATTGTTTGAGTGTGTGAAATCAACTTTATTGTAAGTAAAATACAGGAAGGCACAGAAAAAAAGATGTTGGGGAAAGATGGAGTGAGATTGCTTAAGTGTTATTTTGTCTAAATTTTAGCTCAGAGAGGCCTGGGTAACTGTGGTGTCTTTCTAACAAGTGCTTGTAACTTCTGAGCATCAGTAGTTTAGTTTTGATGGTGTGTTTTGTGTTGGCGTAGCTTTCTGTTGGCAAAGCTTTTGGTTGAAGCTTTTTTTGAGGGAGGACAGGTACATAATTCCTACTGGATTCAGCTCTTAAAATTACTTTTGTTTTTCTAGTATGTAGCTACTTCTTTGAAATAGATATAGCTTAGTAACTTGGTGCATTTGGGTTGATAGATATCTTCAGTCCTTCCTGCTAGCCTTGTCGCTGATCTGTTATGTGATATTCAGCACACTACCCCTTTGCATTTTTTCTTTTTGCTTTTTCTTTTGTAGTTCTTATACATAGCACAGTAGTGGCTAGTATGGCAACTGGCAATATGGAATCTGTGTCTTAGCTGGAGCCTTCAAACATTGCTGTGAAACAAAAAATAGGAAGTTTGTTTGCCAAGTGTTTTCATAGTACAAAACTGTTAATTTTGGGTATGAGTTCTTTCAGGAATAGATGAAACTGCATGCAAAGCAGAAATTCGCTCAGATGCTTTGAAGCAAAAGAAAGCAATAATGTTGTTTACTGTAATTGAACAGATAAGGTGTCAATACTAAAGGACAGGATTTTTTTAATTAACTTTAAAATATAGTCCTATAGTACTGAGTAACAGACTTTCAAAACTCCTTGCAACTGTTTTTTGTGCTTGAGTGTATGTCTTCAATTGCAATGGAGATAAGAAGGCTCATCATGAGCACTGTCTTGACTCTGTAGAAGTTTCCTTCTTCAAAGGACTCGGTAAAATTTAGTAGAGATAAAGTCTGACCTGCAGAAAAAAGAAGGAGCCTTTTTTTTACCCCAAGAACAAATGTTTAAGCCTTGTTAAATGAAACTGTTGAAGGTAAAAGGTGAACTCCACATCTCACTTTTGTTGTTCTTGGCTTTAAACAAATATTTTGGTACTTTCAATATAAATATCAGTGCTGCTTTTGAACAAATTTATAACAGTATGCTCTAGAAGAGCAGACAATAATGTGCTCCTGAATTGCTTTCAGGTAACTTCTGTCCAAGTACTTCTGCCCTTTTAAACTCTCTTCTGCTAATAAACAACTAGCTTGAAGCTTACATTCTTGACTGCTTCCATCATGGGATGCAGTTTGTATGACACAGTATTGCCAGCTGCCTGTAGAATAGTAAGTCCTTGGCTTCGTTAACAGAATGTAACATAATTTGGTTAGCAAACAGTATTTTTCCCTTGATATTAGAAGAGGTTATTTAGAAGTGCTGACCTAAAGAAGTGTCTTAAAATCAAGGGGAAGGAAGACATGCTTTAGGAGTTTTGCTATACGTATGCTTATGAGTGCTTAGCAGTGAACTTGAAGTTGCTGTACGTAGTAAGCACGGCAATCTAGGAATGCCCATGCTGGGACTGAAACGGCAAGTCCCAAGCCACAGTCTTGTTCTCTTGTACTTCTCATTTATTCAGCCTTAGAGAAGGGGAAAGGAGGAATAAGAAGGTAATTTCCAAGTGGAAATGGTCAATATGTATTATTTCCACATCCCTGCTATCTTCATTTCTCTCTTACTGTAGTCACCAGTTTGTTAGCAGTAGTGCTTAAGAACTGTGACCCTAAGGAAAAGGAAGGATTTGTATCAAACCAGAGAAAGCAAAGAAACAGCTTGTATCTTAGAAATTTCTGTCTCTCATATATTAACTTCGTCATTGGGGACCATGGCATGCATAAAACAGATCTGTTGACTATTAACCAATTCAACTTGGAAATGGCCAGAAGTTTTTTATGTGCAGTGGCTGTTTACAGAGCCATAGGAAACAAATTTGAAAACTTCACTCAACTGCTTTGTGGGTGTACTAACCCCACACACTGTTACAATGACCTAGCACAGGACAGGAGGGAAAGCTGAAGTTAAAATGATTAGTGGAGACTTGTGGGCTCATTCCAAAACATTTCTTTCTAGGTCAATGTTAAAAAACACTGTGAAGTGAAAATGACATGGGGTATTATGGTTTTGAATGGCAGCCAGTCTGTTGCAAGCAGTGGCCAGGAAGAAACCTTCTCTCCCTGCAGCTTTTGTTTTAGTCTTTACTATATAGAGTTAATGTCGAGTATATGGAATAATTACGGAGCCTATTTATTCAAGGATAACCAATATAAAGTATTAACTGCAATGGCATGATGGACTATGGTGATGACAGTGGTGCATTTGAGCACCTGTGGTTGTGGATTCTCTTCTGTTCTGCCTCTTTTCTCTACTCCCTGGGGTACAACAAGCTGTTAAGTTGTGCCTCAGTTTACAGCTCCATAAATACATTGCAAAAGGGTTTTTTGAGCTGCTTAGAACCTGTTTTTAAGTACTTTAACACTGCAAGATCAAGGTTGCTTGTTTGTATGTTATAGGTAGTTCAGTTAGGTAGGATCTGTTTCTTACTTTGCTTTACAGTTGTTGCATTTAAGTTGTATTTTCTTCCTTAGCAGTGAAATTTTCTAACCTCGGTGGCTAGAATGACTAGACAATTTCATTAGGTATCATATTGGGTAAGACTAGCATATTTTTTGTTAAATCCCACAATTCCATGGTTACGAACACTACAATTTCTATACCTGTGTTTGTCTGAATCCTGACATAAAAGAAGCCCTTGTAGAAAGCAGGCCTTGTGCAACCTCTGTTGACACCTGTGGCTTAAGTGGAATGTGTATGACAGTCCACTAAGAGTGCACTGAAGTCCAGATGCTGAAGAGATGCCAAACCTGAAAATGTCCCTTCAAATCGAAAAGAATTTTGTCATTGAATTAGAGGTGGCTTCCCATGTTTAATGAGTACCAGCTTTTGGTCGTGAAGCTTGATCTCTGGACTTGCTGTCCTGGTGTTTAAATATTCTAATACAAGTGTTATCAGACTGCTGCATTAACTGTGTGCTGCAGTACTGTAATTGGACCAACTTGCTACTGGTTAGAAGTAGAAAATGTGTTGTCAGTGAATTTCTTGGCCTGCTTTTATCTTGGTGCCTTGAACTTGATGGTCCATTCCTACTTACAGATGGTTAAGACTTAATCCAGTTTCCAGGACAGTTAAGTGATGCCTATATTACTTGGAAAGAATGTCTGGAGAGTGTGAACGGAGTTTTCTTTGCCTTTCTATATAGAATGTTCTCTCTGGGCTTGTTTTGGAGGATTTGGTCTTGTTGCATCTGAGGCTACACCGTGGGTACTTTCTCTGTATGCCGCTAAATTCTATAAGCAATCCGATGTACAAGGATTGCTTTGACAGCTTTACTGCACCAGTTGCTAATGTAGTTGAACTTGTGTGAGTTGCTGCTGTAGACTGCATGGCATCATGCTACTTAACACTGTATGTAACTTAAATTTAATTACTGCAAACTATGATTTAGTGTACTGTTACACTAATAAATAAAGCAAGGCAAACCTCTGTGTAGGTAACCTGAGGCACTTCTCTTAAGATTTCATGAAATCCCTGAGACTTTTGGGTGCCTGACCCAGGAAAACTGATGGTTCTGATTTTTCAGAAAAGTAGTCATCTGCTAATTGCCTGAAAATGGGAGACTTCCAGCCTGTTCAAAAATGACTATATCAATTATAAAATGCTGGCTTTTCAGTATAGACTCTTAATGGATTTGGGTTTGTGCCTGTGTATCCATATGCTTCAAAAAAATGTTGACCTTGTGAACTTGCCTGGGCACACTAGCATGTGCAAACATGTTGTACACTCATGCATATATAAGATACATAATCTCTCAGCTTTTCTGTTGCACTTTGCTTGAGGCAAATGTCCTGTGAGGTTATGTTTAAATAATGCCATCTAAGATAATCATTTAATCTATATTACTAATTTAATGTGAGCTGTAAGGAGTGAAGGTTCCAAGACCTGTTCTTTCAGCTCCTATTAAAATGCCAGCATGGTCACTGAGGCTATGACACTGACTGTGTACAGCTAAAAGACACTCAGAAAGGCTTCCTGCTGAGTTGCTAAACCTTTTCTGACAGTCCCAGTTGCACGAATCAAAGCCATTTAAACCCAAAGGACTCTTTTGAGAAGGATAGGAAATCTTGAACACAGAAAAGGGATGCAGGCCATGGGGAACCTATGATGTCAATGAGGGCAACATTCTTAAAAGTTCCTTTTACAGCTCTGCCTTTGTTATCAAGTTGTGACTGGGTGAAATCCACCCCATTCTTCAGAAGAGCTCAAGCAGTGAAATAAAAAAGGCAGTGAATGCTGCAGGCTAATGCAGGAAGTCTCTTGACTCTTTCCTCATGGTACCATGTTCTTGTCTGGTGGTCTGAGTGATTGTCAAATCGTTCAGGCATCAGTGAGCAGCCTGGAAGAATCAGGACCATGGGTAATAAAGAGTAATTTGATAACTGTTCAGGCCAGTACATTAGGGAGCAATTGCTTTCTGTGCAAGCCAGCTGTCTCACAGGATGCAGTACCTCAGGAGCTGTCTCTCTTGACCCCTGCCTTCCCTTGCTGAAGTGAAGTAAGGCTCCTATCATTTAACAAGAATATCTGTTCTGACATCTTATCTATTTCTCTTTTTATCTCCTCTGAGGTATTAAAGCCTCATTCCTGTTGGATTTTTTTGTATAGATGTTAAGATTGGTGTGTTGGACTGACTCCATCCAGGGCTGATCAAGTTCTGAAGGAGTCTTGTATTCTCTCTTTGATTCTTCGTGTGGGCCTGATAAATTTCACTTAACAGAGTTACTGTTCTATTCTTCACTTTCTTCCACCTACTGTGACTATTCTTGGGAGATGGCATGGGTTTAAGAATTTGGAAAAGGCTTACCACACATGTACTGTGCTGTGAATTAATCATGTTATTAAATGACTAATCTTTCTCAAAGGTATTCCTGGCTACTTGAAACTGGGTTTCTGTTGATTACAAGGAGTTCTAGTTTAAGAGGAGCAGATAAATAAGGTGGGTTTGATCAAGTTTCTCGATAGCTGAATTACAATAGCCTAGCATCTGTAAGGAAACCAATTTTCATGGTCCCAGTAGTAAGGAGAGAAGCAGAAGGATCTCCTTCCTGTGTGCGTAGAAATATTCATGAAGATGTTGAGATTGCTAGGCTGGAGTGAGAGCACTCTATCAATAAGTAAAGAGCATCAGTATCTCATGACATTAGTGAGGAAAGAATGACATCTCTCTTGCTTTTATTTCCTTCTATTTTAGAACATTCAGGTTGTAATATTCAGCTCAAAATGACACTTCAAGCAAGTTTCTGAGGATTTGATTAAAAAAAAGTACTTTGTGTTGCACTAAAGGAATCCATTAAGCTCAGTGGGGGATGAGCAGCTATGTAAGACTACCCAAAGCCGTCTCCATGGAGCACCTCGGTGTCTGAGATAGCTGGCTGGCAGGTTTACTTCAGGCTGGAGAGGTCCTGGAGGAATATCAGGAGTGCAGGTTCCCCAATAAACATATGTAGGGAAGGAAAGCAAGCGGAGTGAGCTAGAGGATTTTTGATATGCTGTCAGGGATAACTGTAGCAGAACTTCAATCCTATTTTTTCAGAAGGATCAAAGTTTTTTAAAAGTAGTAAGTCCAGTATTAATTGAGAGAAGTCCCATCTAGCTACTCTGGTATCTAGTAAAATCTTGTTCTCATGTCACAACTGTTATCTTGGATAATGAGAACCATCTTTAGACTATTCTGTTATGGAGTTTCCTTCCAGAATTCCCTGCCCCTTCTAGAATTCCATGTCAAAGTGATCTGCTTATTGGCTGTTTGCTTAAGATTTAGGCAGCCTACAGGCTATTGCTTGAGTCTTAATCTGAAACGCATCACCTGAAAGGGAGTATCATTTTTATTCAGGATTGTTGGCTTTTCTTATATAAAGAGCTGTTCCACCGTAGATTGGTGGTACCACCTTGCTGATTCTGTATTGTGGAGTCCCCTTTTAAAGAGGAATGGTGGTCTGTCAGTTCTTCCATGCAGTGCCTCCTTTGCTTGGCTAGCAATTTGATCTCTGAGAGGGAATTGGGGGGGGGAACCCAAGTGTTTCAACATGATTCACTTCTAATCGAAATGTATTTAAACCTAAAGCTGACCAACTTCTGTACAGGTGTTAAATATGCCCAATAGTTTTCTGGCTCAAGTAAACTCTCCTAACTCTACACGCTTGTTTCTTTCCTATTTGTAGCACAGAAATGCTCTGGAAGTGCTGATATATAGCACAGGAGAAGGCTGTTCACTTAATATAGATGTATCCCATGCTGGGAAGAGCCAAAATGCATAATCCTATAGGTTTTGGAACACAACTGACTTTTTCCAGCTGAGATTCTCCCCTCAAACTAATAAGGGTACCTGAGGGCTGCTAAATATCTGGAAAGCTGGAGGTTCCCACATAGCTAACTTCTGGCATGTCTTCCAGCCCCTGAAATGAGCTGGTTAATACTGTGAAAGAATTGCAAAGGGGACAGCCTGCTACATTCCTGCAGAGGAGAATCTCATCAGGATATCATTAGAGTCCTAGCTTCAGAAATGCAATCCAAGAGGCAGTGATCCTGCCTGTGCAGACTATGTGCACCTCCCCTCCCACTGAAAAAGTGATGCTCAGCTGAAGCGTACATGGCTGTTCTGGGATATCAGTGGAGTGGTGAAAGAGGAGGGGCTTGGCAGACAAACTCCTGTTCTGAATGACTTTACCTGGAGGTAATTTTTTCTGCCAGACTGAGTCTGACATTAAAAATGGAAGAGGCCAGGGACATTTTCCACCCAAAGCTCAATGGAAAGTGGCAGGTGTCAGATTTTTGCAAATTTCTTTCTCTTAACTCACAGGCTTCTGCTGACAGGGACTTGAAGGCTCCAACCTGGAAAAGTTCCAAACTAAATTTCTGCAACTAACTTAAAACACAAAATATTTTTAAAAGGGGGAGGGGGAAGCAGAAGGACAAAGACAAAGAGGTTAAAGGTATAAATGGAAATTCTTCAGCTTGGAGAAGCTGTGTGGGGGAGAAATCTCATTTGTACGCTGCTAGTCAGCTAAAGATGTTCACTTGCATGCTGGTTTAGTCATTCAGAATACTGTGCCTTTGCCAGAAACACTGAACTCGGAACAAGATTTTCCTTCTTTCGTCATTCAAGTGCACATGGAGAAAACTGCTTACCAGTCAGGTCCTTTGGCTAATCCCTCCTGGGTTACCAGCTGCACCTTTTGTGTATTGCATTCAAATATGTGTATCCTGTATGTAAGCTAATTCTCAGTATTGTGCTATTTAGTAGTCTACCATCAGATGAGGAACAGATGCTACAAGAAAGTAGATCGCAAATTTAGGTGACTCATTTCCTGCTTCTAACAGATACATGATGGATCTGTCTTGAGCAACACTTGTCATTTGTCATGGCAATAAATTTCATGGAATTAATCAACTCTGCGGACTATGACTTGGATAAGATGCAGTCTTAGCAGTTGAGGCATGTGATTAAAATAATGTGCTTTAACCGTTACTGTGTGTCTGTTGCATCGTGATAGTTATTCGTGCTCTTAGGTCTTCATGATTGCAAGGTTATGCAGCTCAGTTTAGATTGTGATGGGAGACATTCAGCGCTTAGGCTGCGGTGCTTGGGAACTTCTGTATTAAGCTGGTGTTCAAACAGGTCATGCTTAATGTCAGCTTTCACACAGCCACTTTGCAGTAGTGTGTAAATTCCCACCTGGGAGTGAGTGTTCTTCCCTCCCCACCTCCCTTAGTGCTTTCTTAGGAGGATAAAGTAAAACCAAATACTAAACCTTTGACTTCAGAGATGTGTTAGCTTGAGACATGCAATATAGAATCTGTCTGGAGTCCATAGGTAGGAAGACTATGGTGTATTAATTGCTTAGAGGAAACTGTTTTGCATAATAACCAGTGCAGTTTACAGACTGGGGAATTAATTTTTGTACAATACCTTCGGAGATATTTGATTGCTTGCACCCAGGCAGGAACAGATGGAGCCAGCTTGCTTTCCGACACTTTCAGCTTTGGATTACTAAAACAGAAGAATGTTTGAAGTGAATAATCTGGCTGAGTTAGACCTCTGAATGAAGGACTTGTGTTAATAAATATAGGAGATGTATTGCATTCACTGAATGTCAAACTGTTCCTGGTGGGTTTTATTGGGAAGGTTTTCCAGGTATGTGATGGGGTAGAGTCATACAAGAGTGGGAGAGAAGAAACAAGAAAGCAAAGCTTTGCTGCCTAACTGACAGTCTGCTTCATGTACTCTAAGTGAGCTATCGGATAACCTGCTACACTTATTTTTTTGCTTTCAATTTATATTGGTTTAAAACTAAAGTTTGAAATACTTCTTTAAATAAACTTTTCTGCTTCAACTTCTAATTTCAGATGGCTATGCAGGTGGGTTTTCTTCATGAGGTATTCTTAGTCTAGGAATTCCCATTCCATTATCAACAGCTATGTTAAAAGAAAAAAATAATTCTACATAGAAATGAGCAGCTAATAACCTGTGCAAACTGAAAGCTGAATTAAAAATTTTCTCACAGTAATGTTTAGTGATATCACTTTGACATTTTGCTACTTAAAGTTACTGTGATGGTTTCACGTAAAAAAAAAAAATCAGAAAAAGTGAGGAGGAAATACCTTGACTTCTAGAATTAAATATTCAGATAGTTTTATTTCTACCACTCTGTCCCTCACATCTTGTTGGTGGACAGGAATGAATTAATTGACACATTTAATGTTCCTGTGAAACCTTCAGATTTCAGTGGTACTGCCCCCTTTCACAGGAAAAGAGTTTAATCAGATACATTGCAGCTAGCTATGAGCTTTAACTCCCCTTCTCTGGTTAGAAACTGCATGCAGAAGGTGTTCAGTTAGTAGAATTCCTAGGCAATATTGCTGTTCTGAAAACACTAGAGTTGAGATTTGGCTTCTTGAGCTTCGATTTAGCTGTTCCTCATGTGTTATTATTCTTGTTCCTTATTTCCTCTAAGTTTGGTAACCTGAGGATAAGAAGTTGGAGTTGGGGGAGGAAGAAAAAACCCAACTAGTTCTTTCCTCTTGGAGAAATGTTTTTGGTTGCTTTTGTGATAAAGGTTTTAGTTAACTTTTAAACAAGTTGTCACAATGTGTTGCTGTGAAAATTAACAACAGTCTCCATAAACAGGTTGTACAGTGATAGCAAGGTGAGATATGCTGTTACTTTGACAATGGCCCAAACATAAAAGATTTTTAATTATATATCCAGCCAGCCCCTCAGCCCAAGAGGACAGCTGCTAGTTGACAGCTCACAAGGTAGCAGAAACCTTCAGGTAAAGAGTGAGGATCATAATATTTCTTAAGCAGCAGCATTTTCATCATTGTATTACATCCTATTCTACTACTGCAAGGTTACCTGAGTCCTGCCTTGTGGTCATGCACAAGAATATTATCCCTGCCTAGTGGAAGATAAAAATCTAAAGACTAGAACAACTGTACTTGATCAGAGCAGAAGCTCAGAAATTGAGGTATTGTGTGTGATGCTTGTTGGTAGTAAAAGCTTAGTGGATGAGCATAAAAAGCAGGCAAGTACAGTATGACCTTCTCATTTGCATCACCCTGATGTTTTACAAGGAGTGATTTTGGAGATTCCTTGAGGCAGAGGCTGTAACTGCCTCCCAATGTTTGGTTGAAAAAATAAACTATTTTAACTCAGTGGAGCTGGGGAAATAGGGAAACTGGAAGAAGATAAAACCTACTGTTTTCATCTAGTGTATTTGTGACTCAGTACTGTTTTGTACAAGTATATGGTTCAATGTTTTATCAAGTGCCCCATGTTATTGCTTCTGTGAAATTTCAGAAAGCATAAACAGTCTTTAATGTGAGTCACTGTATGCTAGTTATGCTTATAACTATGCATTTAGAGAAGATGGCCTATCAACATCTGCTTGTGTTACAGGATAAAGTATCCCTGTGCATTACTGCAACTGAATTCCTTGAAGTACCTTGTGTGGTTTTTGCACTTAGTGCTGCATTATTCCTGTGCTTAAATAATTTACATACTGTATGTAATAGCACACATATTACCACATCTATGATTCTCTATTAATGGAAAATTGGTCCTTTAACTGTAGCGTACGTAAAAAGTTGAGCTTTGCATGTTCTTTCAGTGTGTAGCTCTAAATTATTTACAACTGACCTTCAAAAAGGAAGTAAAAAAGAAAACCCAGTTAATGGAAATGCTTTCAAAATGTAAATATCCTTCATAAGTACACTGTGTGTCTTTGAAACTGAAGACAAAATAACATGTCTGGGAGATAAAGCAAAAAGCTCTTTTGAACATAAATTGTAGGAGCTATGCCCTGCTGTCTCTGAGCAGGGGGATGCTGGGTGGTCTGTCACTTGGGGGGAAGCAAGTTCTGGCATTGTAAAGCATGCAGGTGCAGCTTTCCTCTTATGCTGTATCCCATTCTTCATAGTGAGAAGGAAAGTAGTGAGATAATTCACTGATAAGTTCATTTTCTGGGAAAGAGGGATGCTTGATCACTGATATTGCTATAGTTAGCTGAAGAGGGGTATTTCTGGTTTTGTTAACAGATGGAACAGGCCATGTTCTAACCCTTGCCTGACATTGGCGTGGAGTTTAAATAGAAGTGACCCTGGCCTCTCCGACAAAAGGATATTTTCATTCGTTCTTGGCACTAACTTTTCCATCACATATAATTGGCTGTTTTGACTGTTAGCTTTTCCTGCACCACCACCTTTTGTTTGGCAGGAGCATTTTGATCACTTCACTGAACAACTGGAGTTATTAATCCTCTGGCTTTGCCTGAGTTTCGGAAGGGAAGGAGAGTGGGAGCAAGAGTGTTACTTTGGGTTCCACCCAGTTACTCTGCTGGACTAGACAGGCAGAGAAAGGTTGTGAAAAAGCTGATGTGCTTGCTAGCATATGCTAGGCGATGTAGTCTGTGGTGGGGGCCTAGCTTATGTCCTTCTGCTGAAACAGCTTTCTCCTGTGCAAGCAATAATGAATGTGATGTATCTTCTTTGTTTTTGCAGGTCACTCTTCCTTTACCTGTCACGTATTTTGTTCAGTCACATCTAAGTGAAGGCTTTGATATTGAAGTGTTGGCTGTGAGTTGGCCCTTACCTTGCCTCAAATCAACTGCAACTTCAGTGAGTTCAAGTAGGAATGCTGAGTAGTTAGAGGCTGGGGAGCAACAGCTGCATCAGTGTCTGAAATTGGTGCAACTTCCCCCAGTGTATATGAAATCAACTTGGTGTTAAGGACAGCAGACTGTATTTTTCCTTTCTTCCTCTTTGGAAGGAGCCCTTATTACTTCACAGACTGTCCCATTGCTGTGATGTGAAAAACTGTTTCCCCCTTAGACTGTGGGGGACAGGGTTGGGAGGGAAAGGTTGATGTGGAGGGAGCAGCAAACATTCCTCATCTTCAGAATCGGAGAGATTAGCTATAAACTGTAGACTCTTCTCTGCACTGTCAAGGTCAAGTGATTTGTTGCTTGTCCTTTTGACTGATGCTCTATCTTGAAAGTGGATGTTTTTTTAAAGTTCTATTCTGACAACCCTGAATTTATCCATTCCTCAGAATAATTTGGCGACATATTTGACATGGCATCACTACAGTGGAATGATTGGATGTCTGAAGGGAAGAAAGGGGCTCGAAGCAGTTTTGTAATAGAGAAGGCAGACAGGACAGTAACTTGAATGTCTCATTTGCTGATCAGAAGTGTGATGTCAATGTTGTGATGTTAACTTATGGCTGGATGTGAATCTCAAGAATTTGATACCGTGATGCTTGTTGAGTCTTTTGGGCCTGCATGCTTCTGATGTGGCTACAGGAATATTTTGGGAGCTGTCCCTTGATGTCTGAATGCAGAAGTTCCACACTCTACTGAGCATAACTAGAAGCCTGTTAAAAGGAAAAATATGTTTCAGGCAGATATGCAAGTTGTTACAGATAATGTTACAGATACTGTGGTTTTTCCAATGTCTAACCACAGAAAGGAAAGAAAAACGTTGCTTAATAAATAATTCACAGATCATCCTCTGCTAGGATTAGTGCCTCTAACTGGGCTGATGCCTATCAACATTATTGGGTTTATGTAGCTTCTGTGTTGGAATCTTGGTTACTGGATGTTAATTTTTATAAGTTATAGGGTCAGATGGAGGAACAAATTGTAAGAATAATGAGGATGCATCGTTGTAACCAAACACCTTTGCCTTCATTTTCTAAAGGAGCTGGGTTGTTATAATGGAAGGTAAAAGAGCTGAAATTGCTTTTTCTTCCAAATTTAGTTGTTGAACAGGTCATGAATTTGAGAAATGCAGTGAAAGCCACCCATTAATGTGGCATAAATTCCATGCTGACCAGTATCACCTGAGAATAGTTAGGTTCTGTTCCTTGTTTTAATTAGAATTCCCAGTTTTTACAGGTTAATCCTCTTTAACTTAGGCCAGAGGGAAAGGTCTTCTCCTGTTTGGTTTTACTGCCCTATGTTTGCTCAGTTTGGTATGAGAACAGAACTAGAAGCTGCTGTTATCCAGTTGTATCTGTCTTGGCATTAGCTCATTTTTACTATGAGTGTACATCTAGGCACCTGATGAGAAAGGACAGGTGATTCTTGGCAGGAGGGCAGTAGTCTTAGGACTCTTGCAATCAGTGTTTATTTCCTGGCTCTACTACAGAAGTTGTGGGTTATGTGGAGCTATTTCCTTGATCTCTCAATCCCTAGGTTGCCCATCTGTGAAAGGAGGACTACAATTTAAAATTTAATGTTTATTACACCACTAAGTGTTTACAGAGCAGACAACTGGTAATAGGTACATGGGGTAGTCCCCTCAGAACAGAGTTTTGGCCTGTTTGGGAACTCTTTTCCGCAGGAGCTCAGGGAAAAGCCACTCCCAATCTGGACAGTGATGAGGAGGAGAAATGAGAATAATGCACTGGAGGTGTTCATAGTCTGCCTTGCTTTCAGGGGGAGTATGTGAGATGAAGGAAGCCTTTCATGTGTTTTGCAGTTTTAGTGTTTGAGGAATAGGAAGTTGACTTGTGGGGGAAAAATCTGAATAGATTTTGGGCTTATTACTTGTCATTCCTCTGGCAGGAAGGCGTATCCACCATGTTTCAGTGGGCTTCTGCCATTCATGTACATACACCACATAGTGTGTGGTATTTGTCTGTGAACTTTTTCCTTCAGTTGGTAAGATGCTTGTGATTGCTGGTTGTTTGGGAATGCAACCTACTCCTTTGTGTTTTGCACAGTGAAGTAGAAAATGTCACCTTGTTTCAGATTCTCCTCTGTCACATTGATTACAATGATCTTAGAGAAGGGCAGAATGATCTTTAGCAGCAGAAACCCATGATTCTTGCAGCTTTCATGCTCTGCAGGAAACACTAGAAACTGTTCAGCCTGGCTATCACTATCCAAAGGAGTTGGAAATAAAACAAAACAATTTTTATTCCTACTTATCTAGCAGTAAGACAATTTTTTTAATTAGGGATACATTCTTTTTTCCTGTTTTGTGCCTTTAGTGTAGTATTGAGGAAGTCATCTAAATAGGTGCTGCTTGTACCCTGTGCTCAGACAAGTGAGGTAAAGACAAGGACTGATTTTTAACAAACTTGGATTTCAGCTTTTTATCACCTGAAGGTTTTGAGGATGAGAGTTGATTCAAAGGTGCTATCATCATGGCTAGCCTGTGTTCTGGAGTCAAGCCAGGGTAACATGGGATGTGTCTACCTGTGGATCTTCCACCATAACCAGATGTGCTCCTTCATTCATTGAGAATGTAGGTTTCCAACTTTTATCCTTATCTAGTGTTTGTAGTGGGTACAACTTTTGGTTATGTTAGACACTTGTAGTATATAGTTTGTGGGTATTGGCATTGTCTTAGGAGCATTTGTTAAACTGCTAGTGTGAGAAAGGAAAAAATGCTATTATGGGTTTTTTGATAAGGAGACGTATACATGTATCATTGAGCTAAATGAAAATGCCGCATTTCTCGAAATTGCTGGCCACACCATTTTAACATAAAATCAGAGCATATTTATTATTTGAAGGTAGAATAGGAAAAATCTCAGACTTTTAACTTGAAATGGAACAAAGGACATAGAGAAGGAAGACAGTGGTCTATTCCAGTCATTAAATATTGAGGCATATGTCAAAACCAATGAAACTGATGAGAGTGCTTCTGTTGATGTTATTGTTATGAAAATTAGGACTGGAGAGGAGATGCACAACAGGATGAAAGCTCTGGGGCATGACAGACACAGGTTGATTAAAACTAGAGTCCAGACAGTAGCTGTTAAAACTAAAAATTATACTGAAGTAGGCCTCCATGTCTCATCCTGTTCCTCAGAGGGAGCAGTTGAATGTTATTTGAGTTACCGTAGCATTGAAGAGCCTCACTTGGAGCTATGCATGTTCACAGTAGATGCTCTACAAATGCAGAACATATACTATCTCTGACTTATTCTTTCTCAGTTGGGCTAAGGGAAAATGTGGCATTAAAAAGCCACTGTTTCATGAAAATATGATTTCCAAACTCGGTAAAGGCTTGGGGGTTTGTATTTGACTATTGGTTAATAGATTATAAAATAATTAATTTCCAGACTCTTATTCTTTTAGTAATGATGCCACCTAGTGGGCTTGGTCGGTAGGAAGGACGGTGGGTGCTGTGAAATGTTGGGGCCAATAGGACAGGATGAGGCTGGGAAGGCAGAGCATATTCCCAGTGCTTTGGAAAGGCTGATGGCATTTGCCTTCTTCCCCTTACCATTATACAGCCTTACCTAGTGACAATTTTCTTGTTAACAATTACTTTTTACACTTAGTTACTCAGTTGCTATCTGGTTACTTCCAACTTCTCGCTGCTGTAGGAAGAGAAGGCCTATTTCCTAGATTTTAATTTGCAGTTTTAAAAGCAGCAGGTTGTAACTTTGCATTTCTGGACACCTCTATCAAATACGTAACAAAAAACAGTGCCAGAAATAGCTCCTTCATTGGAGATTTTAGTAACTTCTACTTCCTGAACGCTGCTACTGAGGATTTTGGAGAATTTAGCTCACAGGTTGGTTAATATAGTTAAATGCCACATCCATCTGATATGGCATGGAGAAGTAGCCTCTTGAAAGTTTGGTATTTCTAATATCTGGGGCTGTCCTGTAATCCTTTCACTTACCAGTATTGATGAGATGCCTTTGAAGAATGAGATCACTTGATTTTCTGTGTTGTCCTTGTGTCCTAAAAAGAAAAAATCCTTCTGTGAAAAGAGTTGATATACCTTTATTCCTCCTAGTGAAAAAATCTAGCAGGTTTTCAAAGGCAAGGGTCTTAGAGAGAACACTTGGACTCTTTGGCCTGCAGCATCAACAAAAATAGTTGTTATATGCTGTGATATTTTGTGACAGTGATAGACAGAAGAGAAACAATTCTGTTAATAGCAGTGCACAGGGCAGTTGCATGGATTTGTTCTACTCATTTGCGGGAGGAAAAAGAAGAATCCTTCTTCCCACTATGGCTAGATCTCCTTGATTTTTGTGAAGAAACACAAGATTTGAAACATCTTCTAACTGCATAAAATGGCTGTCTGGGAGCCTAGCTTTAACAAGACAATGTTTTGCATGCTGGCAGAACTCCACTGTTTGGGGTGAACCCACAAGTCTCATGTCAGAGTTAATACGTGCAGTGGCTCAAAACTGGTAGATGCCATCAATGAAAGGAACAATGTCTACTTTTCCTGTTATTTTCAAGGGGAAATGATTAGAAAAGGGGGCTTAGCCAAGAGGCTTTGGCTAGCAGAGCCACATGGGTTTGAGCCACATGTATCACTAACCTGGTCATTCACACCTAGTCCTGAACTGGAGTGGGCTATATGTCTCCAGCCACTTGGGTGCTGTGTAGCAGCTGACATATGGCAACTTGTTACACTTCAGTAACTGAGTTAACTTGTCATCTTCCCAAAGCCCTTTAGCATTGATAAGCTTCAATACTGTGGTGGTAGTATAGGCAACACATCATCTCTCCACCTCTATTGCTTATCTTTGATTATCTTTGCTTATCTTTCATCCCTCAATAGGGATGAATCTCTTGTGCTGGGTATGTGATATGTATACAGTTTTTGAAAGCTGAATCTATGTGGTTCTCCTGCAAAATGTGTTAACCTGTAAATTTATCTGTTTGTGGCCTGAAAAATTTGTGTACGTGGACCACTATTTTGATATTTTTCTCTAGAATTCTGTATTTTTTCCACTCTTTCACTGCAGAGCAACCTGGTTCTGAAAGGGAAAATAGAAGCTAGAACATAGCATTCTTAACTAAATGCTTGTGGAATCTCACAAAGAATCCCCTTAAATGGAGAGGGTTGGGAGGAAAAAATAGAACTGCCTGCTTATTAGTTCGTGCTGCCATTAAAATACTAGATTTCTCTGTCACAAGGAACAAGTGTGTGTGAAATGAGCTTGTGGGTTGCCTGCAAACCAGAAGCATCCCTTCTGTTTCCACTTCATAACAAGCATTCCTGGGGGAGACTGCCAACAGTTTTTACATGTTAGCAATGATTTAACTTGATACACAGAACAAGCACTGCCTGACAAGGATTTGGGCCCATCAGAAAACATACTTAGCACAGAAACTACAAATGCTAAGTGGATGCGAAGGTATGAAGTAAAAGAAAACAGAGGAGGCTAGGTGGCTGGGAGGTGTTTGCTCTAGTTCATAGCTGGAGCCTCTGTTCAGATGTGGCCCTTCTCAGCAGGGATTGGAAGCCACACTTGACTGCATTGTGAAATGTCTTTCCTTTGTTCTGAGCTCTCAGTTGTGAATGTTATAGGAAGCATAGATCACTTTAGTCCAGTAGATGAAGAGATGAAAAATGAGTTCTAGTAGAGCTCGGAGCCTGAATAAGCACAGGACATCTAGTTTTTGTCTTATCCGGGTGTCTGCCTCTTGGATTTGCAGTGGTATGAATATACTGAACGCATGCTGAACGCTGTAACTTTCAGAGGCACCAAAACTGCATGCTAGCTCTTTGTCCCTGTATTGGGATTAAGTGCTACCAGAGCCTGAGGCCTGCCCCGTGTCCCAGTAGATGGAGCCCTTGTTGAGCCCTTCCTATTTTCCATTACTGCTGCATCTGCTAAACACACCCTGCTAAGCAAAAAGTTCAGAAACAGTTGCAAGGCAAGGGGTAAGAAGGAAAGTGCAATAGTTAAAGCTTATTTCTTTGCATGAGCTGATCCAGAAGATAAGTTGCTGCACAGGACAAGCGGAGAGAAAAGAAATTGCCCAAGTAAGGCCATTGCACTTAACAGCTTGAAAAAAACTGAAGCAGTTTTGACCAGAGCCTAGCACTTCACCCCTGCTAGGAATTTAGGGAAGAGGATGCAGTTAGACTGGATCACGATCTAACAGTGGTTTATTAAGTCTACTCATGTCATACCACATTAAAGCTTAAATATGTTTCTCCCCAGGCCTCCAAAGAAACTTAATGCCGTTCCCTAGTGCTTTTATCTTTTCTTCCTTGTACTTCAATTGCAAGCATGCTCTTTTGCTGCTTTCCACAGTAAATTTTTTCTAGTACATGATTTTTATCTAGCAATAGAAGTTAAGCAAGGTTAGCCTAGGTTAACATTTGAATAAAGAGTTTTATTTAAAACTTAGTCTGAGGAGAGATTATTTGTGCTGGATTTCTTCCATGTTACTTTGGAAAATGTACTACATGAGATGCATTTGTGGTGTGAAAGAGTGATGTCCTGATGGCATATGCTTATTGGTATTAAATAGCATGTGGTACTTCTGTTTGAAGTTATTTTTGGCTTTATTTCAAAGCAGAGATAGTATCTTGTCATCTTGGTTATTCAATCAAAAGGAAATACTGCCTGATTGCTCTTACAGTTGTACAGTGTTTCAGTGACCTGCACTGGTGGCTGCTTTCCACTGCTGCTTAAAACTTGTTAGGAGTGATATATATGTAAAATGTGTTCTTCGTTGCATGATAAATGCTCCAGGAAAGAAATGTTATTTTGGTGCCAAATATCAGGGTTTGCACTCTGAAACAAGTTACTGTGTCATGTACACTGGCAAAACCAGGATGGTCAGCAGGTATGTCTACTCATAGAATGGCTATTTCCTATACACGTGTATTTTGGTGGGCATTAACAGGAATACAGGAGAACAGATTGTATAGAAAACAGATGGTTGCTTCAGATGTTCACAGATGTCACAGCAATGTCCTAGCAATGTTCTTTGCAAATACCTGTGTATGCTTTTATCTGTTACTGGATGCTAAGAAAATTCCCTAAAGGCAAAATGAGGAGCCAGGACTTGTGCAATTAACAAGATTTCATGCAATCATTTGCTCTTTGGGTGAAAGTCCTTTGTGTAAGGCTGGCTAGGAAGGCTGCTATTTAGCAGAGGAAAGCAAATTCAAGCTGGAAGGTGCTTATTAGGCAATGGTAATTAAGAGCTACTCTGGATGTGTTGTGTTGCTGATGGGGAAATGACATTTTACTATGGAAAAGGAATTTCATGCAAGTGAATGTATGCAAATATGCCTTCTGAATTGCTTAACATGAGGAGGATTCAAGCAGCATGGTTTTTGTGCTCTAGACTACATAATAAGGCCTAAGAGGGCATATAAGGACTGTGGATTCTCCTGTATGACAGAAGCACAGTTGAGATCTTCATTAAAGTGGGGATGTCTAAAATAAGGGATATTGTAGAGAGTATGCTGATGGTGCAGGGTGTTAGGGTAAGAAGAGTGTGACACTGTTAATGAAGCATTGGCAGGTGTTTTGTATGAAATAGTGGTGTTTCAGTTTGCTAATCTTTCTTCACCATCATAAGTGCCAGAATGTCATCTTCATAAAAGTGGTAGTTGGCAAAAGGCTTTGCATCACTGAAATGGATGAACAGAAGCCCTGTCTGATGGGTGCTATTGCTGTAATCTTCCACTTGACCCCCAAGAAAGGTCTTTCAAGGGTAAATGGTTGAAAATGGTGTCTGATTCACTCTTATCACTCAGTATACCTTGAAAGATCTCACTTCCAACTTTCCTGAGGTACTCTATTAATCCCCCAGGCCAGAAATAGTTCAACAATAGGGTACATAAATCTACTCCTATTATCATTTATCATGTAGAAGCCTTAAGCATGGACAAGGAGTCTGTTTTGCTAGGTGTTGTATAAATGCTGAACAAAATATAGTTCATACCCTATGGAGTATACTGCATGCAAATTAAGTCAATTACAGAAAGCTTAAAATAACTCTAGCAATTGCTGGCATGCTGCAGAGGCTAGGCCCTACCACATCCTGTTCACTGGAATTTTGTGGTTGACATCTGAGCAGCTTCTCCAGGCTGAAAGACACAGAAGGCTAGGGGAAAAAAAGCAGGAGTCACTCTTTCTGAGGACAATACTTCTTTTCTCAAAAGGTGAAGTTTCTGCTCCAACGGAGTAAAATCATGCTTCCCACCAGAGCTTTAAAATCTTCCCTGAGGATGTGTGGGAAGGGTGGTCAGCCTACTGCAAAACCAATGTATGCTGTAATACTCCTTCCTGAAGAGACTATGCTTACATACAGTGCTGCTGTCTTTTTCCTGTACGGATAAAAGCAGTGGCACAAAAGACAGCTTTGTCAAGTAAAGCCAAAACTTGTAAAGGGCTTTGATGTATTTAGTTGAGCAGTGGTATTCATTTATGAAGATAGTCTAGGTAGTGTGAGTTAAGATGTTAAGCACATTTCATGCAGGAATGCATGCATGCACGCACACATGCCTGCACAGTAGTGTGAGTTTTGTATTTATAGCATCACGCTCTTGTGTTAAGTGGTATGCTGCCTCTGTTCTTTAATACTCCCTTTTCTGTTCTGCTAGCTTCTGGTATTCAGTCCTGAAATCTGACTTCCCAGTTGTCAGCTGTGTCCTGCTGGCATCCCTAGAGAGCAGAAGATTTGTAGTAATTGGTGTTCTCAGTAGCAATCAGTCTGCCTTTCAAGTGGTTAGCAATTCAAGCTGCACTTTGAAAATGTTTATTGAACACGGAAGGCGGCATGTATTCTCGATGGAAATAAGGAATTCAAAGGCTTGCTCTGAAATTAGGTGGTTTGTCAAGTTAGCATCAAAAAGCACACAAATTTCTGCAGCCCAGGACACGTGAGGAACCACTCCTCAGGCTGGAAAAACCATAGACTTGAGTGCAACTGAGATTAATGAGAGTACCCCTTAGATGTGGAGTGAGGTTTGAGTGAAAATACATCATTTACAGAAAAGCTTTTCTTGACCAAAGTGGAGGTTACAGTGAGTGAGGTCTGACATGGCCAGGTGATCTGAAAACAGAGGAGGGATTTGTAGGTGAAGTGATGATAAACTTGGATTTATACTGACCTTGTCACCCAATACTTTGTAGAATCATCTTGAAACTTAAGGCTAGTGACAGCCACCTCTGGGCAGCAGCTTCTGAATGCAGCGTGGCTATGCCACCTGACAGTTCAGGATGGGAAATTCTGTGTGTCTCCCTGAGAAATAACCCAATCTACCTCCTGTGTGGTAAGTCTGTCCTGGTGGAGGTCTCTAGCTCAGTTACAGCTTTTATATGAAGATGTTGGTATGCTAAGGACAGCTCTTCTCCCCCAACACCCTTTTGTATGCCTCTCTTGCCTCACAGTTTTGTACTGTGCAATGTTGTGGCTTATGTAGCAAAGCTCATGCTTTTCTCCAGTCTACATAAATAAACTTAGATCAGGCATAGATTTACTAAAGGATGCTAGAAGGGCTGAAGCCTATGACAGAAAACTGTCAAGGTAATGCATGCTCTAACTTCACATGAAGTGATAGCAGTTCTTCCCCCACTCAGATTGGGGAATGCATCTGCCACTGCCTTACATAAAAAGGGAAATTTAGCCTCTGGGAATGCACTGGATATGGTTGTGTAATAAAGCCTAGCAGGGAAAGGCTGCAGCAGGAACATGAGTCTGGATAATACCAGCAAAAAGAATTCATCCTTCTATATTTGATACAAACCCTGTAGCTATGAAAAAATAGTTTGGCATGAAATCTTCATATGAAGGTCTATAATTTGCCGTAGTACTGGAAATAATTTTGATTGTTCCAGTCTGGCAGACCTGTTACTGCCATAACCTCACAGTAGTCAAAATAAGTAATGTGCTGCTGGCCTTGCCTGCCACATGTTCTGATCCCCCAAGGCTCACAATCTCCTACCAGTTTTCCTTCTACATACTGGAGACTGGCTGAAGACATCTACTTTTCAGTTCTAAGAGACATTTTTATGCTTATTGCTATCCAACCCATTGTCAGCCAAAAAGCTGTTCTGTATCTCACAAAGCACAAATTCTGAAGGTAGGACATGCTGAAAAAGTGAATCACAGCAAGATGTCTTAGGACAGGGACTCTGTCTTTACTCTCTAGCTCTACAGACAGCCCACACTTGTTTAGAGCATTTTACCTTAGAAAATGGTCTTGATAAGAGATCAGTGTGACCCAAGTGTACATACAAGTACTATTAATGGAGCCTAAAAATACAATTGAAGTAGGGGGTAAATAAAAAGTTGCTAGCATATCTTGTATGGCTTTTTTGTTTTAGGTTTTGTTTTTGCTGAATGAATTTGTTGCACTGAAGGGGAATAAATGCCACAACATCTTTTTTTTCCTCCTTTAGGCTGTTTGCTGATAGATCTTGTGCAGAATGATTGCCATGAATATTTTACTTTGCTGTTCAATAGGCTAAAATGTTACCCCAGGAAACTACAAAATATTAATGCTTTTTATTCTGTGAACAATGAGTAAATAATCTAAGCCTTGGATCAGAGGTGTTCAGATGATCTAGACAATGGAGTAATGAATTTTTATGTAACTAGCTTTTATTGGAAAGCTTAAAATTCAAATTCTGCACATCATCCTGGAGTGACTGAAGGGAACTGTATGTCTGCCAGACTTCTCCAGCTCTTGTATGCAGACAGGCAAGAGGTTTCCCTCTATCAATTCTTGCATGTAAACACTTGTCTCATATATTAGTAGAATCTTCAGATTTCGTATTAGGTTTTCTCTGACTTACTAAAATCTTTGTCTAGAAGAGGTAATTTTGTGGTTATACTGGACTACTTGCTCCTGGTGTATTGTGTTAAGAAATGCCTAGACCTTTTTGGCTTTCCATAGAACTAAGGTTAGCATGCCTTTTTTTTTCCAACTAGTAAGTTTAAAAGTTCAGTCAAAGAATAGTTTGGTTTTTTTTCTGTAGTATGCCTCAGAGGGATGTTTGTTTGCAACAGCAGCAATAGGTTCACTCATTTGACAACAGGTGTAAAATTTTCTGTCAAGGCAGCTCCTGTGTGGATAAGAGTACACAAAGTAAAACCAAGACACAGGAAAGCTTATTCAACAGTTCTCATTCACTGTGCTCTCCTTGTAATCTAAGGGCAGTTTTACAAACCATGTTCCTGGGGAGATTTACAGCTGAGGCCCTGAGGATCTGTAGTAAAATACTAATTGCATTGCCCCTTATCAGAGAAGAAAGGAAAAGCCAAGCCATAAGAAAATGAGGGTCAGAAAGGAACATGTCATCCTGTGTTTCAGCTTGCCTAAACTTAAGTGATAGTACCGAGAAACATCAATGGGACTGGTGGTTGCTTCACATAGCAGTATCCTGAATCTGCATCTAGCTGTGAAAGAAGAAATTGCACTTGCCTAATGGAAACAGGCTGTATTTTACTGTTGATTTGAGTTCACCAAAATAATTAGGAAGCTCGTACTGTCACCACAACAACATGGGGAGATACAAAAGGTATGACAGGGTAGTCTCTTGCTAGGATAAAATGCATATATGCTGCATGTTGTTCTACCTGAGTTCATTTGCATACCAGACACATGAGATGATGCATTGCCTGCACCTTGAAACCCTTGATAATTGGCAGGTGCTTGGTGAGGGTTTGGGTTCCATGACTATAATCACCTCTATCTATCCAGCCTTCTATTCTCTGGTTTATTCTTAATTCTGTCAATGGAAGAAAGCCAGAAAGAACTTTCTCTTAAGCAGGTACTTTTATTTTTCCCTACCCTTCTTCCAAAAGGAAAGACAAAGGAACAGTGGCATATTGGCTCTGCTGTAGTCCCTGGCTGGACACAGCTCTTTAGATGAATTGCAAGAAGTTAAAAGCTCATAGCAATGTGGTCAAGCAGTTAAAGGAAGTTACTAGAAATTCAGCTGAACTCTATTTCTGACTCTGACAAGGCTCCCCAGGTGGCACGGAGCAAGTCACTTAACTTATATCTAGCTCATAGTAACCTTTCCCTAAAAATGATTCCTCTATAGACCTTTTCCAGTGGCAATAGCAGCTTTTAAATAATAAACAGGTCTATATGAATGCTTGCATTTGCTAATCTTGCAAGGCTACCAGTCCTGCTTTGCAGGTGCTCTAAAACACTGGGTACTCCGAGGGCCTTGGAAAGGCACTTGTGGAACTGTGGGCTTGGAGGGAAATGGGTATAAATAAAGTCTTTTTCCTCACTTGTATCTTGGGCAGGCTAGGTTGGCACTCACTTGAAGTTAGTTTAGTAGCTGGAGAGGCAATGTGACAGCAGAAAGAAAAAAAAACAACAAACCACCAAAAGCCAAACAAACAAAGAAACAAACCAGAAGGTTCTCCATTTGGGAAATATTTATGTAGTGCAATGGGGAATTCAAACAAAAGAAACTTAGGTACTGAAAAATACCATCAGAGTGTCTGAGCAAAGGCATTAGCAGTTGCAATGAATGCACCTGCTGGAAACCTCCCACAAAATGCTCCCCATATGATCAGTCAGTGGGGTTTCCTCTAAGATGGCAAGACAAGAGAAGGGTTGCAGGTGCCCAGCCTGGTAAGAACATGGCCTGCCAGAGATGCTGAAGCAGAGGGTTGCAGAACTGCAATGGTTGGCTCCCCTGACCTGTGTGTGAGGCAGTGTCACTGCCTGAGGAAAAATCTGGCTGTGGGGCATGGGGGGGGGCAGGATGCCAAAAGGCTGAGGGGGGAGTTTTTGTAGCCTTTCATCTCCCTGCTCTCAGCAGGCAGCCTGGGCACAGCTGTGGGGACTCTGCTCCCTGTGATGAGCTGTGGGGACTCACCTGTGCAGCCTTGCTCTGCTGAGGTAACAAAGGCTCTGCGAGGGTCCTGCAGCCCAGTGTCCCCTCTCTTCTCGGGGCAGCAGCAGTGTGGCAGTGTCTCTCTGGGAACCAGGTCACTTCATACCATTTTACAGGACGCAGGCCGGCCGGCAGCCCCCCGGGGGAGCAGCCCCTCAGCGGCAGGTCGGGGCGGGGAGGGGGGCGGCAGGTGGGTTCTGCTTCTGGAAGGTTCCGCCCGTGTCAGGTGACCCTCGGGGCCTCGCGGGAGGGAGGGGCCGCTTCCCACGGCTGCTAGCGGTTGCCTCGTGCCTGTTGCTGTGGAAATCCTTTGATTTCAGGGGGAGTTATGCGGGATACAATACCTTATAAACAGGTAAGTCTTTCTTTTTTTAAATATCTGAATCCGTCCTGTGTGCTGGGGCCCAGGAGCGGCTGCCGTGCTGTCTGTGGGTGCAAGTCCCCCAGACTGTGGTGGGTGTTGGAGGACTGTCTGCTCAGGCTGTGGCTTCAGTGTGTGTGTGTGCGGGGGAAGGATAAAGGAAACTTTAGAACCCTTGCTTTTTGAGGCCAGGAAGCCTGAGTTCAAATCTCCAGTTCTAATGGTTCTGACTGGTAAATGATCTCTAACTGCTTCAATCCTTGTGTCCTTAGTGTCCTAGTGACCTCCCAATTGTCTCTGCTGCTATAAATAGTATATGTTATTGGTGGCTGGCTTTTTCCTGTCCAAAAAAGCAGGAGTGTGAAGTGAAGTTGTACCTGTGGGGTTGTGAGAAAGGGTAGGTCCTTGAAAAATTAGAATTGTTGCGGTGTCTGATGTTCTGAGTACCTGTTGTTCCCTTTGTCTTAGGGCTTGGTGATATAAATGGTCATGAGTCATGGGGAGGAGAGACTGGGAGAAAGGACTTGCTTGTGATTATGTCTTATGAGTAAGGGTTGGTCTTGACTAGTAGTGTTTCAGGGGAGTTTTTGTCTCAACGCTGTCACATTTCAGGTGGGCTCTTTTTTTTTGCCTAGGTTTCTGGAAACTGTCTAGTTGCTGGTATAAAACCTAGAGGAGATGCTGTAAGCCTAAGTTTTAAGTATTCTGTTTACAAATGTTACAATCTTTGGGCCAAATATTTTCAAACCAGGACAATTCCAAGTTTTGAATTGTATTAATTTGTTACATGATTTTTTTCTTTCCTAAGCTTATGGTTATTAATGCATTTAATAGCAATAACTGGGCTTCTTTGTTAATCTCTGGAACTTGTATTTGCTGCATGGCTGCAGGGTTCTTTCTGGGCAGGTACTTGTGGTATGAGATTTAAACGGGTTCTGATTAAGGAAGAATGGATTAGTCTTGAAATAAAGGTTTTTTCTTTATCATATGCTCTGTACATATCTGCATGTTTAAGAAGTGGTTTACTGAAACAATATAGTAGAGAGACATGAAAGTGATGAACCATTGTTAACATTAGAAATCTTCAAATATGCCAAAATAATAAACCTTTGGGTGACTATCAAATCTCAGTTATAATACCTTAGTTGGTGTTCTTGGTTTATAATTTAGGCAATAAAAATAGATGCCGAAGTCAGCAAATCTTAAGAGCCCTTTCCTCCCTAGCTATTTGAAGGTGCAAAAACTTATGTTCCTGAGTATCTATCTGGAGTAGGCATGCTGAAACAAACCCCATGGCAGAGGCCCCAAGAGTTGAAAATTATTATAATCAGTTGTTTCAGTGACTTGATTGAAGAAGTAGGAGCAACTGTGACTTATTGCTGCATTCTTTCAACTTCACTGTGTGAAATGTAAGTTTAGGGTCTTCTGCATAGGGTAGAGAAACTGCCTTGGTTTACATAGGTCTCAAAAGCCCAGTTTTTAGAGTTGTCATGCTGAAGCTCCAGGTGCCTGATAGTTCTTGTTGCCAAAGCATGTCTTGGAGTTTAAGGTGTAACGAGGTTTAAGTGGGGTGGCTTGGGGTTTGGCATCTGTGTGTAAACCAGTGGCAGTTAATATTCTGTGCTACCCAAGGTCAGGCTGGGGAGTGTTTATTGTAGTTACTGATATTCCAGAAAGACTAGGAAAGCTTGAGCTTTGAAGGCAGATGCTCTTCCCATATGCTCAATGCACTTTCTTCTCTGGTATCACATTGGAAGTGTTCTCATTAGATTATTTTGAAGAGGAACTGTTTTACTGTTTAGCAGGAATGATGCCCTTGATATACTGGTGATTTTTTACTGGCTTAGTTGTTCTCTTTGCTTTAAAGATCTCTTTGAGGAATGTTTTCTGTATGGAAATGCTAGAAAGAAGGGGAAATTGAAGAGCTAAATTGGGACAATACATCTGTTTATGTGGAGCATTTTTGGTATGAAGCAAACACTGTGAATATGCTAAATGACTCTAATAACAGGCTCAAGCCCTGTCTTTTTCCCTGAAGGCCTGCCCTGGTGGTTGAGAGCTGTATTAATCTTGCATTTATTATTAAACACCCTGTCCTTGAAAGAAGCCTTGAGGCCCTAGTTTTCCTCATGAACTTTTATATCTCTGGTATTTATTGTCTATTGCTGCCTGTCTCTCTAGTGTAATCTATCAGCTTTATGCTTGTCTTGGCCTTGATGGCAATGACCACTGGGATGGGAGGCGAAAGGAGTGTAGTGAAGATGTCATGACTCTTCTGTGCCTGGCTTCTGGCCTTTAAAACAAAATTCTCTAATTGTGGCCATTACTCTGGTGAATGGCTTGGATTCTAGCCCAAGAAGGCACAGCTCCTAACTCTGCCCGAAGGTTAGCGGCTGGTATTTATACACTCACTCTGTGCCCAATGAGCTTCTAGAAGTAGAGCAAACTTTTTGCTCTGAGTTTGAGCACCAAGTTTATATCTGAACTTGCATAAGGCTTTTATTTGTGCAGAACTTGGTACCAATTTGCCTTTTTACAAAAAGTAAAATTCTAAGTTGCAAGGTTGGAACTGCAGGTCTAAACCTGCCGAAGTTCTGATGTGTGTTTGAAAGTGGTATTGTTAGAGGATAGGCTTTTGTCATCTGTTTGGATATCTCAGCCTTCTGGGAGATGGGGCCTCATTCCCTGACATGTATTAGTTGCAGGTCTTTTTATTGCTGTAGGTGTTGCAAGACCCTGGCTTTATTACACAGGCTGCTTGATCTTCTAGCTCTATCTTCTTGATTAAGTCTAGCATAGCCTAGTATCTCAGGAAATGGGAGAGTGAAGAGGTTCCTCAAGAGTGTATGAGGTAATCCATGAATTCATGTAAAAATCTAAGTAATAGTATTAATGTAGCTAGAAAAAAACTTCAGAGGCATGTTAATGTTGATGAAAGGTGTTTGGTTTGATAGCCCTAATGACCTGAGGATACTTGTAGGCATACCTTAATGTATGGAATCACCATATCTAAATGAAACTTTAAAATGCAATTTTAGGTTTTTCCCTATTCATGAATGGTATCAGAGGCTGAAAGTGGGTAAGTTAGCCATGTAATAATTTCAGAAGGGGGCATGCAGCCTGTCAAGGACTTGATTGTTGTAATATCTTTGTTTCTTCTCCTTATAGAAGTGTTATGGATCACAACAGGAACTGATAGTTGAAAAGTTTCACTGATGTGTAGTTCTGTTGGAATTCTGCCAAATGCAAGATACAGAGTCATTTTACAGCATGCAAGACTTAGATAATAGGTTTATTTCCTGAGAAAAGGAAGCTCAAAGCTATCACATTCTTTGCTGCCGGGTCTGTTTTGCCCACCCCTGTTGTTAGGGCGCTAGGGCTTTTGAGACTACCTTTTTTGTATCCAATTACTCATGTGTGCTTTTTTGTTATTTTAAGTGTGTAGTCTGAAGTAAACACAAATTAAGAGTAGGATGCAGTGGTTCACTGAAGAAATTCAGCACCTACAGTTGAGCATTTCTACCAAGAGTATTCGATTGGAGAAAAGATATCTGTTAGAAGTATTTTTTTAATCTGGCCTGACTGCCCTAACTTGAGGGATGTTTAGTTCTTTTGGTGTAAATGGCACGTAGATGAAGAACTTGTAATGGAAGTGGGTTCAGAGTAAGTTAATATTTTTATTTTCAATTTCTCTGCAGTCTACGTGTGCTTTAATTTCTCTGCTTCAGCACTCATGGGTACTAAGGTGGCTTTTATCTTCTGAATTACTTGATGCCTTTTTTTGAAACTAGAATTGGTTATATGGAAAAAATATCAAAGGAAACTAGGTCAAAACCTAGGACCTGCTTCTGTGATAGAAGCACTCTATCTCAGAAAAAGGACCCATTTCCTGAAGGAACTCCTTTTATGTTTGTGTAGTATTTATTAGCTGACAAGTAGTAAATTCAATCTTGTGATCAGCTGACCAATCTTTTTTTTCTGGTAAGGGTGTTTGACTAGTTTAAACTTACATAATATGGGCTAGTAAACAGTGAGCTTTTTGCTGAAACATTTTCTGAGAGGCATCTGAGTGTACTATTGTTTCCCAAGAGAGAAAGTGAATCCATCTTTGGTTGTGTCATTTCACATTAGACTCTCCTGAACACTGGATTATATATTCTATCAGTCTCTAGTGGGGAACAATCCTGCAGAATGCCCAAGGGGACCGAATAGATGACTAGTGACCTCTTAAATCATATGAAGTCATTCCGATCCCATGCTCCAGCTGCCTTATGCAACACCAGAAGCTGCTCAATTTCTACTTAAATTTCCTGTCTGTAGTCTGTTTTCCTTTCTCCCTGCTCCAGTTCACTGGTAACTGGTTTGCATTCAAATTTATGGGTGGTGGAAGGGGGAATAAATTCCACTGCTCTTACTTTCTGTTGGAATGGAAGGGCCAAATTTCACTTTCCTTCAGGGTCTCCCCTAAGGACTTGCAAATGAAGAATGAGGTCTTTTTTGGCTTTTCTCTCTAATTGGCAGCTGAAAAAGTAAAACCTAGTCGCAGCAGTTCCTAGCTGGATGGAGCCAATTGGAGTTGTGAATGATTTAGGAGTTGTACTTGCAGTGCTGAGCTTCCATCTGCTTTCTCTACTTGGTTCAGGACAGAAATGAATATGTGGTCCTAAACTAATGATGTCTGCAAAAAGCTAAGCAATAGGGTAACTGAAAAAGTTCTCTAGTGCGGATAGGGTTTTGTCCCCGAGTTCTAATCCCATCTCTGCCAATCTTTCTGTTTCTCTTTATGGGGTGGTGTGCTTCTGCCTTCAAAGGGATACTAATGTAACATTTTGAAAGCAGGGAAGACTGTCTATCCTAAGTCTAGTTCTGTGGCTTGTTTTTCTAGGAGAGAAGTATTATCTGTGCCTGCTCAGAGGAAAAAAAAAAATCTGTGTAGTAATAAAGCAGTGATTGACTGATTTTTATGTCAGAAACCAAATGTTTGGCAAAAATGAAATTCTGGTCTTGCCCTTGAGTCAAGTCTTAGCCAAAAACTTCATACTTGGGGGGAGTAAGTTGGAACTTGTTGTGCAATTAGACTTAATCTCATATCTAGGTGGGCAACTTTAAATGTTTTGTTTCTTGTTTGTAAAACTGCTTTTCTTTTGCAACTTATCAATATCTACATAAGTCTTTGAGGTCAAATTCCATTCTCGGAAGCACTGAGTTAGCTTTGTGCTGACTCCCTCCTGTTGAAGGGAGAGTAGAGCCTGTGGGAGGTAAAATGTTAGAGTTGGCTGCAGGGGCACAAGTTTTTTCTCTTCCCAAGGGAACAGATCTAGATCTGAAAATAGGCAGGTGGAAACCTGATGTCCAATTGCATAATTAATGTAAGCACAGGAAGCATGCTTTTTCGTACTATTACTGTATCTTTTTTACCTTTAAAAGTCACCATCTCAGCTCCTGTGGAAATCCCTGTGTAATTTTGTCATCTTAAGGCTATTTTAAGCTGTGCATTGACAGCTCTGCCTTCAAGGATGCTTTTCTGAGCCATCAGGTGGTGCATGAAGGAGTAGGCTTCTGGAAAGGGTCAGCTTTGCTTTTTATAGATGCGTACTCAAAACAAGTGAGGCTAAGATAACCTTAACTTAACAAACTCATTTGAGTAAGGGATATATTTGAATAATAACTGTGTCCCTGATAAACTTTGGCTTCCGAGCACAGAATTATTTTTCTCAATCTGGGTAGACTAGCCCAAGACACTGATTAAAATGTGAAGTTTGCAGTATGTCTGGATGGTCTCTTGCAGACAAACCAGTGCTTGTTTTGCTTGTGCTGTCAGCTCACAGAACACAGTGAACACTGCTTTACTTGGGTATACCTGGTTAGCTGAAGAGCACTAGCTTTGGTTCTGTACTTGCTTGTATATAGTGAGGAGTGTAGGCAAAACAAACAGTTTCCTCAGTAAAATGTCAAGGGATGGGGCTATATTTTGTGGGCTACTAGTACTTCATGCAGGGATGGGTTTAAATGCTGGCTGTGCTCCCAAGAGGAGAATGCAAATTTGCAGGAAAAAGTTCTTTGAGCAAATACTCCTGCTTAACATCTAGAGAAAATCAGTTAACTGAAGTAGGTGTGAGGTGGCTGTGTTGCTTGTTAACTGCTACCTTGTACATAAATGTTGCTACAACCCAGTGGTGGTCACAGCAGGGGTGCATCTTAGCATGTATAGTGTTGCTATTCTGTATTAGATCAGAATAATGTATAAGTTGTACCCTCTGTGCAGGGGGACTTTCATACTCGAAATTAGGGGGGAGACTGTCTCTTCCACTTGAAGGAATTGGGAGATGTCAGTCTTTACTTGCTCTATACATACTACTGTGTACATGAACGAAGTACTCTAGCAGCACAGTCCCAGGTCATGCTGAGTGGGCTAATGCACCCTGCTGCTCTGTTTCTATTTAGATTGCATCTGATATCCAAGATAACCTGGGTAACTCTACTGCAGTGTAGACAACCCTTTAGTCCCTGACTGCAGTTTTGTCTGGCTGCTGCAGTATTCCTTTATGCTAGATAAGGTTGTTCTCTAGAAGACTACTTGCTCTTTGACAGAGCAGTCTGTTTGCATCCTTGCAAAACGTGATTGCACCCGGTCACATGCCCTTACAGGTATTAAAGAACAAACACTGAAGTTTGCTGATGTCTGACTTAAAACTGTGATAGGAAGGCTGAGGTTTGCTTTGAGAACAAAGAGTATAGAAGAATTAGGCTATCTTGTGGGGGAAAAAGGTGTTGGGAGTTGGTTGGGTTTTGTTTTGTGGAGTTTTTTGGTCATCTGCTGTCTACCTCATGTGCTTGAAGCTACACTTCATTTCTCTGATGGTCCATTCTCAGTATGTCTTTGGTTCTGATAAATGTCTTTGAGAAACTGTGCTGCTTTTTTATATTTATTTTTATCTCTGATTAGGGTGGGGCATGTCCACCTACTGAAACAGTGCACCAGCTTTCTCTGACATGCAGTCTACAAGTCAGTCTGTCACCTGAGACTTGTCAACCACAGGATGGGATCTAGTGTTTCTGTCAGAACTGGAATTTTCTTAGGTACGGTACTGAACTGTGGTAAAACATAGGCCGAGATATCTGAGTCTTGGGCTAGAAGAACTTGGTGTCCAAATCCCTAGGGCATGTTTTTAAGCACAGAGAACTTGGTCTATGGTCACTGAATTAAGACAATGTGCAAGTGCAAAGTAATCATGATCAGGAAAAGAGGATCACATTAAAGCTGTGAGCTTGTTTTGGCAGAGAGGAGTGGTATACTCTACTTAGAAGTGGTTTAATGCTAAAACAAACCTGATTACCCATTAACCTGCTCTAGCTCAGTATCTGTCTCTTCTGTATGTCATTTTTGTCAGGTATATATAACCCTAGTACCCTAACCTCTCTGATTCTGGGAACAAATCTTAAAGTCACACAGAACTGTATTCTTGCTGTGGATGGCAGGGACAGATGCACAAAACCTCTGACCCTCTCTAAATCAGCTGTAAGTGGAGGAAATAGAAATATTCAGACCACTCCACTTGTAAGATTCAAGAGACTTTGTTTCCACCTCCAGTCCTGTGTGCTTGGTAACAATGTGGGATTCACTTAGTCTAGGCATTCTCTTTCTGTAGCAGACTCGTTCTACTGAAAATGGGTTTTGTTTGTATCTTCTGCATCTGCAGCTCTTTTTTGGGGTTTTTGTTGGCTTCGCAGCCTCTTGTCATTCCTTTAAATATCTCTTTTAGATTACACTGCAAAATCCTACCTGATGTGGAAGAGGGGTTTCTACGAGGAGTGGCTCTGAGAGGATGGATTGGAAAGCAGAGGGAAAAGATCCATTAAGAAAGGAGAGCTTCTGCTTCCTGCCCTACAGCCAGAAGAGGGTTAACAAGGCGCACAGCTCCTGTGCAGGCAGTGTGTGCACTTGGCAGTGAGAGATGTGCTACAGTAGGAGAGGAGTGGAGCAGCTCTTTGTTTGGTTTGCCGACTGTCACACTGACCCTGCATCTCCGGAGCTGGTGTCCGGCTTGCGTTGAAGGATCCCCGCCTCCTAACCCTGCATCCCGCCTCTCTGGAATGGGATCTTCCCCTCTTCTCATGGTGGCTGCGTCTGACGCGGGCATGCTGCTGTGAGGTGCTGGCTGATGAATGAGTGCCCCTCCAAGCAGAGCCAGGTAAGACAGCCTTACTCTTATTGCTGTTTGAGCCGGGAGTCAGTGGCAGTACCATAGGCACTGGGTTTTCATGGTCTGTGGAAGCCAGGCAGATACATGACAGTGCTGGTCTCGTAGCATGGAATAAAAAGTACAGGTCTCTAGGGACACTGTCATACTGTGCCCTCTGGAGGTATCTATGAGGAGACTTAAATCGTCTTATCAGTTATGTTCCCTATTTGAAGCATTGAAGTTACTGTAAGTCAATAGTAAAGCTATTAACATGGACTGTTGAAAAGGCTGTGATGTGAAAGATGGTCTTGTATTTTTGAAAGGATAAATTCTGTTACTTCTCACTTGTTTCATTTCACAAGAAGTAAATGTTTGAGACAGGTCTTTGAGAGTCACAGTATTAAAATACTACACGCCATGTAAGAATAGAAGGCATGTGTATTTTCACGTAGGAAGGATGGTATGTTCAAATAACTATACTTAGTAACATAGTATTTCTGTGGACCTCCTGGATATTGCAGAACTCTTGTGCATATATTGCTTCAACTTTAAAATCAAGCTTTTTGCTCTGTTCTCATATCTCTTTAATTCTGTGGTTTTTTCCTCTAATCTTAGTTTTGTGGGGGTTTTTTTAAAAGAGCTTTTAGCTCTGTCACCATGTATTTCTACCTTAGACATTTAAGTGATTGCCTTGGAAATAGCATGGTAAATATGAGTTAGCAGGCTACTGAATGCAGTGGGATAGTCTAGCCTTCTCATTTGAGTTGACAGAAAAGCTATTGCCACAGTTTTGTCCATGCATTTCATAGCTAGTTGTCTATGTGCTTGTAGAGTGAACTTAAACAAGGCTCCTTATATAATTCATACATATACATGTATATGTATGGCAGGAGGTGTTACTTAGTGCAGTAAACAAACAGTTGCCAAAAATCCTTGGCTGGAGTCTGGGCTAAGCTAGATGATTTTGACCACTCATTGATTATTCTGTGAATACACTTCGCTCATAAAATGTATAACAACCTAATCTTATTAGTAGTGATCCTTCTCAGAAGCAGGAATTAGGCCTTAAATAAAAGATGACACTGTTAATCTTGGTTGTTAGCTGGTTGTGATTCTCTGAATGTTTGACAAAGAGGGAATACTTATAAAATACTAGCCCTGTATGTTTATGCATATAGACTAAATGCAGAAATTGCGAACTTTATAAGCTGCTGGAATTCTGATAGAAATGTGAAACTCTGAAAGAAAAAGGCAGATGAAAGCTTGACTTAAGGTCTAGGAAGCATTTCCTCTGATTTTGTTCAGTTTTTTCCACAGCTACTTAGTGCCCTGTTGCTTATAGCGATTGCAAGCATGTAAATGGGAATGAAAGAATACTGTGCTTTGTGACCAGAGCTATTCTGCTTGTCTTTCATTTATCTAATAACATGTTGCATCATGTGATATATAATCCATTGTGCCTGTGTGCATATTTCATGACAAGATGCTGAAGCAAATAGGGGAAAAGAAATTTAAGGTTAATATGGAGAGATCATCAGGTGCTGTTACCATTGTCTGCTTTTGACCTTTCGCATATAAGAAGCCTGAAACAATTGGGTAAATGTTAAATAAGAGATTTATTACAGGATTATATGGGTTTTCATGTATTAAAGAATGACCATGATTTGGATCTTGCTTTATCTGGATTAGATGACCTCTGAATGCTGCTTGTTTCATTCTGTTCGCAAACTGCATTCAGTGGATACTAACAACAAGACTGGAGCTCAGGTCTTGGAAAACCAGAAGTTTAAGGCTTGAAGCTCCTGTTGCCTCTTTTTTCCTCCCTAAGCATGGAAGCAGGGGAGTGAATATTTCAATCTCTGGCCTATCCTGGAAAGAACATGGTTTCTTAGCACTTCATAGCATCAGTTTTCTTTTGTGAATGTCTGTCACCAAAATTCATCTGGCAATTTCTCAATTCCTTGCTAGGAAGTCAGAGATCAAGGACTCCTAGATAAAAGAACGATAGGAGAGAGCACAAGTAGGGCACCAGCCAATGATGCTCTTGAGGGTCCTGTGTGTGCCGAGGAGGCATACTGTTGAGGTTCCTTGCAGAGGATGCGTGCAAAAATCTAACACCTCAGTTAACACCATGTGTCTGGAGTATCTATTAGAACAGAGCGGGAGTACCTGGCTTTCACTTACTGACTAGCAGCTAAGAATGTGCACTACTTAAGTACAAAACATTGCTGTAGTTAACATTCCTTAGCTACCTTAGAATAATCCATGCAGGCTGAAGAAACGTCTGATGGAGTTTCTCCATTTTTGAGATGACCCTTGCTATGGAAAAGGGAGAATCCCCTTGTTAGCCATTAGCACTGTTTCCCTGGGCCAAGTCAATTGCATCTGTCCTTGGACCTAGCCTGTGTCCCAGCTTAGAAACTGAGTGCTAGTGAAGTCTTGGGAAGGATGGTGTTGCAAATTATTGGACTAAGAGTATGCGAGGCCTATGCAATGGCATAAAAATGTGTGTATGTGGCAGTGGTGGGGAGAACCACCTCAGGGAGAGGTTGAAAATAATAAAATTTGGGGGAATTTACAGCTTTAAGTCACGGACCTGCGTACTTCTTCAAACACTATGCCTTACTGTTGGCTTAAAGTGTCTTTTTTCGTTTAAATTTCACAAAGGAAAAAGGTTTCTGCTTATTCAGTTGAGAAGCAGGAGTGTATTTTGACCTCGATGATCAGTACAAGCTGGAATACATACTATGTATAACTAACAAGTGATTGCTAGAGTGAAGAGGTATTTATGGAAAGGTGGTGCATGCTGCCGAAGGGCAGAAAGCACATTATTCTGATTACCTTGTATTTTGAAAAAATTCTGAATCTTAGAGGAGACACTCAGCCCCAGAAAGAAACTGAAGCAAGTAGAGTGCAACACCTGACAGAATAATATTATTGTATGTTTGGCTAAACTTTCTATGAAGGTTCTGTTTATAAAAGACAGAATTTACAGTTGACTGTTGTGTGGGAAATACTATGCTTGTAGCTGGACTGTAATGTGCCTGTATCAGAGGTCAGTTTAAGCAGTGAGTTTGAGAACTTCTTCAAGTCTATGTAGAACTATTGTTTACTATTTCTAAAGCATCTGTTGCTCTTTAATTATGTGAATGACTTATAAATATCTTTAACATAACTGTGACTATTCACACTGTTATGTTTTTTTACAAACAGATTTCTATGGCCAAGCTTTTGTCTTGAACCAAATTTGATTTATATCCTAAAGGATGTGGTGCTGGAGTTCCGGGCTCTTGTTTAAGAACCTTAAATTGATTTAGGGATGAGCAGTAATGTGAAATAGCAATAGTAAAAGGCACTGTAGGAGAAGAGGGACAAAGCACGTAGTCTTACCTGACCTAAGGAATGCAGCCATATTTTCATGAACTTTCATGGCATGTGTTATTTTTGATCCAAAAAATAAAATTGCTGATTATAACATCCTATCTTTGGTAATGTGTTTGTCCGGCATGCCAGTGGTTAGCATATTCTTTTAGTGTATCATGCTTAATAAAGGCCTCTATATGCAGATATACAGTGCAAGATGTCACCCCGCTCTCACCCATTGTCACATTTGTCATGCATACTGCAGTCATGTGAACTTGTGACTTGTATACATGTTCTCCTGATACTACATATTGATGCTCACTTGCCCTATGCACTTCGTGTATGTCCCAAGTTACTTGACAAAAACGGTTCTGGCATACAAGTTTGTTAGTAATCTATGCTGAAATACAGGTATCTCAGGTCTCAGCAGAGTTGCATACTGCAGTAAGTTTCTATGGTGATGAAATAAAAATCAGTAACTCTTCCATGTGCTTCCATGCTCTAAGTCTTTATTGGGCAGACAGGTGCAGGGCAAAGTTAGACATGTTTTCAGTCCTGTAGTCTCTGAAATAAGTTACTTCCTTATAGGAGATAGTCATACAATATGCAAGCTCAGCTGGATCAGGTGTGCAGTCAGCAACTTACTGGGTACATATGGTGAATTTCATTGCGTTTCATATGTACAAATTAACAAGTATGAAAGTATGTCCTTGATCTTGAAGGCCTTGGGTTTGTCTACAGTGTAGCTCTTCATGAAAGGCAGGATCAAGCCTGCTATTCTTGGATGGCATATGAACAGTAAGATCTATATTTTAAATTTCTAGTTAAAGATACAATGATAGGTTGATTGCAGAGCTAACATAGGACACATGAAGGCTTGAGTTTTGTCCTTGTCCTTGTAGACTTCTGGAATGACAGTAAGTCAGTCATTTAAGGTCAGCCATTTTATGGGTGTGTTGCTGTTGCTTTTGGTGGTATCTGAGTGTCGAAATACTGTTGGATGAGTGTGAGTTGTGCTGGCCCTCAGCCTCTGGCAAGGAGGATGCCAGCAGCATCCTACAGGATTTTGTAGTGATAAATACAGAACAAATAGAGAAATGCTCTATAGTTGTAGTGGGAATCAGATGAACATCTTAATTGGTAGACTGGAGTTATCATTGCTTCTAGACTAGCACTACAATTTTTCCTTTTTTCTGCTCTCCTTCAGACATAGATTTGCTTCTTTCAGAGACAGTCTCTTCTCTTGCTTATGGTAGCTATACCAATGACTGCTTCCAAGACCTCATGTGTCTTGGACCCCTTTACTTAGCTTTGAATACTCTGAGACTGCTTGCTAATGCCATTCCCATGTCTGGTTATGGGATTTGGTGTGAAAGCTTGATGTGAAACAAAATGGTAGCCCTCTTGCTTGTGGCAGTGCTTGCTGATCTTGTTCCATTTCAGAGAATTATTCTGTTACTGTTTGCTTGTCAGCCTTGCACAGCAGTGCTGTGGACTTGTAAACATTTCCCTACTTCTGTGGGGTGCTACACTAATGCTGCTGTAGGATCTCCTGAGCCACTGAAGATGTATGCTGCATAATTAAAATGTAGCATTCTGCTACTACAAGATTGTCAGAATGTGGCTGGTGTCCTGTCTCCTGTCTGTAAAACAAGAAAAGGTGTCATGCTCTTCAGCTGTACTGTTCTGCAGCCTATCTAGCTCCTGTTGATCCACAGTTTTATTTCTTTTATCAGCTTTATGCTATTTTCAGCGCTTCTCACACATGCCTCCATCTTTCTGCATCCTTTTTCCACCCTCCCCTCCTCCCTTTGATGTTTGGCAAGATGGATGCTAAGGAATTGGACTTCTGTAAGGATGATGATACTTGGCTTTCTAAAACAGTGTAAAAGAGAATGACTTTTGTAAGGTATGGAAAATGTCATGCCTCTACCTATGTCTCTGCTGATGACGAGGGAGAATTTGGGGGTGGGGATGGTGTTGTTTCAGATCTAGCTATAGAGTATCTTGCCCTATTCACAGAGGAGGCAGGAAGTAATACATGGGAATGACTGTGCTATGTTCTGGCCTTATAGCTGTCACGTTTTGTGCTGTGATATGTTTCTTTTCTATGACAAACAGCCAAATTCTAAACAGTTGCCCTGTATCTTTTCCACCATCTCTTCCTTGTGAGACAAATGGATCATGTAGTGCTACTTACATCCTATGCATACTACATTGGAAGGAAGAGGGATTGGAAATGGTATTCAGAGATAATATCACCATCTTCAGCCCTTATGTCTAAGAGAAGTTAATGTAAAAGAACAAGCTGTTGTCTCTGCCTGTGGTGTGACACTCATCACTGTGACACATGATGCAGTAGAAAGGGCACAGACCCGCAAGCTGTAGAACCTTACTGCCCTCCTGCCCCCTTAAGCAAGGAGGGAACCCATCCAAAAAGGAACAATTTACCTGATCTGACAGGCTTGGTTTTCAAGTTAATTGTATAAAATGTGGGACAGAGCATATACAGGGAAGGAAGATGCATCTTCCCCTGTGCCTTGCTGGTCTAATGCCAAACAATAACCAGGTGGCTCAGAACCCTAAAGTGTTTGTGCCATTTGGAGGGATTTCTGCTTTAGATAGAACAGAGCACAGCTGGGCAGGGAAGTGAAACTAAAGGTTTAGTGTGCTGGTGTAGGCTGTAGTGCTGATTCAGTGTGAGATTTCTGCAGCTTTCTCTCACATATTTCCATTTCTAACTAGGTCATTTACAGTAACTGTGCCTAGCTGGCAGGCCTGATGACTGTAGTAGAGCCACAGGTTTTCTCTATTCCAATTCTTAATTAATGGATAAGATAGTCATTTGAAGTGGCTGTCATGAAAATTTGCAGTGGGGGGTCAGGAAGAACAGAACTGGCATGCTTTTGCAGGTCCTGATGTATATATTAGGTTATTTGATGATACCACAGGAAAAACTCACTCCTGGAACTGTGTGTTGCTTTTTCTTACATACTTAATTAACTCTCTGACAGGAAAGAGGACAAATAACCTCAAGCATTAACAGATAATCTGTGTTGAAATAAAAGATTAATCAAGGAACAGCTCTGGTGCGCTGCTGTGATTGAGGTGAAAATGTAGAGTCCAGATAATGACTTACTAGTTGGCTGAGGCCCGAGTCCCAGGAGAGAGCATTGTTGGGTTGATATTCTTTCTTTTTTTACCAAAATGATTCATGATCTTTCAGCTTGCAGTATTTGTTGGCAGAGTATTTGTAAGTACTAGAAAGGAAGGGAGGTGGGTGAAGTATACTTAGTCCATCTTAAGTCCCTTGGAGCGGTTATTTACATACCTGCAATTATCTATATGCAAGGCACCCAACTGACCTTAGAATGCAGTTTCTAGAAACTACTGCAGTACAACTAACTGCTGCAAGGGAGAGAGCAAGTTCAAAATAAATGGCCTTAGAAAAAGGTGGCTTTTTCTAGACTGTGCACAAAACAGCCCATATAACAGCATCTAGCCTGACAAAGGGCTGTGAAGATGGCTTTCAAAGGTATCTCAAAGCATCAAGTGCACATATGTGTGTATTTGTCATAAGCTTTTTAAAATGTAGGGAGATGTATTGTGTCCTGAAAACAGTTTGTGTTTGAAACATCCACTAAATAGTGTTATGTTTGTAGTATAGTAGATTTCTGTAAAACATTTCATTGCCCTCAAGAAAATAGAGAACTGACTTTGCGTAAGGGACTAGTCACATATGGAACAAGACCTGATTTTACCCTGAATTTAAAAAGAGTTTCTGTGGAGAGTTAGACACAGTGATCCTGTGTTTTGAACTCATCTTCTCAATCTGGATTATCTTTTAAGCCTTCAGGTTGCTGATCAGGATACAGGTATTACTATGTTGTAATCTACAAAGGCAGGTTTGTTGGTCAAGTGTTTTCAAGTTCTAAAAGAGAATTTGCATTTCAAGGTACACAAACTGAGGACTGCTCTTATAGCATCTGTGGATGCACTGCTGTGTACATGTTTGTCTATGAAAACAGCTTGATCAAGTCTGTTATTGTCATGTACATACTAAAGAGCATGGTGCACTTTTTTACTTGCGTGATACTAGTAAGTATATACTTGGATGCATTTGTCAAATACTAGTGCCTTGCACCCCAAGTTGCCATGACATTGTGTACGGTATGGGTCTAGGAAAGTTGTATCCAGGGAGCATTTTGTGATACAACCTGCAGTGCCTGGGCTACATGTGATGAAGATGTGCTTCAGAGAGTGCGGCCTCAGAGCAGTGACTGGGAGACTTAAAAGGATACTACGAGCATGTTTTTGGTAGAGCTTAGGCAGGCTAAGACCTGGCACTGCAGACTTGGTATAATGAGATGCACAGGGTATCTGTGATCCTAAAAATAGGAGCTCTGTGCCCAGTAAATAATTGCTGCAAGCACAGAAGCAGTCAGGCTTGAGTCCTAGGTTGCTCTGAAATTATTTTTGTTGAATACAACTCAAAGGGAATAAGAAATACTGACACATTCATCCAAGGAAGGCAAGCATCATGCAGATTTTCTTTGCTGAGAGACTTAATTAATGGATTTACAGCAAACAGAATGAGAAACTAGCCACATCTATTTTTATCACCTAGCCCCTGTTTTTCTGTTGCCTGTTCCCTTTCTTTGCTCAGTTTTAGTTTCTGTCCCTTCAGCTGTCCTTTGTTTGAAGTCAAGCATGCCTTTTCTCACACTTTGAATCTGTTTGGTCTGTATTTGCCTGCTAGATGCAAACCTGTTTTGTGTTACTAGTTTTAGTCTTGCAACTTTAAATTCTAGGGAGAGAATGCTGTTCTGTTAGGCTTAGCCTGGATTAATTATTGCCTTTTGGTGATGATGCTTTGCCCTAGCACAACTTATATCTTATGGCCTCAATGCTTTTTATGCTTTTCCTCATTTACAGGTGAGGAAAATGGTGTAGAGAGTGAGCAAGTCATTTGTGGAATGTCAGGCATGTTTAAAGGTCAAGTTATGACAGCAACTTGTGGATTCTCCTTTTGTGGATAGAACTTTATTGCCATTGCTTGTAAATGACTTGTAACTCCTTGTAGCTTCACATTAAGGTGTCTAGAGCTACATTCTCTTTGCAGTATATGCACTTTTGTGGAATCTCTTGGGTCACTTCCCTGGTAGGGTTCTTAAGAAGCATTTAAAATAATAAAAATGCCTACGGGTGGTTTTCCTAAACCTGTTGTGATGTGCTCACAAAAAAGTCTATTTAGTAATTCTTAATTGCCGTATTGTGAATTCTGAAACTTCAATAAAGTGGTAACACAACTTGGACTTACTGTAACCCCATCCTGATTCTTCAGAGCATAAATACTGGAAGGGCCTAACCTCTTGACTAAAGAACAAGAGGTTAATTGGATTAGTAGAGATAAAAAAAAAGAATAGCTTGGTGACAATAGCATGCTGAAAACCCTCAGCCAACCCAGGCATGTTTACCAGCAGTCTTGCTGTAGCGAAGGTTTTAAGACATGCTTTCCTGACAACACCAGGTCAGTGATCATTCTTAGGACTTAGAGACCCTGTGCTAGAAAATGCTTTTGAAACAGGATGCCTGGAAAAGTGGTCAGCAGGATGGAGAAAATCAGTGGCTTGTTCATTATGCCTGTGCGACTGTTTGGTGTGATGTTTTCCATGGTTATGACTAGTCCAGCCCTAATGAAAGGCATGGGAAAGATAGCTTCTTTACATAATCAATTCCACCCTTTGTGCTGGGAAATGGTTACAGAATAGTCTGTTTCTGATCACCAGGCTGGAAATCTCCAGCTGTAGCTAGATACGAGTTTTACAAAATGGTCTTAATCCTTACTTATGCCTCAATCCACACCCCTCACCTACCTTTTCACCCTCAAGTTCAGCTGTGTGATGACTGAAAGACATCCACATAATTGTCTTCATTTTTTTTTATCCTGTTATTCCTTGCTTCACACTCTGGAGACCTCCTTAAACAACTGTTGGCTGTATGATGTTTTATGAGTCACTGCAGCTGTCATCCAGCCAAGATGTACACATATAAACTTTTTATTCTAGCCTAATTTATCAATTTCTTCTCTAGTCTTCCTGATTTTTCTTCTACCAGTTTTCTTTTCCCTTCTAATATTTGGGGTACCCAATAATTAAGTACTTTGGTTTTGAAATCTTATGAGTGGTTGGCAAGATAAAGTCAGTAGACTGGAAACACAGGTTCCTCAGGCTAAGGCAATTTTTCTAGCCAAATTACTTGCTTCTGCCACATTTCCCACTTGGTGATGTTGGTCACTTTCCTGTAACTTTTTTTAAACTGCAAATTCAGTTACCAAATCTGTGAGACCTTTTTTTTCTTGGTTTTCATTTTAATCTCTGTCCTTTCTTTTACAGGATAGAGAAACCAACATGTAACATTTGTCTTTAATCTCATCTGAACTGAACATCTGGTCTGCCTTGCCTTTGCCAGAGAAAGCTTTGGGGATCTAGGCTAGATAGAGAAGGAGAAAATCTAATTATTTAGTATTACAGCAGTCTGACTGTCGGAAGACTTGCTTCTCCCTTGTGTCACAAAGGAGAGAAAGGAAAAAAGTGACTAGTGTGTACAGAGGCTCTGGGCTACCTTGGCAGTCTGAGAAGCTCCTTGTTTTAACGAGACCTTGGGGTACAAAGGCAACTGTATCTGATCTGTCACTTAGCAAAGCTGGAAGAGAGCAAAATGGGGCAGTGTCCCTAAAGTTTTAACTTTGAACTTCTGTGAGGCAGTCTGCTCCCCTGGACTGGGAATGTTTCAGCCTCTGTGCTGCTAGGAGATCACTTGATACTTGTGGTTTTTGGCTGCTTTTGAGCTGTCTGTGCAGTGCTATATGGGCATCTCAGATCTGGAAATAGTCTGTCTCCCTCTGCACCAAGTGCTGCCCCTGAGCTAATAAGCCCTTAGAGAGCTCAGTGATACTTGTGCTCCCTTTCCAAGCCCTTGCAATCCTATGGCTGGAGTAAGCAGATCAGGCCAGCTGTATGTTTACTATTTGTGTAGGTAAGCCTTTTATCTCTTAATGTATCTTTGAGGAAGGGCCTATCTCTTATGAGTAGGTAAAAATTGAAGACGTGGGCCCCTAGCATCTACAGGAGCTCCTTGGTCTAATGCAGTGTGAATAACATTGTTCTTGTGTAGGTATTATCCCTATAGATGTGATGGGGGAGATGGACATGAGGAATTTTCTCTGTAACAGGAAATAAAAATGAGCTTTTTAATCTCAACAGTGGTTTACATGCCAAACTCTTGTCTTTTTCTGGTGGAGTGTGCTTGCTGCCAGAGCACAGATTATATGGATTGCAGCTGGGGGACATAAAGCTAAGCTCCCCACTGCTCAATACTAGCTGATGCATCTCTATTGAAAATGGAGCTGCTCTATGCCAGCTAAGAAGTTTTGCCTGGAGTGATTTGCTTTTTAATGTGGTCCTGCAGGGCTGTCCATGTCACTGCAAGTCTCTGCTTTTATGTGGCCACATCTTTTCATTCATTATCTCCTTTGGTAATTGCAGAAATTGAGACTGAACGGGGTAGGCCAAGTGGCATTACTGACAGTGTTTCATTGGATGTGAAGAAAGAAATGCATGTAAGAGCTTTACAGAGAAGGAATAAATGCTTTTGTTTTGCTTTCTGCAGGCATTACTTTTGAAGGCAAAATTCCGTATGAAACAGGTCTAGTGCTGTTCCCAAGTTGGCTATCTTCTTTGACTTGTTGAAATGTCAATTAATACCAAAGCTTCTGAAATTTGGATGTGAAAAGATCTTGGTGTGACTTGAGATCTCTCCATTTAAACACTAAGTACTCTCTGTTTAAACAATGTGGTGTAGAAGGGTTTAGAGTGGCTGTGAATCTCGGCACTACACGGGCAACAGAAGAAATCTTTTGGATATTTAAAGCTTGTTGTGAAGACCCTTTTGCTAAAGCTGATGTCGTTAAGTACCGTGGCTCAAATTCCAGGCCCTTGAAAACCACTCCTAACTCAAATGGGGCACAGTGACTGTTGCTCTGTTTATTTCCATAGCAGCTTAGTTTTTATGTACTTGTTACTATGAGATCCTGCAGTGGCTGCTTTAGTCTGCTTGTTTTTAAGAGCCAATTGAGTTCTGCAGGCAGGGTTTGTAGGCTTTTTTTGTAGTGTCCCTTCCCCCATTCATAAGTCTTTTACAAAGGTTAGGAGTCTAAGGAGTTTAACACTGCTCTGATGTCAGCCTGTTGTTCTTCTGTGATGTTATTTTTTTTCCCCCTCCTGTTACTCAGTGCAGGCCTAAATGAAATTATTCTGGGCTATAATTTAAATGTCAAGTGTAAATACGGCTGAAATGATCTGCTTACTAGTACCCTTCACCCTCTGGAGACATGTCTTCATCCTGAAGGGTGAACAGCAATTGAGATGAGATTGCTTGAGGCCAAAACCTGTAAGCCATGTCCACAAGAGCGCATTTTCTCTTGCCTTCTTTGAGATATGATGAAACTTTATATAAGACGATGTCATTATCATTAAAGGGACTACTAGGAGTATAGGAGTAACTGAGTCTCCCTGATCTCTGGCATAACCCTGAAAGAGGGCTGAGGTTATCCCAGTGTAGTCTAGTGTTTATAGCAGCAGTCTGGGAGTAAGCATCTCCTGGGTTATGCCCTTCTGAAGATGGACACTGGTGACTGGATGGATGATTCTGCACTACAGGTTTAGAGCAGATGCTTCTGGGTTTTTTTTTTGCAATGCAAGATTGCTTGAGAAAATTCACAAAATCTTATGTCTGTGTACTATCCCTTGCTGCTGTAGTGGCTGTGAATACCAGCTCTGCTTCCTCAGTTTTAAAAACTCCAATATTTATAAAACCTGTGAAATGGTTTTCATTTAATAAGCATATTTTAGTATCTTGTGTAACAGTACTCATGAATGGTATGGCGTATTGGTGCAATGGAGCAGGGTTCTGCTGAAGGAGTTTAGTTGACTGCAAAACTGCTAGAGAGAATTTGAATGTTTTAAAAATGGGAATTGGGCTTCTTCATCTGCTACGTGGGTTGGTAAGCATGAGAATGGCAAAGAACATCTCATCTTTAACCTCTGTGGCGGATAAAGTATAAGACTTTTGGACTTGTTTCTGTAAGAACTTCAAGTTGGCAGAGGCATCTAAAGGTGACTTCAGTGGACCCCTTCCATGAACTGGGGATAAGAGTTTCTGAAGGAGTCTGTTCCTTTAGGTATCCTTTTCATGGGTTTACATACTGCTTTTCTTTTTCCATTGGCTTCTAGCTCCCTCCAGACTCAAGGGGGAGATGAAAACTAATCACAGCAACGTAGCAAAATCCATGTTAATAGTTTTACTATGAGCATGCTCAAAGATAATGCTGCATATGTGTTTAAATATGAAAATAAATGGGGTAGAGTTTTGGTGATGGCAAGTAAGCTGCTCTGAGTAACAGCTTGGTGTATTCAAATCCAAATGTGCTGCTTCCAAAATGTCATAAAATGTATGTGTAGCATTTGACTGTCTGTGTGCCATCTGTGTGTTTTCTAGTAAAGCTCTGAATAACTTGCTAATTGTTACTGTATGTTGTTCCTTTCTTTAGCACCCTTGGATCATAAGCAGAATTCCTGAGATAATATTTTTTTCTTAGGGGTTTAATTCAACTGATTATTCTGCTTTACTGGAACTCTTATCTGAAGAGGAAATGAAGTCAGGAACTCCTACACCTACTTCAATGTTTTGGATGAAGGAGTGATCCTGTTAAAAAAAGCAAAAGGCCCGCACTAAAAGGGGGAGAGCTCAGCTTCTCTATGCTGAGCAACAAAAGGTGCAAGTTAATGCATCAGTATCAGACAGAAATGGAAGTAATGAAGTGATTTGAGGAGAGAGGGAGAGAACAAATTGTTTTTTGAGTAGAAAAAATAAACACTTGAGTAGTCTATCAAGGTAATTCTGTTCAATGGTAGTAGTAAATCTTAGAAGTGCACCCCTGAAGGATGGCTGCTTTTTTGGTTTGAATTTTGATTAAGTTACTGCACACCTGTTGATGATGTCCCACTATCTGTAGTTCTAAACTGCTATCTTCACGGTGATAATGGTATATAATTCTGCAATTAAGATGCTATAAAGTAATGTTCTCCCATTATGGGAATACTTGAATTGTCATGCTAGCAAGGAGTATGAGTAACAAAATTACAAATTGGGAAGAAAACAGGGATATTGGTAGATGTATCTGAAGATAGCATCTTGTCTGAGGCCCCCTCCAGTGCTTAGCCTCTGAGCATATCACTATATACTGAATTTTACCTTTGTGAAGTTTTACATTTACATGACAAGATAAGCATCCTCTGATATCTTAAATTTTTAGAACTGGGTAGGTATACTTGGGAGAGGAGTATCCTATGCTGAGGATTGGGGGAGTGTAAGCAATACTACTTTAGCTGTTGTCTTAAATTCTTGACTGTTTAAAGCTAGTTAATGGCTTGAGTTTTGTAAGTTCTGGGAAAAATGTTAAGGACTTGGTAAGTAAGGTTCAGGCAAGCTGAAGAAGCTGCAAAACTTTACCAGGGAGCTCTGCAATGGAAATTCCCTGTATGTTTAGGACTAAGGTGTGTCTGCATCTTTCTTGTGTGTAACTGAGGCTGTTGACACATGTTAAAAAAACTTATCCCTCCCTGTGAATAAGAGAGTATTAGCTTTATGACTGTGGCTGGACAGTTGCATCTGTGGTCTTTGCAAACCAAACTTGAAAGGCATCAAAATGAAACACTCCTGTGAGATCCTACTGGTATTTTGAGTTGTTGCTACCTGGTATATTTTGACCATGTGTGTTGTCTGTGTGGGTGGATTGCTTCTGAATTAAAGCAGGACGGGGCAGATATCCCAATCTACTTATTGCTGGATCCATGCACTCCAGTAAACGGGTGCTTCTATGTGAGTGTCTTAATGTGGATCACAAATACACTTCTGAATCAAAGCTTCCAGTCTGATTTGGTGTGCATCACAGAGCATACTATTTACATAGACTGGATTGCTTTCAAATGAAGCTAAATTGTAAGATGTACTCCTTACTGTTGAAGTGCATTCAATTCACAAGACCAGATCTAAAAAAAAAAAAAATAATTTGGAATTTGGATTGTTGTTAGGTCTTCGGTACCAACTTGGTTTTAGAGCTCTTTTCACCTGTACTGCTTGCTAGTATGGATGCAGCCAGTGAAATAACCTGTGTAATGTAGTCTGTGTGAGGTTTTTCTGCAGGTATGTATCCGTCTTGTTCTCTTGCTGGTGTCTCACTGATTATTTTACTACAGCTTTTATTTGTTGAGAAAAGTGAAACACTTTCATACAAGAAAACCATTTAATTTGTGATCCAAAGAAAGCATGTAGTCTTGCATGAAGTTTGCTTGGAACTAAGGGGAAGCTTGCATTCCATGAAGTCAGACCCAAGTCTTATTGCAAACATATGCATTAAAATTATATAAATCAGCAAACGTGTGCTGGTATTCTTAAGGTCTTCCCTGATAAATGAAAAAAAGGCTGCTGTAAAGGCAAAACTGAGAAATTCCAGTGATTATGGGCACTGGAAAGAATCACCTGCGAAGACTCTACCACTTGCTGCAGCCTCAACTGTAGCACTTAGCTGTTCAACACTTTCTGACCCTGTAAGTCATGTTCCAAAACTTTAAATTAGCTAAAACCTAATCTTTCTACTTTGTCTTGAGAAAAACAGACAAAAAGTTACCTCATTCTTTCTGTCCTGCTAAGTTCCTGTAATACACCTGGATTTCAGGCAGGGTTTTTATACTATGCCCTGACTCTTTTCTGGCTTTCTTGCAGTCCTGCTCTTCCCCACCAGAAATGTTTGTGTGAGGCAGAAGCTCTTGTCTTCCATGCTTGTCAGCTTGTTTCCAGGTACATTACTCTTCTGTGTTTCAGACAGCACAACTAAAGTGCATACTGTTATAAAACCAAACTGCCTTTGAAATGCTTTCAAACTAGTATGCTATCCAGTATGTTTCTCATCAGTCCTCCTCCCTTGTCTCATTCCATAGTGCAACTGTCAACAGGTTGCATATAAGCATCTATTTAACAGATTGAGTTGGTCCAAAGTAGAAGTCCTTCCCATTAAAAAAAAAATCTATTTGTATGGTACATATGTTGTTAATGATGTTGGGTGAGAATGGTTACTTCAAATATTAGTTGACCTGTTGTTAATTTTCATGAATGTGGAGACGCAGTTGGCCTAGGTGTACAATGTCAGTGCTTATACTTTGATGCACCTCAGTGTCTTGCTGGAAAGAAAACTGTTAGGGAAACAAATTAATAAATTGCATCTGTTTTTCTAGTGTTTCTGACTTAGACTTTGTGGAAGAACTGCTTGATGATGCTGCTGCTTGTGCTGGAAAAAAAAAAACAGCTCCAAGATGAATTCGGAAGATGCTCACAACTTATGAGTTGTAGAAAATGTTTAACTTCTGTTAGTTGTGGCAAGGAGAGAAGTACAATAGCCCAAGAACTGAGAATGGTTTTTTTTTTTTCAGTTTTAGTCTGTACAACACTAATATCTCTTCTGCCTGTTTATACAATGTGTGTAGCTGTATGATTCACAGTCCAAGATAAGCAAAACTTGCTTGTGGTTTTGATATGTGAAAGAGTAGTTATTAGAGGAATACAGGTGTCTATTGAGGCTGTATACAGCATAGTTTTATTTGGAAGGTGTTTCCTTAAAATTGATTCTCTTGACTAATTTGTTCCTGTTCGTTTCACCAACTCCTTATTAAAATAGTTTGTCTGAATGAAACCAAAAGCTCCAGAAACTAATGACTTCAAGTTATAAAGTTACTTTGAGTCTAGTTCTTGCTGTTGCCCAAAGCTCAGCTTTGATTCTCTTCATAAGCATATGGTGAAAACCAATTCTGAGCTCCAAGAAGACCCAATTCACATAATGCTTGAGGTTTTGATGGCTCTGTTCCAGTGAATTGAAATTTTCCTTTTGAGTTTATGATGCCTTTTCTCCCATAGGTTTGATTTAATATCCTGCAGTGGAGAAAGGAGAATTTTCCAGCTGTAAATAGCAGACCCATTATAAGGGCTGGAGAGATGGTTGAGAAAACTGGATTTGCTGAAGGATAGACAAGTAAGGCTATTCCTGAGCCTCAAAGAGAGGCGTTTTATAAGAAAAGTGTTGTGAGTTAGGTTTTGGCAAACAAAGGCGGGAATGCAAAATCAAGCAGGGCAGGAAGAAGTTTGAGAGTTGTGGTGTAAGGTTGCAAAAACACAAAATATCAGGGTTTGGAAAGCTGAGGGCGGTGCAGGATATTGTGTGTGCCTTTGAATCTTGGTCTTATTAGAGAAAAGTCTTGCCTCATGTTAGCTTCAGGAAAAATAGGAATAGCTTCTGTAACTGCTGTGTGTGTAGCCTTTCTGGCCATGGCCTGTGGTTGTATGGTTTCACAACACTTCACAAGTTTCAGGGTTGTGAACTACAGCTGAATGGATTAATGTGAGTTTCCAAAACAGTGTTTGAATACAAAGTTCTTTTCAGGTAAATATAATCTGAGAGAGAATGGAAAAGGGAAACAGAACGGAAAAAAATGAGAAAAAGGCTGAGACTGTAACTCTGTATGTCTTATTCTGTACATTTTGTAACTCTGCACAAAATGTTTCTCCTCAAATCAGTGACAAAGCAGCCAGATCCCAGAAAAGCTCTGTTTTTTCTCTGGAAGAATTTGAGACACTCGTATGTTTGAATGTTTCCTGTGCTTTGCTTTATCCTTATAGATGCTTAATGAATGAATTGGGTATTGGCTGAGATAAGGTTCTTGGTTGGCAGCTAGGGAATGGTGGTACAGATAACCAGCTGCTTAGATTGTTTCAAATAAACAGCATAAAATAATTTGACTGAGGTTAGTGGACTAGCACATACTGATTAAGGATCAGATTCAACTCATTTGCTCTAGGCTTCTGATCTATTTAAATGCATATTTCACCATGAGATAATAGAATATATTTACCTCAGAGTACTATAGAGGGAGCTTAGGGTAACTACATCAGACTTAGTTTAGGGTAGTTGACTCTTGGCTTCAGTGACTAGATCGCAATCCAATGATAATATGCATTGCTATGGTTTAGTCTTCGGTCTTGTGAAGAAAGTGGGAATTTCCAGAAGGTTTCTTGCATTAGATGGTGCCTGTTCTAGAGTCTGCACTTCGAATGTTGCTTCAAAGAATAAATACTATCTTTTGTGACAGAGGCTAATCTGGTGATATTTGTAGACAAGAAGGCTGGGAATTTACAAGAAATCTCTCCGTACTTTTCTTTCAAAGCAGGCTTGCAGTTTTATAAGGTTGAAAATAGTCACGTGTGTGTGAGAATTTACGGGCCTCTCCTAACCTTTCTTAGCTTGGATTGTATGTAATTATGCCAGGTTGCGCTGGGCTGGCTTCTAGGTTTAGTAGCAGTATGGTGTATTATAACCATATAGACACATCTTTGTATATCTCCACTACCTGTGGGCACTGAAATCCCTAGCCAACACCTGATCTTAAATATGCCAGGATTTCTTTATGCAGATACTCGAATGACACCTTGCCTGGTTTGCATGGCTCTCGTTTTACATATTTAGATAATGATCATCTCGGTATCTTCCCACACAAACTCCCTCCTTTCATCTCCTCTAACAGTCAGGGCTTGTTTCCATGGAGCTATTTCATCCATACCTTAGAAAACCTGTTTTCTGTTTCCCTATAGACATAATTTGAGGTTTCTATGGCAACATTTGAAGAGAGAGGGAAGGCCCATGATATCTTAAGTAAGAACTGATTCTTGGTAAGCCCCATGTATGATTGTATGCTCATAACACACATGATGGCAGTGTTCACTGCCGTATTGGTTATTCTAATGTCAAATACGGTAGAAAAAAGCCTGAGTGACTGCCTGACTTAATACAGCTGAAACTCTGAAAGTTACAGTTCAAAAAGAAAAAAGGAATTTCAAGCTGTTAAACTTAACTGTGTCATGCTGTGTATAGCTGTAAAGACTTGTGAGATCAAAAATGAATGGTGTAATGCAACTTCATTCAATGTCAGTGAATATTCTAGAAGGATAGTAATAAGTCCTGTAAATCCATAAGCTTGTTTTTAATATTAAAAGAAGTTGTAAAATAATATATTAAAAATGAATTGTTTAGAAATAATTAAACTGATTGTATATCTAGAGAAAAAAATAGTTTTTCCTTTAAACTTCCAATTTTTATTTGGTGGAGGAAGGAAGTAAAATACTCTAAATTACGTGAAGGCCTACACCAACACCATTGTGTAATTTCAGCAGAATCGGGAAGCTGAGTTCATTTGTGTTGGAAGCAGAGCAGAGATCAGGAAATGACTGTAGTTGAAATAGCAGAGTCTGATCTGAGGCTCTGCATATGGTGGGGTTGATACAAAAAAAAAATCTAGACTGTAGCTGGTAAGAAAAAGATACTAGAAATGCTTTTTGGGAAAATAAGAAGAGTGGTCTTAAGCTACTTGAAGCAGGTTTGCCACATTCTCTTCTACAAGATCCCTGCTCCCCAGCCAGCTATTTGAACTTCCATTTGAACTGATTGCAGGTGAGAAGAATATAATATGTTTAACAGTAACTATTTCTCTTATTTGTGTCACTTGACAAATAATTGAGAATAGGCATGTCCATTGTATGCATGTGTTCCACTGTACTTCTAGAGAAGTTTTACTCGGTCTGATTAAGTGGATGAGAGGTTTTGTTGCTTGTAGTGATTTCTGGATCACATCCTGTGAGTTTAATCTTGAAAGATCCTTTGAAGAATCCTGGAGAAGGAAAAGGTGCCAAGAACTCTCCTAAGAAACTTAACCCTGGGTGTTTTTGTCAGTTCAGTGAGTCAAAATTGTGTTTCAGTGGTATTAACTGAGAGGAAGATGGGAAGTCTCTGTTAATGACTCATAAATAGAGGGTAGACTGTGGCAAGTTTTGTGAGTTTGGCTAAAGTGTGGTGAGTGTTTGGAGGTGGATTATCAGCTACTACATTAGAGATGCCTGAAGAAAAATTATATGAACCTTGGAAAACATGGGCCTTGAGTCTTCTGTTAGAAAACTATAGCTCTTTGTATTCTTGTCACTCGCCTTTTCTTGAATTGAAAGTGACTAATATGGAGTATGTCCTAGTAAGGGATCAGTTTAACATTCATCTGCATGTTTGCTACTTGGATTACTGACAGCTGTTGTTTCACATTGTGAGCTTCAGTTCACTTCTTGCTCCTGTGTTTTGTGTGTATTTTCATGAGCAACACTTCAGAGTGAAGAAACTTGCATATAAACCAAACTCCTGCTGCAGTCTGCCTGATAATTCTTGGGGGGGGGAAGAAACCCCTTCAGGCATATCCCAGTTTTTTTACACATCCAGTCAGGCTCCTGGCCCCTTCTAGAACTGAAAAAGGATGTGTGGAATTACTGGTCACTTCTGGGAAGTTGTATCTTTAATGTTCTCTATGTAAGACAATCTTCCAGATTTCTTGGTGCCTTCTGTCCTAAAAACAGATGCTGCAGGAAAGTTGCTTCTTGTTAGAGGAAGCACCATGTGAGGGGCAGAATCTCATCATCAGTGTATGCCTGCAGGCCTGAGACCCACCTGACAGCTGCTCAGTTTCCTTCTGGTCCTTGTGGCAGCTGCTGTAGTAGCAGTTGCTGCTTGCAGTTGCTTTCTGTGCTTGCTGAAATGCCAGAGCGAGCTGTTAACTCACTGTAGTTTCAGACAGATTAGAGCCAGTGCTATAAACGTGAACTTTGTTAGTCATAGTCTTGTTTGCTGCTTCTGGCTTTGAAACTGCTCTTAGGACAGTCATGGGAAGGGGAGGGGAAGAGAGCCACAGAAGATCTGTCTGATTCTCATACTTTATTCAGCAGGATTTCCTATAATCCAGTGATCCTCCCTACTCCACTTCCCCCCCGCACCTTTTCTGTCCACATACAAATCCATACAGAGTGTGCCTTCCCTCCAATACCACTGCAGCTCCCAAAGGTGATGAAATGAATCCAATGCTGTGTTTTAGAGGTTTCCCTGATGAAGATAGCCACAGAAGACTGTCTGTGCTCTCTGCTGTTTGTTTAACCTCGTAAGTGCTGCACTACCATGTGCCTTTCATACTGGTGATTTGAAATGTATACTCTACTGAGCATTTAACTATTTAAACTTAGGCAATTTTAGTTCAAAAAAAGTATTAGCTACCAAAAAGGAGAAAAGCATGAGTGGATGTGCAACAGTGGGTATTAAAGAGGCTTGTTGATTGTAGCTTATGAGTTTCTTTTTTTTGTGTGAGGCTATACAGAACAATAGCAGCTTCCTTGATTTATTTGTGAAGGAAACTGCAATAAATGTGGTGGAGTTTGCTAGTGGAATTGGAATGTCAAAAGTGCTATATAGAAAAGCATTATGATGCTCCTTAGGTCAATTTCATAGAACAGTGATTCTTGACTAGTGATATAGAGGTGAAATGATTTAAATACTGTTGTACATACTAAAATACTAGTCTGTAGTAGAATTGTATTTATATGAATGCTAGATGCTCTGTTATCCTCAAAAATAAGGTGAATGGGGACCAAAGAATATTTAACCAAATGGAACTATTGTATGCTCTTGAAACAAGAATGATCACGTTTTTCAACAGGATGATGGCTAAAGAATTCGCTTTCTCACCTGATTCTGAACAGTTTAGGATGCTGTGGGAACACTTGCATGAACTTTGAGAGGAAATACTCAAATCTTTCTTGGAGTGCATCAAGGGATACTCATGACGCATTTTGCTGATTGTTTTTACTGCTGATCCTCTCTGCTGTAGTCAGTGTTGGACCTCCACAGGCTTTCTGCAATTTGTATCGGCGGTCCTGAGCATCGCACTTGAATAACAAACTTAAACTTGTGGTACCCAAAGTCTGCACAGTAAATGAGACGGACTAGTGTCGCATCCACTGCTGTCACAGTTAAGAACAACTCTATCTGAAATGGAGCCTGTGTTGATTCCAGGCCTCATCAAACATGGAGGTCAGCTGTGGTAGTGGGAAGGAGACTGAGATGTGCAGACTCAGCTCGTGTTAACCTGTAAACAGCTGCAATGCTGGATCTGGGCATTTTGTTTCAGGCTGAGAGGGAACACTGCAATATTGTACTCCTAATTTTATATCTTCGGTTGTTCCCCCTTTCTTTTGATTCCCTTACTAAAAGAGTGGATTTTTTTAAAAAAGTCCCCTGAGACAAGTCATTTGTGGTCTTCCCTTGTTTTGTTCTTGGTTTTTTTTTGGCATAGGTTCATTTGAGAAAATGGCTTGTGTAAGCACCTGCTGAGAAAGTGTGTTCCTACCATGCTCACTTCAGTAAATATCTAATTCCTGTGGCTGTCTGAGTTTTACGCAGGGAACACCAGCCAGCAGTGACATGAGATATAGATTCCCTACTCCTAGGGCAGTGCTGACTTGTATTTTCACAAGTTTGGTGCAACTTCTCTGGAGAAGGACTGCTTTTCCTAGAGCTGAGAATCTCAATTCTTCATGCATGTGAGTTTAAGCGATTCGAGACTGACAGATGATGATTATTTTTATTTGTGTGACAGAAACCTTCTGGATGTCTTGAGCAGATGCTGTTGAATTCTCATTTTTTGAGGGGGAGAGACTCAGCCTGCTCATCCATCTGTCTGGGCTTCTGCCTCATTAAGTGCTCTGTATTTTAGACTAAGTGGGCAGAGATCATTTTGATCTGAGCTGTTAGGAGATGTATTTTTGTATCTCAGACACACAGCTCTTTGTAGGTATTTGTATACCTGATTTGTCTGTCCATCTAAGTTTGCAGAAATGGAATAACATCTATTGCACAGCACTTCTTCCACTGAGCACAAATACCTTGTAAAAGGTGCATTAGCAATTATTCTTATCTCAAACCTGCTTGGTACAGGAGTACAAATTTCACTGAGTTGGTGAAAGTTAGTTCTATAACATTCAAGGATTACCTGAAAATCCTATTGAACTATGACTGTGCAGAAACAAAGTATATGAGTACAGACATATCGCTTCCCCTCTAGGCCTTAGTTTTATGAGGTAAAAGCTAGTAGAAGTATTAATTACTTGTGTTGTACTGGAGGTGAAAGCTTAATTAGCTATCTGAAAACTTTTACTGGGATTCTGATGGTAATTCTATATAGTGGTCTAAGCAAATGCTTGAAGCTCATGACCTGCTTTCCAACATGTTAAAACCCAAGGGATAACTTAAAAACAGACTTTGGAGACAATACCACATCTTTATGTGAAGATCAAAGATGCAACAGGTCCCATCTCTTAGGTCAGGGATAAAAATTATGATCATTCTTTGAAGACGGACTAAGTTGTAGTGGAAGAGAAGGAGGATTAACAGGTCCCCGGGCTCTGTCTCAGATGGGAAGAGGTTTGCTGATTTCTTGGTGCACACTTAGTATTTAAATAAAGAGCTCTCAAAGTAAAGGTTTTTAGGAATTGCATTGCGCAATTGGCAGTTATCCTACTGCTGTCAGTACCTTTTTAACTATGCCTAATTATAAAGCCCACTGGTTATTTTAGATCCGAATCAGCCACTTAAGCTTTGTGCCTTAAATTTAATTACTAGATGTTATTTACATCAGAGACACTGATTCATCTGAAGTAGGTAATTGCCAGATTCCAGTGTATTAAAGACACTTATGTCATGCCTCACTAAGCTTCTGCTTACCGGGTCTTACTTTTTTGTTTAATCTGGGCTTTTTTATTACAACTTTCCAAAGGTGTCATTGTGCAGTTTAGCCCTAGGCAAACTGATGAGAGGCCCAGAAATGTAATTTTAAAAAAAAATCTAATAAGTGTCATTGTTCGTATCTAATACTAGTTGGCTGGGAAGAAGTGGGAGTAAAATTGCGTGCAGTCAAGAATGAATGGCAGATATATTTATAACTAATGAAAAGGATTCTGTGAGGAACTAAGTATTCATTCCTGCAGAGGTTATTGACTCAGATGCTGAGTATGGGCTGAATAACTTTGTAACTAAGAGTCAGAACTTTGGAAAGTAAAATCACAGTTCAAAGGTTTCATCTCTGACTGCTCTCCGATTCTGTTTCAAATGTAGTGACATTGTGTGCTGGAATTAGCTTTTTCTCCCCACCCCTCATTACAGCTGGAATTTGACCCTGAGAATAAAATGGTGTTCTGCTTGTAAGTTATTAGTTCAGTCTTTAAAATGTACTACATAGCTTTATGTAGAAATTAAACAACCAGCCAACTTTTAAAGACAAATAGTTCAAATTGGAAATGTCTTGGAATGACACTGTTTCCACACATGCATCTGCGCACCTTCCCTGTGTCCTCTACCCTTCCTACTTTATATGCACTTCTAAAATTAGCAGCAGTTAATATTTTAACATCCAGGAACAGTCTGCTCTGAGAAAGGAGCCCTTGATTTCAAAATTCAATAGACAGGGCAAAAGGAGAGATGCACGCACTTTTGAAAGATCTGATTCAGTTAAAGTGATTAGCCAAAGATTATTTAGATAGTCTGTAGCAGATACTGAAGTTAAGGGCTGAAGTTCTGATGTGCTTTCCTTTCTTCTAGTAATGTTCTCACATTTTACAACATACTTCTATTTTCTTACTTGCTTAGCAGAGCTATGAAAGAAGGAACAACTTTTCCTCTAAAATTTTTTTGACACCCCCGCCGATTTTGGGGTTAAAGCTGATATCCTTTTTGGGTTTTTTTCTATTTTTGAAACAGAAAAAGCTTACTGAGGTGAAAAAAGTACAATCAAGCTTACTGTTTGATCTCTGTAGAATTCAATTTCGGGGAAAAAGAAGAAAGTTTTAACTTTGTAAAATGTAGTGGGGAAAGAGGGTAAAATCTGGAAGTGAATTTTTCCTGGTGTCATTTCTTGACTTCATTGACTTATACCAGGGATTAATTTGTTCCTTAGCAAATGCTATGTACTATGTCTTGCACAGCTGGCTAGCAAAACCTGTCTGCACCCAGCTAGGTCCTTCAGTTTTCTTTCGAATGTCTTCCCAGGAAGAGGCTTTTTTTTTTTTGAAAGATTATTCTCAGAATAACCCTCTGAACCAGAACAAAAACCAAAGGTCCCGGCCTGACCTGGGATACTTGGCTGACTGTATCTTCTCTTCCAGTGTTAATTCAGTCCTTGATCTGTTAGTGCCTGCTCATAACCCTTTCTGCTTTTTCAGTGCATCTGAAGTAACTTCAGAACATCTTGTACTCTGAGGGGAGAACCATGTGAATATCCTTATTTTCTGTATAAGCACTGCGACTGCTGATACGGAAGAACATAAGATGAGCAACTGGAATGCTGGAAGAAAAACATCTTGGCTTATGAAGAAACTCCAGTGCCAAGCAGTTCAAATGCAGTTCCCAAAGTGGGTGAATAGAATCTGATAGGTGATAGGAGTTCCCAGCTCTTGGAGAAAAAGACATTCTGTGGCTTATGGGCTACATGTCTGACTTGCCTTAAGACTCTGCACCCTAGGGCTTTCTGCTATTGTCCAGTGGACTGGTTGACAGATTTCTTCAGGTTAAAGACATGTTTTTGTGGATAGCGTACAAACTTAGGGGCTTTTCACAAGAGAAAAACACCGTTAGGTGTGAAAGTGTCTGGCAGTGTCTAGTGGCAGCTAACGACTTCAAACGCTTGCAGTGTTGTGTTAAAATTAATTCCTGTGTACCTGTATTTAACTGTATCTTAGAGGCAAGGAAAGCAAACTCATGTCAACTGTGGTACGAGCTAGGCTGTTACGCTGCCTGCAGCTTCTGAGCCACTAGAGAGCAGCAGGGTCCCGTTGGTAAAGGGTTCCGTAGCAGCTGTTTTGTTTCTGCTGTAGTTGGCCTGCAAGCAGTCAGTGGGGCTGTGGACTTTGGAAGGCAGGCACAGGAACCCGGACCGATTGTAAAGTGCATCTCGTTGTAGAAATTCATGACATGTCCAAGAAACCTCAGGCTGAACAAGTGATCTGTCCGTGGATGTTCCTCTTAAATTACAGTTCACATGGCGAGACAAACAGATTTGTAAAGTGAATTTAAGATGCGATCTTTTCTAAAATTTAATTAGATGATAAATAAAAGCCCCTGTACCAACTAGCGTCTATCTTCTGGTGCTGTTATGTGAAGCTAATTTTGACTGCTTTTTTTTGGCTATTTGTTTTTCTTGATGTAGACAGTATTGCATACAGTAGTATCACATAGCGGTCAACTTGGCCCTTGGTTTAAGAAGGACTTTGAACACAAATTCATGTCCTTGCATTTTGGAACAACCTGTGACTGGAGATTATAGGAAGCATGTGGCAGTGGTTATGAAATTTGGTAGGAGCTCTAAACAAAGAGACAAATAGCAGAGGGTGCATTATTAAAGTAGTCAGCATTACTTTTAATTCGAGAATATTTTCCTGTCATTCACAACTTCTGAGTTATAGCTCAGACATGGTAGGAGAGAAATTGACGTCACACATAACATAACTGGAGATGTTAACTGTGTAGTAAAGCTCAGCAAATGCTAGTGGCACCCCCTGCCCAAATTTCATAAAGAAAAAATAGGACAGTAAGATTGTCATACTTATGAATTATTAATCTTCAGCAAAACAGATTTTCTAGTTCACAAGCAGTTGCATTCCAATGCATGCTTCAGCTCTGATCAGGAAAGAGATATAGTAACAAACTACTTATTTTTCCATTCACCACCTTGAACTGTATGTTTGTTTTATACTGCAATTGCTCTTGTTGGTTACAGGACACAAAGTTTTCAGCTCTTGTAGCTCAGAACCTCTTCAAGTCTCCTGGACTGTACATCTAGACTGTCTTCCTGAAAATTGCCATGTGACTTTTGTACTTCCTTAAATTAAACTTACACAGTTCTAACACATGAGGCAGCTATCTTAATCTCAATTTTATCTGCAAGGAAATTGAGACAAAAGGTGAAATAGCTTTCTCTGAAGGACAAAGGAGAAAAGTAGGATTGTATGCCAGGAACCCTGATACCTAGTCTCAGCAACAATCTCACTAGCTCATGCCTCATCTGTCTGGCTTTAAGGAAAAATAAAGCCTTTTCAGATAGTTTTGCTTGCAGAACCTTTTCAGATAGCTCTGTTTACAGAAGACTTATGCTGGTTGCAGTCTTGTGAGGATTGCTGAGAGACTATTTACAGGGTAGAAAAGGTGATGTGTGGTGCAAACCTTTCCCTCTGTGATCACAGTTAAAACCTCTTAGTGCTACTCAAATCTAACATGCTTGCTGGGTAAAAAAAAAAACAATTATGATTGTTCAACATTACTTAAAAACCCAAACAAGCTGAAGAAGTGTCACCTGTTTGCTTCTGTTGCTACTTTTATATTTAAAGGCAAACAGAAGAAAAAACGTCTTTTAGTTTGTGGTCATTACTGGTGTTTGCAGCTTTGGGGATAGATGAAATAGATAGGGCACAGTCTGGGCATTGTTAGCTTCCCCCCAAAGTGCTTGACTCTGACCTTCATTGAGTGCCTCTGCAGAGTTTGACCTTGCTTTCCCCACAAGTCTCACAAGACCATAATAAAGATACTTTGGAAGGAAAATTCAGGAAGCAGATTTCTGGCAGTTGCAACATAACCTGACAGTTCTAAGCTATTTTAATCAAAGATGACCATTATACTGATGGTCCTGAGCAACTGTTTGGAACTAAGTCAGTGAGAGACTCTGTGGCACTTGAAATCGTGTGTGTATATTTAGCTTATTTACAACCTATATTAGCAGTGTAACCTACTGTTGCAGCAAAGGCATTGCTAGCTTGAGCAAAATGAAAATGTAGTAACAGATTGCTGCTGGGAAAATGTGACTAGGAGGGTGGTGTCTGTCATGTTTGGCCAATAGCTGTAACGACTGTTTCTAAGGTATACAGGATCTGCTATGTTCCTTAGTGTATTGTGGAGGCATTTAGCAGTTATTTCACACCTGCACACGCATACCCGAGTAAAACTTATGCCTAAGGGGCAGATGCAATTGTAAATGTGGGTATGAGTTTTATAGTCTGTGCATATTTCATCCATCAAACACGTTTATGGCATGTAGTACACATCAATGGAGAGAGAGATTTGTCTGTATCATATGTGTATATTGAATATGTGCTGGAGGGAGGAAGAAATGCACTTGGCTGTCTTAATTTCCATAACAGCAAGTGCAGGATTGTAAGTGTGAATGGCAAAGCCAGCTGGAGATGTTTTTCAATTGTCCATGAAGTATTTTCCAAATAGCTCTCTTCCAGAGAGCATGATGAAAAATGGTAGTTGTCCTCAGGCATTTGTCTAATTGAAGGAGTGGGCTTTATCAGCCTTGCTGCTGATGCTGTGGATAATTGAGGTGATGGATGGGAATGGTATTTATAAAGCAATTCTTATATGTTTATTATAAAATGAGTTTACCAATCACACGAAAGAACTTTTTCTGTCCTTCCGTCATTTTACTGGCTCTTGGGAGTTCAGAGCTAGTTTTAGTGGTTACCATTTGTCCTTGTGCAGAATAAGACTTGAGAAAGTCTTTTTCTGGCAGGCATTCCTTTCCTCAGTATTTTTGTAGGACAAAGAAATATTCTGCCTCTTCCTACTCTGTAAAGAAAAAAGGAGGGAGATGACAGTTGTTCAGGGTTGTTTTTAGTTGTCCTAAATATGACAGAAAGCAGAAATACTTAAGACTATTCTACTTCCAACCATGCTGTTGGTACAAAATAATGATCTACAGGTTTCTTTAGACTCAGTTTTAGAATCATGTATTTACTATATCAGTCATGCAAAGAGCATGCAAGTCATGAGCTGGGAACCACTGCTCTTAGGCAGATGTAAATTTTAATTGGAGTCGGGCCATCGTAGAAAGGACAATACAGTACTTGCTGAAGTATTTGATTTTTTTTTTGAGCTAAAACAAAGGCCAGGTGGGAAGCAGATCTATATAACCCCTACTCAGAGGAAGGTCACTGCATGTATTGTAGGAGTTAGAAATTAAAGTTTTTAAGTTTTTCTGATTAAGTGAAACTGTCCTTTTCCAGACTGACTGCTTTTTGTACAAGGAATTAGTTGCATCTTCCTTGAATGAGCAGAAAAATGACTTCCTTGTGAGAGTCTCAATGACTGGACTGTAGGGTATTCTGTAACAAAACATCATTCCTTCAATTTTATTTTTGTTTGAAAGCTTTTTCTCTTGTCCAGGAGCAGAATGGAAACAAATACCAAAACCTTGCTGGTCTTGTACTTTGACTTGTCTTACTTCTTATCAACACTTTTTTCCTTCCCTTTCAACTAGTAACACCTTGTACTTTGTGGTCTGTGCTTGCTTAGAGGGGCTTTTTATCTGTGGAAGTTTCTTCGTGCTTTCATGCAGATATTGTGCTTTTCTTCAGAACTGTCTGTTGGGTGCTGATTTTCAGTGTTGGAGGAAAGGGGCTGTTTCAGTCTTTTGTACAAAAACCACAAGTAGTAAAAATTCTGAAAGCATTGTGCTTGGACTTAAGCTGCTTGCCTAATTTGTGGTGCCTAAACTAAAGAGGGGGGAAGAGTTAAGTTCTTACTGAAACTGTTTTGGAAAATACCACAATAAGGCAAAATGTTTGCATTTTTTTAGAGGGTAGATGTTTACACTGCAATATCCAGGTGAATAAGGATGTGTAAACCTTGGAGAGCACTTATCCTCTGGTGAGCAATGCAGTATGCTGCTTAGCTGTACATATGTTTGTTCACCCCTGCTTTCAGTTGAGAGTTTAACTTGGGTTGCTTGTATTTGAGAGTATTGGCTGGGTTGCTCACAAATGCTACAAGGCCTAATTACTGCCATGCTGAACACTTGCTAGGGTGTGATTTGGAATCCAGCTCTCTAGTGCTTCTTACATGTGGTTTGGCAGAGGGAAGCAAGGATTTATTTTAATATAATTTTGCTGCTCTTGGGGCAAATAAAACTTAGGCATATTCAAACTTTTAATGAGAACTGTGAGAGTTTGTCATACCTGTGTAGGCAATGGCTTTTATCTTCCCAAATAGCTGAGTGAAGTTTTTCAGTGTGCTTGAGGTGCCTGTTTCTGTGTGCAGGTCTAGGTTAAATACAGCAAACCTGACTGACCTGAGCTAGTGAAACAGATATTTTAGCTGGCTTGGGAAGAATGTACTGTTCAGAGACCTTTTGTACTTACAGACTTGTTCTCCTGTGGTTAATGGTGTGTGTTCTGAGCTGTGACCCATTAGGTAAGTGCTGTGCAGGTAGAGGAATTTCAAGGAATTTGGATAAAGTTTTATTGCTTCCTTCATATACGGTGTATATAGTGCAAACCAAATGCCAACTTCCTATGGAAATTCATTCTAGTGGTCTCCCCGTGTTTTGTGAGGGATGGAATTTAATTGATCTAGCCTAGATTCTGTCCATTGGATTTATGAGAAGAAATAACCTTCCCTTTTGGATGCTCAAGTGAGAGGTGTTGAAGTGTAAATAAGCAGTGCCAAATAATTCACCTCAGTTCTAAATTGCAAAGAAAACTCAAACTGAGAAAAAGGTCCTGGAACCTTTGCTCCTGTTGCCATCTTCTGATGAATTCCAGAGTCATGACACTTGATTTAGTTTGTTTTGCTTGCTAGCTTTGGCTCAACTGTCCCCTTTAATTTGGGGAGGAGTGCTACCTGAAGAAACTAACTGTGAAACTATTATACTCATGCTGAAAAAAATTATGTAATGTGCTGTTTGAATCACGTTTGACGATTTCTGGAATTCTGGATGGTATCTTAAGAATTTGGGGTTTGCTTCTGTGTAGCAGGCCAAAATTTAAATGCTTAGTTACGCATTGTACTCTTGTTAGTAAGAATTCAGGTTGAAGTTTTTAATGGTTATTGCTGACAGGATAATTATTTCTTTTGGAGGGGAAGGCACAAGTTGATACGGGTTAACCTGTAAGCAGAAGGCCCTGTTGGAATTGGCCTTTTCAGCCTTTTCAAGTATTGCTAAAATGGCCAGCAACTAATATGTAACACAATGTATATTCCACAAGTTGTGTTTGGCTCTGCAGGAGAGCTTGGATATAATGTGGCTAAGTGTATTGCAACCCCTTTCTGTACCATGATGGTGATGACAATAATGTGGTTCTGCTAGGAGTTGAAAGTTACTGCTTCTAGTTTTTTGGATTGGGTAACCTTCTGTAATGCACTTAACACAGGTGTAGGCCGTGCTTTGCACTGTGAGTACAAGTACGTATACACTTGTATTTTAGTTCAGACGTGAATTATTATTGACCAGAATGACAGACATCATAATGTCTTATGCCATGAGCCAGTACAGTTAATGTAACTTATCGAAAAGCTGATTTCTCACAGACTAGAGATTTGAATTAAAGCACTTCTATTATTTTTGGTCCAACTGCTATGAGAACTGTTCTGTTCTTTAGTCAGGTGGCATGAAAAGGACATCCTGAGCCCTTTGGGGTGAAAATGTATTTATGTTCCTTCACAACATATTCTTTGGGAAATGAACGAAGAGGCACTGAGACAGTGTTTAATACAAGTAATTGGGATTTGTGGTCATTAAAGAATGTGCAAGACTGCTTTCTGAACTGGGCTGCTTGTGGAAAAGCTTGTGGCAAGTCCTGAATAAATATTGTACTGAGCAGGGAAGAATTAGGGAATGCATGGGCCGCAGGAGTGTCTCCATCTTGCTTTGTAATACACTGAGGTATCAGTCTGCTGCTGGTATTTCTCGCCTTGCACCCTGTGAAATTTGTCATCTGTCTTGTAACATACTCCTTGGGTTTCAGAACAACACATGCAGGTATCCGGTATCACATAGCCAAAATAAAATTGACTGTATATGTTCAAATGATAGCAGCTGCTGGTTGGTAGTGCATGATTTAAAGGGGCAGAACTGTAGGGGACTAAAGTGAAGTAAGAATCGTTAGCCAATACATGCTTCTTGCATGTATCCACAAGTTGTTGTATGTCAAATTGTAATAGGCCTCATTCTAACTTAACATGCAAAGACCAAAGGATGGCTGAAGCCCTAGTGCGAGGAAGTGTTCCAGTTCCAAAGATAACATAGCTGTTCTTGCAGAAAATGTTTGGAATGCAAAAGTAAATGCAGATAAATATATTAGTTTTTCATTTAAACTCTCAAAATTACTCCAGAACTTTCACCGAAAAAGAAATGCATGAGTTTTAGAATTTGAAAATCAGAGTTTTGAGCTAGTGAGGGTTGTTCTGTTGTAGGGGTGGCAGGTTTCTTGTGCAGAAGCTGCCACTTTCAGTTGTGCACTGAAAGGAAAATAAGTTAAATGTGCTGTTGAACTGTGGGAAAAGGGGAGTTTGAATGGGAAGATACAGCTTGAATTTTTCCAAGCCTGTGAGCGTAGTTATGTTCCTTCTTGACCTGACAGAGCTTCTGTAGCCAGATATTGTGTGTCTGAGTGACTTTGTTAGTCTTCTGAATAAGTTGTATTTCCTGTATTTAAAAATAACTGGTTTTAATTAACTAATTGTTTTCTTACAGTGTACTCTCAGTGCCATCTCCTACTCTGTATTCATCTGCCAGGGATGACATTTTGCTGTCCCTGAAACACATGGCAAAGCTATTATGGAAAGGACTGCCAAAGAATCTGGGCTGTCATTAGTTCATGTTCTTCATTCAGGGAAGGTATTTTTAGTTTTTCAGAGGATTTTTCTTTGCTTAATTCTAAGGTCCTCTTCTGAGGACACTGGAAAACCCAGAATGTTTGATTAGGAGAAAGGCAGATTGTTGATCAACCTGAGGCATTGACAACCATATACTGCTCTAATCTATTGTTAGATGGATCATTAAACTACAGGAGTAGTCATTAAACAAGGATCTAGCAACACACAGGCTCTCATGGAAGCAGTCAAATCTGTTGTGATTTGTACAGAGATAGTGCTTTATCATGGTTGGTATTTTTCACTTTGTGGGTCAGGTGCTTGAGCTGTCTCTCTTATTACATAGCTGCTTTTTTTCTAATAGCATCAGACAGGTGGCCAGCATCCTCTCTCCAAAATAAAAATGCACTGAGAATGTTGGAGTGCAAATAAGTGTTGCTTACTAATCAGTGAAGTACTTGGAATTAAAGGGATAGTCCCCATGCTCATGTACCCTGTCCTAAGTGGAAGGATTCTCATGGCACAGCCTGAGAGAATTGTTTTCAGTTTTGTATGCGTGAAGGGAGTGGGAAAGGATCCTGTCTTGCTGAAGTGACTTCCACTAGTGTTCAGTGAGGCTGAGGGTGAAGAAATTGTACTGGCATGACCATGGCAACAAAAAGCAGATTGGGGCCAGTTTTTCCTTGCCAAAGAATGTGGTTACCAAATGCTACTATTGCCCAGAGCAAAGTAGTACGAGTCTCTTGTTGATTATTTAGATAACATCTGTGGGGATTTTGAGGGTTTGCAATGTCCACTGTGCAGTTTATTACTAAAGAAAGCATGCAAAAGTGCAAACTTTAACCCTTATTTGCATTTCTTTCTGCAATTAAATGACAAATCTTGCATTTAAATGTCATTTAAATGACAATAAAAGATTCCACAGATCAAGCCTATTAATACATGGAGCAAAACTACTTCTTTGTGATAGCCTCCAAAGGGCTACTAATCCCTTCCCTCAAAGTTGCACATACTTGCTCTTAGTTAAAATTTGGGAATGATATTGTGGGCTTTTAATTCCCAGATGCCATGGGAAGAAGATGAATTTTAATTTTCTGTATTAACAGGTAGTCAGTAATATAATATGTACTGCTTCTGAATGTGTGGTGATGTGATAGAAATCATGGCAACAGGTGGCTGAAGTATTCAGGTTCAGGTTTCTCCTTATGGCAGAGGAGGAAGAAAAGAGATCAGCCTGGGAGAGGCAGAGAGGATGCATAGCTACTCGTGCAAGTTTCAAATATGGAATAATGGATTTTTGTATAATCTGTAGATTTTTTCTTGGACTTGAAAAAACTGTTTTATTTGACTTCCTTTTTTTGTTTAAGTGGGTGTTTGTAGAAGGCATTCTGATTTTGTGTGCCCACACCTGATGCACAGATACCAAGGGGACAGGAGCTCCAGAAATTGATTTGAAGAGTTGCTCAAGCTATTAACTTACAGAATGTGCACAGCAAAAAGAAGGGTACAACAAAGTAGAATATAGCAATTGAGGACTTAAAAAAAAATAATATTGAACTGTTTCCTTCCCCCTTGTTCCTGCTGTTCGAAATCTTCCTTTTCTGACATGTTTAGTTATCTATGCCCTAGATGGCACGTTTTGATGTTCAAAGTTCTGGTGAAGTTTATTTACAAACAAAACTGAGGCAGTCCATATAAGAAAAACTATTTTGATTTGGGTTGACAAATATTTTCTAACCTGAAACTAATATTTTTAAAAGTTCAGGCTGTTGAACAATGAAAAGTAAAGGTGTGTCAGATTGATTTAAAGATTTTGGTTTTGTTCTGTGTTGGTTTTTTTTCTGACAGCACACTTGAAATTCACACAGCTGAATTCTAATCGCTCTGTTAGAGAATTTAAGTTCTATGTCACTTTTCCACCTGAAAATACAGCTTCATTCAGGAGCATTAAGTGAAGTTTTGGGGATCTTGATGCAGAATCTGTCACACTGTTTTTCCTGGTTTGGTTTCATTACCAGAATTTTGCAAGGCTTGTTCTGAGGCTGCTGTTCCTCCTAGTGCTTGACCCTTGGTAGAGCTTCCTTAGTGTGTTAAATGCTTGGGAATCTTCCATGCAGTATGTGTCTTTTCCTGGTCTAAAATCTGTTCTGCATGTCTCACTTGTCTCTGTGTGGTGTCTTTGTTGGTTCCTGGACCTGAGACCATCTATCATCCACTGTCATTTTGGAAGCAGCATTGCCCTCCAAGAACTTTTATCAGCTTTCACTCATGTGAACCTGAGCTAAAAAACCAACCAGCCTCCTAGTTCTGGTGCCCCTTGCTGCTACTACTGCCTTTTTAGCTATTCCTCAATCCCTCTCCTTCTTTGCCTTCTATGTGAAGAGTCAATAAGGACCAAAAAAAACCAACCTGCTAGTTGTGAAAGAAGGCTGAAAGTCCAAGTTTGCTTACTCCCTCCCTCCACGGGGGTGGGCTTTCTGAACAGGAAGGTGGGACAAGGGGAAAGCAAGTCCAATTGGCTTCTACAGAAGGCTATTATCCCTCATTACCCTTTTTCATTCGGCTGATTTGTAGCAGCAGCATATTTAGTAATAGAAACCCTGTCTCTTGGGATTAAGAGTGCAGTTACACTTGCAACAGCTGCTTGCATATGTCTTACTGGCTACAGAAAAAGAACATGCTGCTCCTCCTATTCTTTCTCCTGATTTTTATCTAGTATTGTTGCTTCCCTTCCTCTCTCTTTCTCTTTCTGACCTCCTCACAGCTCCACGCCGTTCCACTCCATACGTGCTTCGAGAAGACCGCAGCTGAGTTTCCTAGCACAGCCCCAGGAGCCAACAGAAGGCAAAGGCAGCGGGGGGAGCGGGAGGGAGTGTACCGAAAGTGAGCCAAGCTGTTGCTGGCAACTCTTGTCTCAGTGCAAAACCTACTGCTTTGAGAAAGACCAGGCAGGGGAGGAACTTAGTTTTGTAGAGAAGAGGAGGAGAAAAGAAACTTGAAACTGGCTTCCCTTGTGGCATGTCTGTGTCCTGAACATCCCCTCCCCGCTCTGCTGTTTGTTAAATGAAAAACAAGTGAAGAACATGAGGTTTGTTGCTTGAGAGGGAGGGCAGTACTGGACTGGGTGAGGGAGTGAGGGAGGAGGAAGGCAAGCTGTGGTTTTGTGGTGTGGTTTACACCGAGATCTGAGCTAGTGTGCTTGGGGGTGGGAGCAGAAAGAAAGGGCATCTGATGCCAGCTGCCAATATGACAGAAACCCTGCAGCTCCCAGCACTGCAAGTCCCAGAGCAGCAGGTGGTGGAGGGTGGCCGTGCCTGGTCCAGCTCGTCCACCCCAACCCTGCGCAGGAAGCGCTTCAAGATGAGGCGGATGAAGAACGTGCAGGAGCAGAGCTTGGAGGCCAGCAGGTATCAGGATTCTCCTTCCTCCAGAAAGGAATACCTGCAGCTCCCATCCATTGAAATCACCCCCTCCAGTGATGAGGACACTCCCTGGTCCAACTGCTCTACACCCAGTGCCTCCCCGCGGCGCAAGCGCTTCCTCCTTCGGAAGTGGCTGCGTGTGAGAGAGAAGAAGGAATACAGTGAGAGCAGGTATGTTTTTGGCCACTCTCCCTCTCCTGCTTCCAAGAAGAGCCTGTCCAAAATAGCTAGGTAGGGTATATTGTCCCCCTGGGAATCTAGGTGTGCTTCTCCCTGGGACTTTGTCCTCACCTGTTGGTTGGAATGGATAATGTAGTTGGTTGGACTTGCTGATGCCAGATCAAATGCCCTAAACCTTATGTGCAAACAGTAAGTGTGTTGAAACAGCAGTGCCGTTTCAGGTCTGTCCTTGTTTGTGGTCTTCTGAATACCTTCAACAGGTAATACAGAACCAGTGAAAAAATCTTGGTTCTGAGTGAGGGAGACTGTCTTGAAAGAATGGGTGGTAAGACTTAACTTGATTAAGGTGTCCTGAAGAGACCTGTGAGAGAGGAGGTGACCTCTCTGCTGGGATCACCAGGACAGGGAGTGATGATGCAAAGCCCTTATCAGTATTTTTTTGGTGATGTTCATTCCTACTGCTGAGACCTTCTATGAAATCTTTTGTTTGGTAGCTGATGTTGGGAGAATGTGAGGACAAGAGAGAAACAAAGGAGCCTTGTGGCTCGTAGGTGAGTCTGCATGTCCAGATGCCTGGGTTCAGCTGTTGGTGGCTTTCCAGACTTGAAAGTCCGTGACTCTGTTGGCTCAAGAGGGGACAATAACTTATGAAGACCTCTAAGAGCTTGTCAACCCAGGAAAATTAATGCCCAGGGGAGTTATTGTGTGGCCGTACAAAGAAAAAGCTATACCTTATGTAACCTTCTGCAGGTGCAATCAGAGTCTACAACATGCAATGTAGTTTACTGCACCTTTAATGGGAGAGTGGAACAATCTACCTTTCCCGAAGGCCCAGAGTACACAAGACACTTTAAAGGTTTCTCCAAGAAGTTAGTGCATTATAAATCCTTACTGTAGCTTAGTGTGGGCCAATCTTTCTTTTGTTGCTTTGCAACCCTCGTGCAGCCTATGTGTGGGTTTATGCCTGAAAGTATGTACTGTACCTCCATAAAAAAAAACTTTCTTACTGTTTCTGCACCCAGCACACTAGATTGACTCACTGACTGCTGTGTTGCTTGAGTGTTTATAAGACACAGCTGTTTTTTCTACCAATATCCACTCTGATTATGTGGTAACTCTTCTTGTGTGAGGTCCCTTTAGCAAGGTTAGTCTGTCATTTTATTAAGTTTTGGGGAAGTTTCATAAAAAAAAAGCATGCCACCAAGGATTTGATAATAACTCTTTTAAAAAGTTAACATTGAAAAACATACCTTGGTTGAGAAATACTATTGATTTTCGCTTAGCTGTGGTGTTAAGAAGTAGTGATTCAGTTATAGCATAGAAAACAGAAAGGAAAACGCATAGGGCATATGCTAAAGTGTTATCACAAAGTTCAGCTCTGAAGTGCAACAGAAAGGATGGCTTTTCAGCTGAAGGGTTTAATTTGGATTTATTGATGGTGAATGTGTTTGAGACAGAGGCCGAGACACACTTCTCTCAATGTGAATACATAAGAAGGCTTAATTCATTCATGTACATGTGATAGCTCCATGGCTATGCTGATGGCTTTCTGCTTATTCATCATCAGGACATTTATGCCTTAACCCTGGTTATGTATGCTTTTGAAGCAGTGACTTGAAAAAAGTTGAAATGGTTGATGGATTAGGTGGTATTAGCATACCAATGCCAGCATGGCACCTCCTTTCTTCATATGTAGCGGGCTCCAAATCTATCCCTTTTGCAATGGGAAACATGATGTTTTCAAATGGAGTTCTTCCCTTTCTAGTCCAGAGGGGAAAAAAACCACCAGTTTTCCAGTTGCTTTGTGCTGAGCCTCTGGGCTTCCAGAACGCAGACATCATAATTAGGCTTTCAAAACTCAGCAGGCATGGAAAAAACAGAGAAAGCAGAATCTGCGGGGAGTTAGTCACAGAAGAGTGATGAACCCTAAAGGATTTTGTGGCATTAATGTGGGAGAGACTAGCAGCTACCACTGTGGGGTAAACCTTACCATGCCCCGAGGCTGTTGCATGTGAAACCCTGTTCTAAAATAGCAGGGCAGGAAGCTGGCTTCCTGTAAAGCAAATAGGTACTGCCTACCTTCCCGTACTTTAGACTTGGTCATCTAGAGCCCTGGCTCTTTCTTGCTGCTGTTCTATTATGATGTTGCTGTTTGTAACAGTGCTAGTAATGTAATTCACTGTACTATTCGTTTGTTTAAGGGCAACACTGAATACAGTACTAGAGTAAAGGCTGAAGCATTTTGTCCAGCGATATTTCCACCAAGACCCATCTCAGGGTTGAGCAACAGTGATGATGCTTGAACTGTCCAGCTGGTTAATTGTAACACTATTGTAACAGATTCTCGAGGTGGTCAGTGTGCCATACATCTGCTAGGAGCTCAGGTACACTACTAAGTACCACAGGTTCCCAAAATGCCCTTGATCAAAGGGGGCAGCCATCAGCATGTGGTTCCCACCAGAGAAATGAATGCAGTTTGCTTCCAGCCACTCACTCTTTCTGGTTAAATTATTATCAAACAGTTTAAATTTATTTTTGTAGTCCAGCAACCTTTACCCCCATTATGTGGCCAGATGTCTGCCTGTTTGTATGGTAGGGTTTTCCCAGGAAAGCTGGTAGTTGAGAGCAAACTGTGCACCAGCTGACTTACTCCAGTGATGCATGTATTGCTCATGTGCCCCTGAGCAAGAGCAATAGCTCTGTGACCATTAGCATACAGTAAGCATTCAAGTGAATAAACAAATGCTTTTTGGACTTGAAATGCTGTCTGTAATGCTCTGGGTCTGATGAAGGCTGGCTGCTTTTTTCATCCAGAAACTCTAGCCTACAAAACTTACTGTATCACTAGTTAGTTTTTAACAGCCTGGGTAATTTTAAGGTTGGTTTACCTGCTGGTTCTCTAAAAGCTGTTAGGTGGCTGATAGAGCAGAAGAGGAGAGATTGTTAATTTCTTTTCATTAAACAGCAGAGATGGCATGTTAAGAGCCTTACTTGCCTATGACACAGTTTTATTCGAGGTGAAAGAGCAGGAAGAAGCTGTTTCTTGGGGGTAAGAGTTTCCCTGTAATTTGTCCTTGTACAAAAGCATGATGATCCAAACTACAAGTTTGGTGTGCAGGGGGCCTGTACAGATGGTAAATAGGATGCTTTTTTGTAAGGGATGCAGAAAATGTCTTACCTATACTCCTTATCCATCATTTGCTACCCAGCTAATGATAGAAGTTACGTACCTGTATACAGCTCTATACAGTATGAACCCTGCACACAAGTGCACAATTCTTTTATTAAGACATGATGATGTGTATTTCCTCACAGGCTAGTAGATGCAATCTGTTAGTGCATATAGGTGGGCCCTGCATGATCGTTGCCTGGCAGGCTCCTGTGTGAGTATCAACAGTACAAGTGTAATAGTTGAGGTATGGTAAATCTTTTGCTCTTGAACACTTTTTTGTGAGGCATTCATGCTGGGCGAAGATACTACTAGTGATACTCTGAATGTGCTCCCCTGCTGTGGGAAGAAATAAGCCAGAATGCCAAGGATGGTGAAAGATTTGAATCATCTTTTTCTTGTTGCTATTCCTTGCTGAATTTGTGCTTGCAGGAGGTCCTGGAAGCTGTTGTGTCCTGATGCCTGCAGTCCCTTCCCAGAGCTCCCATTCCTTTGAGCTCTCTAAGATCACCTGGTTTGTCTTCTGTTAGTGCTTGTCCAAAAGATAAATATGTTTAGTCAATCATAGCATCCAGACTAGTTAATAATGAAATGCAGAATGTTGGTGCTCCAAAGAATGTGAAACTTGTTGTGGATTTTGTTGGGTCAGTGGGGAATAGATTGTGCTGTAGCTCTTGATGCTTCTAAAGATGAATGTACTCAGTTTGGTCTTCTGCTGGAAACTGATGCTTACTGAAGTTGTAAGTGACAGGTTCAGCTAAAGGGCAGGTCTTGCCTATTTCCTAAAATGCCTCTAACATAAGATGGTAAAAATGAAGTATATTATTAAAAGTATTCTGTCTCATCTTATCTTAAAAAAGGGTATGTGCTGAGGAGACTGAGGTTTCTTGAGTTGCCAGACACACAACCATAGAAGTTCTACAGATGCAATTTTCATAGCTTATTTGATAGTATAAAATGACACATTAGGAGAATCTATAGCACTGTTCAGCAATGTGCTCTGTGGCTGCTACTGTTCACCTTGTGTGGCAGAAAGAGGTAAAATTTTTATTTTCCTTAAGAAAAAAGTTCAGTCGTGAAGTCTCCTGGTCACTGTAGTGAAACACATCAGTTAACATTGAACTGTTGATTTGTTGAAACTTGTGCTAAAAAATTTTATTTACAAATAATGGTTTTAGATATTTTTAATTTTCTTATAAAAATCAATGAGTCTTTAATTTCAAGTAGTTCATAATGCTTTTGCTTTCCTTAACAAAATTGAAATTCACTCTGAATGTTTCTGGGAATAAATGCTTCATTCACCTCTTTCTTCTCTTTCACACCTAGCAAAAATGTTGTCGCATTTTCTAGAGGAAAAAGCTCTCATGAAAGCCTGAGATAGTGATGTGATTTTTCTCCCCTAAGTGACTGCTAAATATGAAAAATAAAAACCCAAGAAGCTACAGGATTAAAGGCTGTAGAGCCTCTCACATTCTGGAAATGCAATCTGAGAAGACTACTGTGTTTAGATAATATTAGTGGCAGTATTTACTAACCTTGAAAACAGTACTTGATGAAGAGAAAACTGTTAAAGCCAAGTGCTGCCTCTCATTAAAGAGAGGACTAGAAAGGCTTGGTGGACTAAAGCTTTGTTCATTTCATGCTGTATAATTCCAAGAATCTGCAAAATAAGTTACTCTGTAAATTTTGTAGTTCTTAGTTTCGCTGGGTTTCATAAACTTCCATATTTCATTTTCAGGTTGGAGGAGAGGAAGTGGGACTTCTCCTTTGTTAGAAATATAGCAAGTTGCTGCAGGAAGATATGTGTATTGGGATTGCCAGTGCATTTCTGCTTTTTCAAGTTTTGATAAAATTCTTGTTGAAATCTCATTTTTGTGAGGAACTGTCAGCTCCATAGGGATTTTGTAATGGAAGAGGCCAATGGGTTGCATTTTTTTCAGGTTCTGCTTGCAACTGGAGTTGGTTAATTGAGGTTTTTGGGAGGACAAGTGCCAGACATGGTGTACTTTGAAGTGTAGAGAGGTGTTGGCGGAAATGATTGTTACATGTTGTAATACTGTCCCAAGTTTTAGAATACATCTCTCCTTGTTAATCTTTTAAACTATATTAAAGACTTTGATTTCTGGAGAAAAGTGAAGCTATGTGAGTGGTGTGTGAATATCCTATGGATTGAATTTGGGACTTGATTATATGTTACTTGTCTGGTATTCATGCTCTTTTGCATCTTCAAAAACGGGGAAAAGTTGTTTTTTTTATAGATCTCCATAGTAAGCAGCCCATCTTCTCTGCTTTTGGTAGCTTTGGAAAGTCCATAAGCACAAACTTCCATTTATGTGGTATCTCTTCTAATCTGAAATGTGAGAGTGCACAAATGACGGCTTAGTAGCAACTTGGCTATTAATGTAATCTTTTCTCCTTTTTGAACCTGCAAGTTCAAATGAGACCTAATTTGTGCTTCCAGTGAACTGATTTTTTTAAAACTGATGCATGTGTATCTCTTATGAAGAGTACTGATGCACTGTTTGTTGTGACTGCAGGTTTTTTGTCATTTGTCTATGACAGTGTGCCAAGTGCTTGTGAATCCCACCAGCTCTGTTTGGTTTTTTTGACTGAGTGTTACTGCCTTTGTGCAGTAGTTTGTAGTTTTCTTTTTAAATATTTGCCTCTTGGTATTTGTGTGGTTTATGATGACCCGTCACACAAGAGTATCAAAATTGACTAATTTACCAACAACTTGGAACTTAAATGCTGTTGATCTTATGTAGTCAGCAAATATTTACTGTTGGATCATCTGAATTTCATGTCTTACACAGCACTCTGCCTGTCAGTGGTATTTAACAATTAGTCATCGTGTTCATTACTGTAGTTGTTTTCAACTGGATTGTGTTTTGAAATTGAAGATGTCTGTTGTTCATTGTTGAATAGATGTTGATGAAGGGGCTTGCCTTGACAGCTGTGAAGGTTGATGTTGATGTTTTAATTTGTGAAATGAATGCAGTAATTGGAGGAAACTTGCCCATCCTGTCCCTTGTAACCCTTTCCAGCAAGGAGAGATGACTCTTCTACAGATTCAGACTCTGGCTCTCCAACTCTGAACGTGACTGCAAAGGACACACTTAGTACTAATTATCATGATGGTCTATATGATATATGCAGCTGTTCACTAGGGCCAAGGCAGCTGTCCATTATCTTTTTTTGATCATTACTAATGGGTTTAGACTGTAAAAGTTGCTTTACATCCCCTGTCTATGAAACCGAGTTATTAAAAACATACGAAGGTCTGGAGTAGGAAGTGCCCCTTTGGTTCTCAGGAATGCTGGCAATACTTAGGCTCCAGGTAGTGCATGTTCTAAGTTTAGCTTAAAAAAGGCGCTTGAAATTTCACCTGCCAGCTCTGCCTTCCATTTATTGCACTGATTCACTGCATGAGCTCAGGTACAAATTTTCCTCCTGCCTCTGCGTATCCTCACTTCAATTTCAGTGAAATGTATGCAGAAATATGGTGCTTGGCACCTGTTTCTTTGAAGAAACTCCTTCAGAGTCAGTCCTTAGAATGGAGTAGGGTTGTGTAAACAGAAGGGGTGCTGTGATCCTTAGAAATGTTGTGGTACCTGCCTCCAATAGGTCATACTATCAATTAACCAATTACAGTTTGAACATGAATCTTCCTTATCTTTTTTGATAAAGCCTGATGTTAGCTTCCAGCCTTCAGTGATAAGGATATGTTTCCCCTGACAACTTTACACTTGTATGCTGAGAATGGGAACTTGCAGCACCTGTGGGAAAGCTGTATCACTGAAGGTGCTTTGGCTTTTAATTCACAGACTGAAAGATTTAGGTGTATCAAAGGACAACCCTTCTTGATGAGGAAAACTGTTAGCCCTTGAAACTTAAGTCAGTGATTTCTGATTCATGTCCCTTATCCTCCTTTCTCTTTCCCTTCCACCTGACAGTGCCTTGACACTTGTAATGGCACAGTCATTTATGTATCCATGCAACCATAGTAACGCGGTGCTTTTAATGACAGAATTTAATTTCTCAAGGACAATGAGGTGCTGTTAGGCAACTGGGACTGGAGGGCCATTTCTGCTGTTTCATGAGAAATATGAGGGGAGCTATGTTCTCGGAAGGATGAGCAGAGCAGGAGGGTGAAATTTAAAGGTAAAATTGTTTTGTCTTTGACAAGCTCCTAAAGCCCCCTGTGGGAAAACACTCAGAGTGAACTTATCTTCTGACACACCTAAGACTTGAAGTTCAATCTAGCTTTATTATTCTGTGTTCAGTCTAGTTTTATTATCCTGTGTTTATGTTGCCAAGGAAAGATAGGCAAGAATACTTATCAGAAGAGTTTTCAAATGAAGACAGTTTACACGTCATGGAATTCATTGTCTAAAATACTCCTTTGTAATTATGAATCTTTTAGACTTAATTAAGAGGTTTGGCTTAAAATAATATGGATTTTGATGACATAAAATTACCATTTAAAAGGCATGATGTACCAGCTTGGGAGTAACCGTAACTCTCACCAGATACTGGTACTGCTATACGTTTTCTGGTGGCAGTTCTACTGACATCCTAAGTATTTTGTGATATATTTTAAGGCAGGTAGATTCAAGTCTCTGTGCTTGCAGCTGTGAGGATGTAAAGAACCCTTTAGCTCTTCAAACAGCGAGAAACCTTTGCAAATTTTAACAGAAACCTTGATGCAAGTTCACTGTTGGATTGATTATAACCTGCATATATTTTAGTTCCCAAATCTATGTTGATGAAAACATTAACATATAGTGAGATTTCATAAATAGTAGCTTTTAGTTCCAAAAACCGTTGCCACAGTTGCAGAAAGCAATTGAAGAATATATGTATACCTGATTGTCAATTGTCTGTTCTCCTTTTTGAAATGCTTAATACTGAACCCAAAGCTGATGAATACAGGGGTTAATTAAGCAAAGTGAATACAAAATATTCATCTGGGTTCAGATGTGAAAACTTAGCTAATAGCTGTGGGTAACAATAGCCCTGAAGGTTGCAGGCTTCTGTAGATAATTCTCCAAACTCGTTAACTGACTGTATCTTCCAGGATACAGTCATTTATTTCCCATTTCTTTGCTTGCCCCGTTCATCCGTGACTGTTGAAAGAATTTGACCTGAATAGAAATCTGCCAGACATTATCTCCAGATATAAAAGTATGGTGGGCTTATCGCTCACATCTGGAGGGTGTAGAAATCCCAGAAGGCTCTTAGTGTGCAAACGTTGATTTCAGTGTCTGAACTTTGTGAAATCTGGACAAATATCTTCTAGAAGACCTGTGTAGTTTTAAAAGCCTATTCATGCATAGGAGATCTTGGATTTGCCTTATCATTTGGAGACTGAAATATCAGAATAAAATAAGATCATTAAAAAAAAAAGGCTGGAGGATAAGAATAGTACAAGATCTAAGCTTCCTAAGACCAAGTGCAGGAGAAATCTTTAAATATTTAAGATACAAGAGCAAGTTTTGCACTTTTCTCGTACCTGCAGTCTGTTCAAGTTAACTTCTGCAAGATTTGGAAAAGATAATTCTTTTGTGTAACTGTCACATGAGTGTTCATCTAAGTGTATGCGTGTGTACATAGGTCATGAAGTCAATAAAAACTATTTAAGACTTGTAAGAAATTACAGATGGCAGAGAAGAAAGGTAACAGGACAAGCATTGTGAGGAATGTGTTCTGTAGAACAGTGGTGTTTGGGTCTTCTGATGTGGTGGAACGATGTACTGGCAACTGAGCTGATATTGTTAAGAAAGTAAGAAATAGGGCACTAAATACAAATTTTATTTTTAAGTGTGAGGATCCTTTCCTTTATACACTTATCAAGGTATGCTGTTGTTGCTCAAACAATATAGAGCTTCTTTCACTGCTAAACTGGTTCTTTTATTCAGTATATGAAAGTCTTAAAATAGTGCAAAATTGATTATTTTTTTAATCTCCAAATTTGAACAAAGTGTGGTGCGTGTGATCAGAACACCTGTTTTTCAGTCAGTAGAAAAATGTTTCTTTTGTACTTGGGCTACCTGGGTAGATTGTTTGGGAGCAGTGAGATGGAGGAGCAGTGGAAGCAGACTCTTCAAAGATGTAATCATTAAAAGGCATGGTTAATCTGTATTTAAAACTCTTCATCAGTTTCTAAAGTAGCAAGTAATATTATGTGTCTGAATATGTGCATGAGAATTGAGGGGAAAAAAACCCCACAGGGTATAAGCCTTAATGTTTAGTGTCTCTGAAAGTGTAAGAAAGGGGTGCGCTGGAGTTGTGTACCCAAAGATTTAAGCCTGGTCCAAATTAAAGTTTTTTATCAATGCTGAGCTTTGGAATGAGATAAGCTTGTTTTTGCTGATTTTCTGATATTTTTAACTAGCTCTTGGTTGTCTTGGTAAATACAAAACTGATGTGACTGTATCTAAAGCTTTCCCCCCATATTACTTTTCAGTACAAAGCATATGTTTCTTATCTCCCCTTACATTATCTCCAGTAATTTGTTATGCTATCTCAAAAGAACACTATCATCTTAAAAGCAGGTCAACTTAAAATGGACTGAAAAGCATCATAAAACAGTAGGGTCTGCATTTCAACTGCTCTGTATGTTTTAGGGAATTTAACAGCTGTGCTGTCTAATATTCAAAATGCTGAGATTTTCTTTGTGTGAAAAGCTCACAAACTTTTGCAGTGCTTCCATGCAAAACACTGTTGTAGTGAAACACCGCTCATGTTGAATATCATATATAAAAGTGGGTAAATACTAATTTCTCTCTCCTGGTCTGCGTTTGTATCATTGCTTGTAACCTTGTGTTCGCTAGTGACAAGAGGGTAAGGTGTTGTATTGCAATGTGTTGCAATATTTGGATTCCATTAAATTTTAAACCTTGATTTGGAGGACTTTCTGAATGAGAAATTTAATGATGGGTGGATGAGCATGAAAAGGTCTAAGGTTAATCTTGTATAGTTGTCCAAAAGTAAACTTTCACGTAGGATTACCAGCATTGCAGGTGCTATTGTTGGGCTGTGATATATTGGGAATTATCTTTTGGTAAGTTTTGTTATATCTGCTTGATCTGAATTGAAATGGCAGAGTTTTGTGGGAGGTCTCTTTTTATGAAGAACCAAGCAGTTATAGAAGTAGTCCCTGCCATGCTCTTTCTTATACCAAAAGGGTGATAATTCCTTTGAATTAGAGGGAAAGTGTAGCTCCTTTTGCACTCTTTCCAAACTGGTTCACTAGGCCATAATTAAGCTCAGAAGTACAGGAAAGATGTTTTTTTGCTTTATGGGATATATTGTTCTTACCCAGCTGTTGATTTGTAGCTTGAAGCAAATCTAGAATTTTTATGCTCTGATTATCCTTTCTACAGTGAGACACTTAAGAAAAGAATTACTATGTGTGGATGTAGGAGCAGAAAATTAAATCGTCTCCTTGCTGAGAGCCTTTTGCAAAAATGTTTACCTGTCTTGGCTCTGATGGTAAAACTATATACTGTGCAATGGGGAAACAAGCAAAGTATTCTCTGTGGGTTTGTGTGTATGTGCCCACACAAGTTGCATGTCTATGACTTCTGTGCAATGCATATTCTTTAAATCTGTAGCTGAAAGTCGTAAATATTGCATGAGTCTTGTGGCTTTGTATGTACAACCTCAAAGGCTAACTTCTATATTATTTGTTTGAGGATTTTATAAATACAGATAAGGAATTACTTTCTTCTGAAAGCTTCAGCCTGCTCTTTCTATCTTAACAGTAAGGAACAGTTTTCTGTCTCATGTACTGAAAAGGCAGCAAAAATAGTAGACAGTGCCAGGTGTGTGACCTGTCTCAAATCCTAAGTGGGTCCCTAAGAGAGCTGTTGTATTTTTCAGAAAGATCATGTTCAATGAGATGGAGTCCTTGAAGATCTCAGAGAAGCTGGTCAAAATCAAGGTGGTTGAAAATATTAAGTGAAAATAAGATTTGTTGGCTCTTTTCAGAGGAAATTGCAAACCTCTTTAGCAAAAATTCTGATCTCATGGGGGAAAAGAAAGTCCCTCCCCATCTCTTTTTTTCCAGAATAAAAAAGCAAAATGGTCATGTTAAAGGATTGTGATATGCTCATCTTAAAACATATGAACAGTCTTCCAAGAAAACAAACTACTTGGAAGGATGCCTTGTGGGGAGGAGGACAGGAATTTTAGGGGTTCAGATCCCTAAAAAGTTAACATGGGGACTTGTTAGAGCCATTTATTTATACATATCTGCTGAAGAAGTGCTGTTTAGTACTAGACTGTGTAGTTTTCATCTGTCACTGAGGTACTTGCTGGTTCTACTTCCTCCCCTGCTGGCTTGGCTGTATTTTGTCATTCCTTGGAAGGATGAAGACAAGATTATAGATAAACTTTTAAACCTTTTCAAGTATTTTATCTGTTAATATTCTGTGGTGGTAAAAGTAATCCTTTTTTGTAAGGGACTTAATCTATTCAAGTCAATACACTTGTTACCATTTGATACCCTTTCTGTAGTTGAGTTGTAAAACGTAAGTTGGTGTAGGTAAGAATAGCTATAATTTCTTCATGTAAGCACAGAGTACATGTAGAGAAGAAAAATACCTGTTAATGGTTGCTTTTTTCTGAGAAATTAATTTATAAAGGATGAGAGAGTATTCTTGAAACTGAAAGAGAAGTTAGAGAATGCTCCTTGCACAGCAGAAGCAAATGTTTTTTTTTTTCAAGATATGGGATCCTCCTTATAGTGCTAAAAAAGGTCAAGGCCAGGTTAAACACCACCACAAAACAAACAACCAGAATTCATGGAAAAATCCTATTGCAGTGTTTTGGTTGTATGTTTTCCCCAAAAATAAGTGTTACTGCCTGACAATTATTGCTTTTTTTAGAATGAAAAGATGCAATTCGGTCCTTTTTGATACTGTATTTGTATTTCTGTTGGGCAGTGTGGTGTGCAGATCTGTGTACAGTGCAGCAGAAGCTGTAATTGCAAGCATGCATGTGTATACCTGAACTAGTTTTATTTAAACAGTTTAGGTCCTGCCAACAGTGAAGCCACAGCATTTTTAGCACAGCCTGTGTGCTCAGGCAAGTGTACCCAGTGTCCCAGGTGGGACCCTGCAGTTTGTGCAGAAGCTGTGTTGCCATGACTCCGCAGCCAGTGGTACCCAGGCAAAGTAGATTAAAAGCTAGCTGCTCTTTGCGCTGTAGTCTGTTACCTGAAGGCCGAATCAGATCTATCTACTGCTCAGAAGGAAAGCTCTTTGAAAGAAATGAAGCTGTAGAAATGATAAGCAGGAACCCTGATGAGTCTTTGGAGCAGGTACAGGCTGCCAGAAGGGAATAAGGCTAACTCCTTACAATAGATGTGCGGGGAAAAATCATCACCCATTTAAAGAGGGAGAGTGACATCTTGTGGGCTTAGCGTGCAACTCTCCACTAGAAATTCAGTGTTGGCCACTTCATCCTTCTCAAGAGTTCATTTTAACAGCTGTTTTGTCCTGCTGCCTGGAAGTGGGGGTTGTATTAACATGCTGCAGTTCGATATTTGAATGATAAGCTGTATGAAACTGTTCTGAGATGGCATGATGAAACACTGTATATAGCCAATGTATTTTGGAGAGTTCTTAGGAAAGTGTCACTAAGTGAGGTTAAGAGACATCAAACCAGTCATGTCTGAACTTGCTGTCTTCTGTTGTTTTCTCTTTGCACCCCCAAATATGAAGTATGAACCTTACATTTTTCTTGTTCTGGCTTGAAAACCAGAGTGTTTCATAAGGACTTATACAAATCTGTCTAACTGCTTCTGTTTTTCTGTCTCATATTGCAGCAGTCAGCAGAGCAGCCAGCAAAGCAGCCATGATGATGACTTGTCCCGATTCTTGAGCCCTCATATGCGTGACGACAGGTAAGTGTGTTCACAACTGAACTGGGGGAATGCCTGGCACCACTCAGTGAAGTTACATAGGCTGGGCTGGTTCAAGTTCTTATTCTCCCTGTATTGCTCAGAGTTGTTTAACAAGCATGACTTACATTGGTCTTATTAATGTCTAAAAAGATGAAAATTTCATCTACTTAGAAGTAGAACTTGTGGGACAAACTCCTGAAGCACCCTGCATTTTCTTTTGAGACTCATTCCCTGAAACTGTAGCTGGCTTAGATAGCTTCATCAAACTTGCTGTGTATTGACCATTGGCAGCTCTGATCCTTAAACACAGAAGTGAAATTTTGTGTGGTTCTTGTCCTCAGCAAAGACAATATTGAGCTTAGCTGTTCTGTTTCCCCTGTGATGTGTTGTGACAGTCCTGAGGTATCTAGAGCTCAGGTGTTACAGCTGGATGAGAACTGCTGTGAAGTTCCAGAAGAAACTTAAGTTTCTTGTACTTCAGGTTGATTAATGACTACTTCAAATTGCAGCATCGGCACAAAAGCTGATGAAAAATGAATGCGTGTTTTTGTCCATGATTTATTATTGTTGCTTTGCTCAGAGCCATATGACTAAGGGTTTTGCTGTATCTTGTAGTTCATCTTCTGAGCTTCAATCTGCTTCGTTTTCTTTTGTGCATGAACTATGAACCCTAAGCTACTACCAACTTTCTGTCCTGGGCCAGCTCCTGCAGGCCTGTTTCCCAGCTAGCATCCTGGGGTCCAGTGTTACATCTGGACTCTGGTTTCTGAAATTCCCATTGTTTCGTTACTGTATGCACAGTAGAGTTACGTTGCGTTTTACTTAGCTGATCTTGTGACTGTGGGTTATAGGAGGGCATATGCTGAGATTTGGGAACAGCTTCCTTTGTGCTGCTGCGTAGTGCATTACAAGAAGCATCTGAACGGTGTCTTCCATGTTCCAGACTTGTATTATCTGGGTATGGTCCCACAGAAGAGCATTGTTTCAGGTCTGTTACTCAGTTATTCCACATCAGTTGTCTCTGAGGTCAGATGTTTTTCTTACTAACTGTGTAGTAGGGTAAATGCTTACTGAACTTAGATTCCCCACTGTGATGCCAAAGGCCAATGGATTGAGTAAGAACTGAGTAGCAGCTGCCTGAAGTATCTGAGAAATTGACTCACTTGAGAGAACATCCTGACCTTGAAGAGCTAATTAATATCCCAACAGAGTCTGGCTCAGAATTAGCACTTGGTAGTTGTAGCTAACCTTTTCCTCCATATGTTGCACTCCAATTATCAGTGTCTCTGGTGCTGCGGAGCCTGGCATAACTGACTAGTGGGGAGTGCTGTTTTCAACCAGGAAATAAAGAATCTGAGAGCAAAGCAGATGGGTACCTAGATCATACCTGGACTTCCTCTGTGTAATGTATACTGTTACAACAATTTCATCTGGGATTTCATAGATTAAATGGTGTGAGGCTTCATTAATACTCATAGCAAGAAGGGAATAATTTGGAAACATTGCCTTTTTCAGATGTAGACTAAACTGGAGCCTTTAGACTCGTGCTGGGAAGATCTTCCTGGTGGGAAGGGTTGTGTTTTAGCTAGAGCACGGTCAGACCTCAGACTTGTTTATGTAGAGCCAGGGTGATGGTAAGCCTGCTGACCTCTTTTATTGGGGACCTGCAACATTCCTGCAGCCTAGATTTAATTAGAAGTAACTTCTGTTTTAATGGAGGATACTGGGCCTAAAATGATCCATATGAGGGCTAGTAAATTACCTTGGCAAAGGAGGGAAAAAAAGAGGCAAATGTTAATTGCATCAGGCTCTGCTGGTAGTCTTCCTTTGGATGCTGGTAACTTGTGCTCGTGAAACTTAACCAAAAAATAACTCAAACATGTTTTGAATTTCATGAAAGGTGTGAAGTTGGACATGAGTCTCGAATCTCCTAGAGTCTTGAAAGTTGAATGAGGAGGGGCTTTCTCACTGCTCTTACGGTGGCATTTTTGATCACTAACAAAAGGTCCTCTAACCACAGGTTTGGAGTGTTCTGCTTCTGTTAAAGACCTACAGGCAGTTCTGTTCACTTGACCAATTGACTTGTACAGCAGCTCTTAAAAAAACCCCACAACAAACTGTCAAAACTAAACCCCATCAAAACAAACAAAAAAAACCCCCAACAAACAAACCCAAAATAACCAAAAAACCCAAACAAAACCACAACCACCCAGGGTTTCAGCAGTCCTGTAAGTTGTGACAAAAGCTGTGCAGAGTAGTGCAGCTGAGGGGAGAGCAAAAAACCATGTGGTATGTACTGAAAGGTGCATCTTCTCTTGACATGCTGCCTCTGACAACAGGCAGAAAGGAGCCTGTGCTGTATGTGAAGGATTAGAGCAGAGAGCGAGTGAGGATCTGCACCAACTTCAGTACATCTGGGAAAGTGCTGAAAGAAGCCACCCCAGCTAAAAGTAAAGGGATGCTGAGTTGCTAAGTTGACTCTGGGATAAAAAAATAGAGAAATATGTAGCTGAAGTCTGGTTTAGGCATAGCCAATATCTTCAGTGCCTGCCTGCTTTTACTGTGAAAGATGGTACCAGGGTATGCTGCCAGTGGCGTTGAGTTCTCAGTGACAGATTTCCGAGGACCAGGCTCCAACTCTCAGGTCCTTTCAGAGAAGACTTTTTCTTTTCAGAGAAGATTTTTGTCTTGCTGCTGGCAGATGCATTCAGTGCTCTCTAGCAATTTTTTTTTTTCTTGAGATGTGAGTGCTGCTGTTGGCTTCTGTATTGAGAAGTACAGCCATGGTCCAGAACCCATACCCTGGAAAGGTGTCCTGCAGCACAGCAGTGAAGCAGGTCTGCCATCTCCGTGTGTCTTCTCTGAGGAAAAAGCTTTCGTTCTGCAGAGTCATGTAAGTTGTCGTGTGTCTATTGTGCCTGGTTCTTTATGCTGAGAGGGAGGCTATGCAGATTTTTTGTCTTGGGGTAACTATATGCCTTACAGATACCTTTGGACCCACAGAAGGGATAAGTTAGTGGGATAGGCTGGAAAGAGTCAGGTTTTGCATGAACTTGCGGCTTAGTTCCCTGTTCTCTGCCTGACTGAGTGGCTTCATTTTGCTACTTAAGAAATAAGGAGAATTTATTTTTCACCTCACAGGAAAATAGAGATGGTGAATTAAGTCTGAGTTGCTCAGATGCTGAAACACCACAACTGTGGAAGTACAAAGACAGGCAGAGCTGAGTTACTTAGTGTCTGAATAATTGTGCTTGCAGTAGTAGTTTGACTTAAAGTAATTCAAAGAGTGGGTAAGGTTGTGATAGTGACAGCTAGAGACTTGGGCGAGATGCATGCATGCAACAGGCTCCATAATCACTGTAATGGGACAAGGTTATATATGAATTACCTTGAGCTTTCGTCTAGATATAGTCCAAGTTCATGAGCATGCTTCTGCTTGATCCAAGGACTTGTTCTCTGTCATGACACTGAGGCACCTATTGGATTTAGTGTGCCACATATCTTTAAGACTAAAAGTTAAGCTGCTGAACCAGAGGGGAAAAAAATCAGTCCTTAAAGACTTGTACTCAGTCTAAGGAGGAGACAAACTGATGAAGAGGGAGCAGCATGGAAAGTACAAGAATGGAAAGCTGCAGGGAAATGGAGGGGAGAGAAGTGACTGGCAGTTTACAAGACAGATGATATCAAAATGATTTACATTAGAGATCTTATCAAAATGGAGGAAATGGGGAAGAGCAGCTAGTTTCAAAATATCTGAGTTTGATATGTTGTACATCTTGGCTTGAAGCTTGATTAGCCCCTTAATCTGTACAGTACCTTATTCTGACAGTTCCAGGGCTGCAGGGCTTATTTTTCCTTTGCATAAGCTAATAAGAGTTTCTCAAATAATGGATGAAAATGCACAAAAGAGAGCTTGCAAGATTAGGGAATGGCTTAAGGCAAAGGCGAGGTTTAGAAATTCTGCCTGCTGCTTGAATTCTGACAAAGTTGTGTAAAGATCAGAAAGGAGGTCAGACTTTGAAATGTGCAAAAACTTACATCCTTGGGGTGCGTGTAAAAGGTCAGGATAAATTCCATATTTTATTTATGTACCTAGGGCTTGCTTATGCTGCATCTTCTTAGCCTGTGTCCCTTTCCCCTTGATACAAAGAAGTTGGCGCTAACATACTGTGCCCCTGTTTGCCTGCAAGTGGAGGCACAGCAAAGATTGCTACCTCTGCAGTTTCAGGGAGAGTGGAAGGTTTTTTCCATTGCTTGGGGCAGCTGAAGATAGGTGAGAACTGAGAGCAAAATGTGGCCTTGCATGCTGGGTCTATTCTTAAAAGGGGAGAGTAGGGGCTAACAGAGCCCAGGGACCCTTGTTTGTGTGTCTGGATGTGATGACTCTGCAAGGAACAGAGTCCTCCTTTGTCATGTAGGAAAGATGGTTAATATTTAGGAGAAAGGAGAGTAGCTCTGAATCTGTCTCGCCTTCTGGTTGCTGCTGCTTCCTGAGCCCCAGCATTGATTCTGTGCTGTAGAAAACAAGAACAGCTTAAGACCAAATCTCTTCCACTTATATTGCCAGATTGACTGCTTACAGCAGAATTAAAATGAATGGAAATATCACCTGCTCTCTGCTCCTTGTATGCCAACACTGTTTTCTTTTGAAGATGGACTCTGTTGTTAATTGCAGGTTATGCCACTGTTCTGCTGTCAGTGGAGATAAGGATGTTCTTTTTGTAGAAAGTCAGTATTGGATTTGATTCATCAACATTGTGCTCCACTTGGAATCTCTTCCATTCTTGGTCTCCTTTAATCTTAAGGAGACAGAACTGAGGGCACTTTGATTTGAAGAAAGGGGGATAGTTCCTGTTGTTCCTTCCTCCATGATGACTGAGGGGTATGGAAGGACAGGTAGTGCAAGGGAGCCTGGAGCTTTGAAGAGTTCAGAGCTAACTTGAGAGCAGGGTGGTTTTATGCTATCTAGACTAATGTAGTCAAATATCATATGTACCTCTGGGCATTAGATGATTGCCACTCATGAAACAGTTTCATTGATATCATGGATAGTTTCTGTGCAGACAAGTAAAATAGATTGTTTGAATCCCCACCATCACTAAAAAGAAATAATTCTTAAAATTTGGCCCTCTGTTGCAAGCTGTTGTGGTAAAATGATACCTGCCTACTTGCCTTCTAAAAACAGTTAGCTCTGAGACAGAGCTTGTAGTGTGAGAGCCTTCATACAGAGATCAGTAATGTAACTTCACAAGAAAAGGCATGGTCTTACACTAGATGTAACAGCAGGACAAACCAGGATTTGGATCTTGCTTCTCCATCAGTTCTTGTCACTACTGGACGAGTGTTAAGATTAGATAAACCTCATGTGCCTTGTGTATCAGTGAATGCAGAGGAGGTCTGACAGACCTCACATGGCTGCGTCACTAGCTCGTGATCCTCAGGAACATGAGGAGGAGGTGAAGAGGCGTTTTAATGTCCTTTTTCCTTATCTGAGGCACTGGGCAGACTCCTTACCCTTCCTTCCTGTTCCCAAGAGCAGAAGTTTTTGTTGTATAACTGCACTTCACTTGCAGTCCTTAAGGTAATGGTCACTACATCAGCTCTGTATCCTCTGGGAGCACTGTGATTCTCAGAATATTATGGCAGCTATCTTGAAGCACGTGGAGAAGTGGCAGAGAAGGGGTTAGGAGGCTGGGATGCGTTATAATTAACCATCCTCTTTCATAGGCTTCCAGTTCTGTACGCAAGCCCCCTTGTCAGCAGGCTTTTTTTTGTGCAGTATGCTGTCAGCTGCTGAGCAGTTTGCATGGTTTCACCTTGCAACAAAGCATTTACTGTGCCTTGGAGCCTTCCCTGTGTTGCGAACAGCAGGTCTGAGGGAGTGACACTACCAATTGGATGCTGAAGAGCATGCTGGTACCTATATCTTGGTGTGAGCTAATAAGTGATTTCCCTGTGCTCTTTGGACAGGGTTTCCTGGTGTAACTAGCCTGCTTAGACGTACCCAGGTTTTGCTAAATCACCTTACCAACGAATGCTGCAGTCAAGCAGTGGCTGTGGTGCAGAATGTATTGCACTTCTATCTTTGTTTTACTGCTTGCATGTTCTACTCAGGACTTTCTTCAAGTAGTCATTGCTGTGAGGTGCCAACTGGCGGTTCAGAGCAAGGCTCATTGTTCAGAAGACTAGTTTAGATTTCTGCTTGCACCTCCTGTTCTGTACCAAATGTGGAGGAGGAGGGCATTCTGAGAGGGGAAAGTGTTGGCATTAAGCCTGTTTTAGGGCTTCTTAAGATTGTCTGAAAATGGTCTAATTGTTGACCAAATAAAAGGGCAAGATCAATAAAGACAAACAAGGCCTTTGTGGGCTTCTGTTGCAGCCCTAAAACTTCAATCCTGCTATAAAATTAGCCATCAGAGAGTCTCAGAGAACTTAACTGATTGCAGCCTCTTGCAGTCAGAGCTACAGGTTTCATAATGCAGAGAAATGAGGGTTTTTTTCTAGGGAGCCTGATGCTTAATTCTCTTAGCATGTGGCCGGGTTTATGCAGGGAGTGACTGCTATAGAATCTGTATTGCAGACTTCTACTTCAAATCTCTGGACCAGCATTTCCCAAGGTGTGTAGAACCTTGGTGTGTATATCCCCTGTTGATGGGGATGCTTTTAAGCTGGGGTATGGCCTTCTCATTTTATTGATGTGCCCAAACGTGAAGGGTCTGGGAATTTTAGCTGTACCAGTGATCTCTCCTCTTCTTGATAATGCTTGTAGAAACAAGCTGATGCTAGAAATCAGTGAAGGGTTTCCTCAAAAAGAGCACTGTGTAGGCAATGCCTCTTTGTCTCCCTGTCAGAGAAACCCACCTTTCTTCATGCTGGGAACACTTTAACTGAACTGGGATGTCATCAGAAACAAAGATGTACCTGTGAGTCATGTCATATATATGCCTGGTGCTCTGGCTGCAAAGAAAAGCTCTTAAAGTATGTTGTTCCTTGCTTCCATCTTATGTGGTGTGACTGATTAATAAATACAGTGCAGTAAAACAAAGGTGATGTTAAAATAAAATGTGATGGGATGGTGTCCAGCTCTTCAAGTCCTTGTTTTCTAATCTCTTTTCCTTGTGAGGGGAAGGGAATGTTTGGGCAAACACCAAAAAAGTACGTCTCAAAATATCATTCTGGAGCTGTGTTACTTCTTCAGTCTTAAACCAGGTCTTTCTCTCTTCCCTCTAGATACGATAGCTGCAAGTCTAGTTTGTCATATGTTACTGAAGTCATTTGTTAATATTATTTGCATACAGTAATGCCTAGGATCTCTGGTCATGGTCTGGCACCTGATGTGCTATTTAAGTGGAAGCAAAAGGTGCTTAGCTGCACAGAACTCACACAGTAAATCTAAGCCAACAGGCAGTTCATAGAGAAGACAAATAGTATGGGAGAATGCAGAGAACAGAACTTGTCCTCCTGCTTCTCTGTGGCCTTTTGAGCCAAAAAGCCAGTTTGAAAGGGGCGTTTCCCTCTTTAGAATGCTGCCTGGGAGATGGAAATGAGGCCTGTGTATCCACTTCATAATCAACAATAAAAGAATAAAATGTGATGCCAAACAGACATCCTAGCTGAAGAGGGGACCATACAGTGTCTCAGCTTGTGCTACTGTTGACTAGTCAAGTTTGTGGTGTCTGTAAGGAGTACATAGCATCTCTTTGCTATGTACAGTGGTTTCTAATTCCAAGCAGTAGTGAGAAGGGTGTCTCAAGGTAGTAGCCACTTGAGTTGCTAGAGCTTTAGTCTGCGTCAGTAAGAGTTTAAAGCTTTCAAGCTTTACCTGAGAATCCTGGAGATGAGATGGAGCAAAATCTCCTAATTTATAGTGACTTGTTTGACATGCAGTGGGCACAGAAAAAAAGATAAACGCTCAAGTGACTAGGTGGGGAGAAGTATTGCAGGGATAAGGTGGTTACAACCTGCTTGTTGAGCCAACAAATTGACAGACAAGACTTGGCAGAAGTGCAGAAACTGAAGGCTTATTTTTTACAGCATTTTTCTAGTTCTCCCACCTCAATTTTTTGAGAATCTGTGACCATGGTATATGTCTAAATAGGCACTAGCATCGCTGCTCACAGCCCTAGCTTTCTAGCTGATTGTGGAGGGAAGCTGAATGCTCAGAGGGAGGTTGATCATTCTCACTAAACTTCAGACTGCTGCCAGAGGATAAAGTGCTGTTGACCCATGATTCTGCTGCCTCAGCTTCTCGGAGATTCTGGCAGGTTATATGAGTGGTGGAAGAGGATCTGTGAATAGCTTTTTTCCAACTTGAATGTATGTGCTTCTGCCCTTACAGAGACCTTTACAGGCCGTCGTTTACAGTGCAGTCATCAGCTGTCTCTGAAACCCAGCTGCTCAGTGCAGGATATTTCCTCCTACTTTTCTGTAGGGACAGAAAAATTCTGCCAAAACGTAAGGATACTTGTCTGAACTGGGAATTCAAGTTCTTTTGGATTTATTTGGTGAAACATCTTCCTAATCTTTTAAGTTAGTTGCTATCTTGTACAGATTGCTCTCAATGTGAGTCTCTGAACAAATCAGCTTTTTCCTAACTTTACAGTCAGCAGATAAACACTTATTACAGCCTTTTCCATGCTTTTAGTGATATATATCTTTAGTATATGCAAATATTTGCAATGTTTACCTTGGAAAATATGTGCATCTTTACACTTGATAGTTGACTGTCTAAATGTGGAAATACCAAGTATTCAAAATGAATTGTAATACAAAATAAAGCATCAGAAACAACACGGGATGGGAGTTATGTGGTGATGGTAAGTACGTACTTAATTCTTGCTGCGTTCTGTGACCATAGGAAATAAGACGCTCTGTGGAAATGCAGTGCACAAAGAATAGCAACTTGCTGTAAGAAGTAGTTAAATGTTAGGTATCTTACAAAGAGATCCTTGTAACTTTGTATTTTATGTGCCTCTTTCTACATACCTCCATTGTGAGGTTCTAATGCCATTTAGCAGAGCATTGGACACAGTAGGAGGAGGTCATCTGTGTGTCCCTGGGAAGAAGTATTAAATGGTGCTGGTTTGTTGCTGGGAGAAGAGGGCACCTTTAATCATCAAGCAGAAAGTGTACAGGCTCCCCTGTGGGGTGACCTGATAGCTCACTGATGAGCTGCTCAGGCAGCTCTGTCTACCAGTGGATCAGAAAGTCCTGACAGAAAAGGCAAAGAGCAGAAAAACTTCCTTGTAATGGATTGGCTGGGCTTGGAACATCCTCTTATGGACTCTGCTTCTGCAAGCCATAATCTGGTTGTCTTCTGAGCTAAACACCCATGCTTTTCACCAAGAAGAAAACTGGTAGTGATGTTGATCAGTTTTTCCCCCTGTTTCAGGAGACTTGGGAAAAGCTGTGTTGGCTCCCACCTGGGAATGGTCAGTCTAGCTGAAGACAAATGGTAGTTGGTTAATTCTGGCCTTGAGAATTTCATTCTGGTAATTATTAACCTCAAACTATTTTTGTTTCAGTAGAGAATTCTTAATTCTCTTGGGGTTTATGCATCTTATCCCATAGCAGCAGCCTATCTGTCAGAGACTTAACGGCAGCTGTGCCTTTAAAAGTGAATTGCCTGTGATGGAAGAAATCTGAGAGCAGAGAAAGGGAGGACCAGTGCCTCTTGCGCAGATCAAGGTCTTTGGAGATTTCTCCATAGCTCTGTCTTCTCATCAGCCTACTCACTGCTCCTACCCTCTGGGGCCCAACAGCAGTGACTACAATAATATCAATAAAAGCCATCCTAGAACTATCTCAGTGGTGGCATTACATCTTTCCACGGTGTATTGAGGTCACTGCTCTGTGCTGCTTTTTCCCCAAAACTACAGTGCGTGTGTAAGCTGGGATTCCATCCTCTTTCAATTCAACAGTGTTTTGCTCCCTTGCTGCTGAAGTGACGCTTCCTTGGATTGCTGGGGAGCACGTTGGCACTTGGACAGACTTACCCATTTCTGCAGATGACTGTAACCGTGTGAGTGCTCACTGACCTCTGCATTTCTTCTTTTCCTTCTCCTCTTTCCTTGTTTTTCTTCCCATCCATTTCTTTCTTGGCATTTGCAGAGTATTTGTTGTGCATTTTGGTGATAAGATGGTAGCATGCATCTCCCTACTGTACCATGCATCATAACAGGGTCAGGTGTTGTAATGGTACTAGCCAAGGTCCATCCTTGAGCCCCTCTGCTTTCTTCCTGTTCTCCTGCAAGTTTGACCTAATACTTTTCCTTAACCCTTCTCTGCTGCTTGTTTTCCCTTCCCTTTTAAGTACCCTGCCCCAAATCTTCAGTTGTAGTGTGCTGTTATGTGCACTCTCTCTCCTGAGCTCCTTCTTGTTTAATAGCAGGCCATGTGTAATATGGGCCTGCTTGAGGGATATGGGTCTAGCAAAGTTTCCAACATTGTAAGATTTTGTTATTTCTCTACTCTGGAAAAGAATCTTTGTTTCAGGCTTAGACATATAAATGCTCAGACTTCTTCATGTGAGCTTGAACAGGCTGTTGCTTTGTGCAGCACCTGCCATGCATCAGTCCCCTTGGAAACTAGGAATCTCTCTTCTGGGTTCCCCAATGAAGTGTGTAGCTTTGTGGTATGTGACACCTTGGGAAAACAGGCATCCTCTGTATTGTACTTCTGTTTGTAGCCTGCCATCCTTTTTTCTACCCTGTTGCTGATGCCACTGCTACTGGAAGACCCCTTGAACGTGCAAGAGGTAGTATGTGACTTGAGCTGTGGGAGGCTTTCACTGCTGATCTGAAATGCCCCTCTGTCTGCAATCTGTGTTTGACCTAGGTCTTGAGCCCCTGCTTTAGCTACTTTCTTGTGTCTCAGGTTTCAGAAATAAAGGATCCAGGACCTTTTGCTTCCTTTCATGAATTTGCAGTCATTCCTTCAGAGTTTTTATCTTAAAGCCTAAATATTGTGGTGTACGTTCTTGCTACAAGGTTTTCACCCATTTATCTGAAACATGCAAAGTTAGTTTTTTTTCCAGGATAGTATACTGCATTAGACCTGGGTCCAGATGAATGCAGAAGGCTTTGTTTCTCTGGTGTGCTACCTATGTGTCTCTATGGATTATCCCTTAGGCAGTGCCAGCACGGAGACTGAAAGTTATTGGACTCCATATAGGGATTTTGCTCAATGTACTTGAAAAACTTCTAAGTTACAAAGGATCCAAAGTGTCTGGCTGTTAGGCACTTTGAAGTAGTCTGATTTTGAGAGATCTGATCTTCAGCATTATCCTGAGTGAAAATCTTGTTCTGATAAGGTGTTGGGCTATGCTGTGATGTGACTTATTTCATGCCATGAGTTATTTCAGGGTATCTTGACCTAAGTGAAAAGGGAGATGATCAGGCCATAATATTTCTGCCCAAGGTAATGAAGTCTTATTGCCTTTTCACCAGTGGCTGCAAGCTATTTGCAAAGGAAGGTAAAAATTAGAAGATGGCTTTTCATGTCTTGGTGAATTGATATCAAGGAGGAGTTTCTCTATGAAGTGTGCCATGAGTCACGAAGCTTTCTGTCGTTAGTCTGCCCCTTTTCATAGTGAATGAGTCTCTTCTGGGGTGTGAGAGGTTATTGCGCCATCTCAAGCAAACGGAAGTTTAAGAGTTCAAACACACAAGACAACGAGGGGGAAAAGAGCCAAAAGACTGTGTGAAAGCAGCAGCCCTCCTTTTGTTATAATATTGCTCAAGGAAAAAGCAGTAGTGATCTGAATCATCCCAGTTTCTCCACCCTCCTGATACTGACCCTCTTTCTCCTTACATGATAGTATTCTTCATCCTCCAAAGTCTCTACAGGGAATTAGTTTTCTTTACCTTTTGATGGAGGGGAGTGTCTCTCCATTCTCTTCTTCCAGGATAGCTGAAGGTACCTCTCTTCTGCTGTGATGCTGTTCTACCTTGCTCTCCCTTCCAAGACAGTAAGTTCTAACTTGCATGCCATGACAAACACTGCTTTCACGTAGCTTAGAAAGAAACAGTTTAAAGGCACTTTCTGTTCTGTATACAGTGTGACTACAGCTCCCATGATGCTAAGTGTATGAAATGCATATTTTCTTTCTGGAAATGAAGTCTCACGTGACTTCCTAGCTGCTGCAGCAAAGAGGGAGTCCCTTTCGAGATTTTTTTTTTTCCTGGGGAAATGGAGGTGTGCCCTAGCTTGCAGATGCTGTGATTGCATGTGACTTCCTCTGACAGCTGAGGCTGTAGAGCTGCAGAACACTGCTGACTTCGGGAAGGATTCAGGAGTTTATCCATCTGGCACATTTTCCTGGGGATCTGTATACGTGTACACTAAGGTGCATAACAGTTAAACTATCTCTTCCTTACATTCTGGCATTCTTTGTAGCAGTTCTTTCTCCCATAACACTTCCTGATTTGCTTTTTCCCTCCCACTGGTTCTGTTACTAATGGGTTTTGTTCTGCATCCATATTTCACAGAGGTATAGGGCTTTTTTTACTGCTCCCCCACCTCATGCAGACTTTCCTTTCTTGCTATATGGGACAACCAAACTGTAGCTGAAGCGGTGCCTCAGGTAGCATGTTGCATTCCATGCCTGCAGGTCACGCACTTTTTCTAGTGGACTAATCTGCCTGACCTTTGAAGCCCCTTGTTTCCACTGTGTGGGTATTTGAATAAGTCAGTTTTTCAATTACCATGAACCTTTCAGAGGTGAGTCTGCTCTGGTTAGTGTGAAGCTAGAACTGTCATGATGGGCAGTAGTAAAGCCACAATGGTGTATACAGAGGATACCCTAATGGCTGCGAGTTGTGACAGCGTGTGGCTATTTGAAGGGGCAGTGACACTTGCAGGTAGTGCATATAACAAGCAATGTTTTCTAATTTGTAGAATATCTTTGGGAGGCAATGACAAGTTCAAACCCCAAGCTAACATGACTATTGCTGTAGCTATTTACAGAGTTTCGAATTCTTACCCTGACAAAATGTGTCATAGTGGGTTGTTCCCTTCCAAAAACTGGACTTCCTCAGGAGATATTTCCTGTTTTGCGCTTAAGCTTGTAAGCTGTTGTACCCTGCTGGACCTACAGATAGCCTCTGCTGTAAAGAGAGTGCAATGTGGAAATTCAACTTTCTGAATTGCTAAGTCAGGCTTTACTGGTTCTCTAGCTTAGGATTTGCTGAAGGTCCTATGTGAGGCTGTTGTCTGTCCCCCGTTGTCTGTTGTCCCCCCCTGCCCTTGCTGTTAATACTTGTAGCAAAATGCACACAAGTGAGTACACCGCTGTTGAGGGGCTTCAGTGGCTCCATAAAAGAGGGGTTGGGGAGTAGATTGTCCACACTGTGTGTGTATTTGCTGTTTGTGTATGTGTCTGCACTGGATGTCTAATGGTTACTTTTCAGACTACTGTCATCAGTGTTTATAGCATACGAGGCATTGAGAAATTCATCTAGTGCACAAGGATGACAATATCCTTATCCTAGTGAGTGTAACTCAGGTGGTACGGTGATATTTTTTCCTATGTGGCATTGGATTGGGTATGTTGAAGCTTCATTATATCCACAGCAATGCTTGGGATGGAGACTGACAATCCATATTATGGCATCCCACGGCTCACAACCTACATGTGTTCATAAGATGGGCTTTATGTTGCTGATAAGCATGAGGGTGATGTATTTGAATATGCTGAGTAAAAAAAGTGTAGTGTGGCAGCCTTGATTTGTATAAGCAGGTGGCTGCATGAATGCATCACAACAGAAACACCAGAAATACACATTTCCTGTATGCGAAGTCAGGACTTGGGAGTGTTCTCTGTATATATTGTATATTGATGGCCCTTTTTAGAGGTGGTTTGAGTGCTTAGTATTGTCTGGCTGTGGACTGCTGGGCCCTCTTTACTGTTCACATTGCATATCTGCATTATAGTGACACCTGTTATACATATTCCAGTGCATACTAATACTTTCAATACAAAATACTTTTATTATAATAAAACCCGGTGGGTCTGCTCTATGGGTGTGTGTGTGTACGCCTGTGCACAAGGGAATAGTAGAGGTACAGTTTTGCGGAGACTACATAGCTGCCCTTCAATGTGTGTAAACTGTTCGGTGTGCTGTAAATTATTTGCCAGTGCCCCTGGTCTTTGTGTACTACAGCGTGGTGCCTGCTGTGTGCCTGAGCACAGCATGCTGCACTGTTGTATGAATAAGCACTTTCAAGCAGCGATGTTTCTAGCCCTCAGAGGCTCTTAATTTGACTGAGCCTCTGCAGTGTTTTTTCTACCTCCCTCCCAGCCAGGATTGCTCCCGTCTGTCTGGTTCGCCGGTGCCAGGAGCGCAGCGAGGAGGTCGCTAACAGGCTCCGGCCCGGCGTGCGGTAGCGCAGTGGGCCGGGAGGAGACTGCGGGAGCGGGGGGAGCGGCTCCGTGATGAATGGGGCGGCATGAAGTCACTCCGCTCCGCCAATCAGGGCCGGCCTCAGCCGGGCAGGGCCGCGGCGGCTACGGGAGCCTCTTGATGCTGGGACAAATCTTACCTGAGATGATGACTTGATATTTTCGGTCTGAGCTGAGAGTGTGCACTAAAGAGTTCGTAGTTTAGGCCCAATCATTTCTGAGTGTTGCTGAGGTGAGTGTTTGCAGTAGGGTGAAGATGACTAGCCTCCACCTTGCATTTTTCCCTGCACGTGTAAATCTCTCTTTAAACGGTCTGTCTCTGGTATGCTTATTTTGCACCATTGCTTCTCTACCTGTCTGGTTGATCACTTTCACTCTTTACTTTCAGAAGCTGCCTTTTCCATCCCTGCTTCTGTCCTCCTCACATACGATCCTTCCTCCTTTACCTGTGCGCTGCCCAGAACCCACTTGCTTTCTTCCTTTTTTTTTCTGATTCCTAAAGTACCCATTTGTGGGGTTGGTTGTGTGACTCTCCTTTCCCCATAGAGCGAGAGAGCAGCATATCTGGAAGACAGGTTGCTTGCCTGCTCCCTGCAGAAACTCAGACTTCAAAAGGAAGCTGGGAGGAGGGTCCTCTGCATTGTGCTAGACCTTTGGATGGTGGCAGGGGGGAGGAGTTGGAGGAGGATGGCAAAGATTTGGGTCTTGTGCCAGACTCCAGTCAAGTATCTAAATTGGGACCATCCGCTTGAGATCCTGCCCGTCTCTGGGGGCAGGAGGGAAAACTTGGGACTAGCTCTTAAGTGACTCTTTCGTTGTTCTCATCCTCCTGTTGAGTTGTTTGTTGTCTTTTCTTCATCCTCTTTTGACTTTTCCTTTCTCTCCCCTCCCTTCTCCTTTGATGCTCTTGTTTACTGATAGGCCAAGCAGAAAACATGGAGACGTCTGATATGGCGACAGCAAAGGTAGGATGGAAATGCTGCCGGCCTCACTGTGCGTAAGTGGTTTCGCTTGGCAACTTCTTACTTTGTCTCTCAATGCTTTTACTTTCTCCTGGCCCTTTACCCTGATGCTGGGAGTTGGTACTAGTGCTGGGGTATATGATAGGATTTGGGAGGAAGTAATGTTGTGGCCACAGTCTCTATATATTTCTTTTCTTGTAAAACTTGAGAAAATCTTAAAATGTTGATGCGAAGATCGGGGGTGGGTGGGAGAGAAATAGTGTTGCGTTACTGTAATGGCAGTTTGTCCGTGAAGCCAGGGAGGGAGCCGGGATGCTGGCAGAAGCCTGCTTTGCTGCTGTATGAGAAAGCGACGCTAGAGGGTGCTTTAGGGGCAGCTTTCCCGCTCCCGGGGACGGTTGTGTGAGTAGAAATGCCTTTGGTAGCCTTCGGGTTTTTTGGTGTGTGTGTGTTTGTTTTTTTTTCTTGAAAGGATCTCGGGGGAGTGCCAAGTGAGAAAGTAATTCGAGCTTATAGATGCATCCGCCCTTCTCTGTGAGGCTTCTCTGTTGCCTGTACTGCTTACTTTTACCAGGTTACAACCTGGTTCTCCTTTCCTGTGGGCTGGCAGACTGGAAATCTGTGGGAATGGAATTCAATGGATCAAGATGGTTTTGTGAGGTAGACATCAGAGATGTAGGCCATGCATAGCTTCAGCATGGTTTGGTGAGACCTGGGAAGCACAAGGCTGTCTTGCCATTGAATGGTTATATCTCATGGCAGGGACCACTGATTACATCTTCATAGCAAACGGTTTGTTTTCTAGTGTGACCCTGCCACCAATGTGACTTCCCTTGGTGTCAGAACAAGGTTAATGTGCAGAGAATGTATCTGCAAAATATATCTTGTGCTGTTATATCAGCAGAGTCTGAAATTAAGCATGGTTGAAAAGAGCCATAAGCTTGGAGAGAGTAGGAAACAGCATTAGTAGTTATAAGACTTCTGCTTTTGAGCTTGCACTGAACTGGATGCTCTAGTATGGTGATATGGCATGCTGTGTTCCAGGAGGTAACTGCTGTACAGAAGTCCATGGTTAAGAAAGAAAAACACCACCCTGTGATGCTGTTAGCAGATGGTAGGGCTTATTTTCTGTCCCAGGTAGAATTCAAGTTGAATTTGAGTTTTCCCTTTTCACATTTGTTTCTGCTAAATAGTTTTCAATTCCATTTCCCAGAAGTCTGGGTGACACTGGTAAACAGGCTGCCCCGTTTTGCCCCAGAACTGGGTTGCATGTCAGTGTGGGTTTTGAGTTTTTACTGTCTGTCAATAAGTTGTATGAAGTACTTCTGGATAAATGTTGCTTTATAAAGGTGAAATCGTCCTCACTATCATGTTTGTTCAAGCTTGTCACTGCAAACCACTTACAGCTGTAGTGCTTGAAAAAAATGACCACTGAGAATGCTGAAGGGCCAGTGACATTGGAGCCAATTGCAAATGACACTCTCCAGTTATAGCTGTTTTGGCATTTTGGGGGACTCAGAGAGAGACATTGTCAGACAAAATCAACAAAGTCACTTTAAAAATCTCTTTGTCTGTACTTGTTTTTTGTAGTTACTTGTTTTTAATTAAAGGAAAACATGATCTACAGTCTAAAGCACCATTTTAGTGTGGATGTACTGAAAACCTAATTATCTTTTCAGGAAAATGTATTTTGAGTGAAAAACTGAGTCTAGTTTGAACCTTCTAAAACAGATACATCTTGGAAATTAGTTATGATGTAAACATAACTGGAATGTATACAAGTTTATTTGGACTTCCACCATGGCAAGTGCTGATGTTTAGTCCCCTATTCTTTGTTGAAACCCAAAGGTTCTTCCATGGTCTGTTTTCTTTTCTGAGTTTGGGTCAGTTACTCCTGTTACAGTTGGTTTGAAGCCTCCAAGGGATGCTATTAATTTTGCTTAATTTCTGCTGGGGTTAGCCTGAGTCCTGGGCTAGCAGAGAACTTCTGAGAAGCTTTAACAGTTTTATTTTCACAGCCTGAGGTGATGCCAAAAGCATTCATGGGATGTAATTGCAGGATGTTACTTCCACGGCTATTGTCCATTGTGTTGCACTGTGACTTCCTTTTCTGCTGGGGCACCTTTCACAGTATCTCAAGAACTGGCATTTCCTGACTTGCCAAAGAACTGTCTCATATTTAGCACATCAAAAATAGAGAGGAGTGCAGCTTTTACTATTCTGTAGCCTATGGTTTTAATACCAAGGTAATCAATCAATCATTCATCCTCATCTTGAGGCTTTTCAGAACTGTTGGTGGAATTGGAAAACTATTTGTCCCTTGTATGCTATGGGGGGGGGCACCTTGCTTTGGGGTTGTGACGTGGTTCTGTGTCACCTTGCAGCTTTGCTTACATGGTGCCCTGCTAAAAGTAGGAACTCTGATTGTTTTGTCACTACTCCTTGCTGAGTGCCAGGGGGAAAAGTAGTTAACCTGTTAGAGAGGGGCGGAAAAAAAATCATGCCAATGTGAAGCTAGAATGCTTCCTGGGAAAGCATGAATCACTTTCCAGATAATCAACTAGTGGAAATGAGGAACATAAATCAGTGAGCTGCCTTTCATTCCCCTGACACTGAAAGGTTCTTGTTCTCTGTACTGCAAGTACATACATGGAAAGTCCTCACAGATCTTTTTGGGGGGGGGGAAGATATTTAAGTACCTGATTTACTTGTTCCATCTTGATGGAAATGTGTTCCATTAAAGTAGTTTAGTCCTAAACTCATAAGTCTCTTTTTCCCTCCTCTGCCTCTCTTTTTGGAGAGGGGTAGACGGGATCATCTGTCGGTCTTATCTGGGGTCCCCAACATCCCCAGTGGCCGATTTGGCCTAAACCACAACAGTTCCTCTTATGAGCTGTAGCAGGGATGATGAGTGAAGCCAGAAAAGATGCCTATTTATGCTACTGCAGAGCTTTTGCCTAGAGATTTGCTTGGCTTTTATTAGATAACACTTGCTCAGGCTGGCATTGCTTGGAGAATTATGTATAAGGGGAAGAGGACGATAGGGTAACACAAAATAGCTGGTATGTGAATAAAAGTGCTAAATATCAAATACTGTTGTATGACACAATTTCTGTAGTTGCTTCTGTGCTTCCAGCTTTCATCCAGGCCCTGACAAGGGAGGTGGCAAAATGCTGAGTATGGATTGCCTGTTTCTTGTCATCTGACCAGAATGCAATGGAACACCAAGATCAAATGCATTACTGTCTGTCACTTTGTACAGATGTTCCTGCCTGTGCAGAGGGCATGTAAAGCACTTGCCTCTCTGGACAGTACCATTTAGTACTACTTTCATCCAAGTTGGAGGTCAGAAGAAAAAAAAACCTCTGGTTTTGTGTATTACAGCTCTATTTTTTTTTTCTATTTCGTGTGGCCTTGACAGTTTATAGCTACAGGTCAGGAAAACATCTGATCTTTTTTCTAACTCCTTTTTTATGCTACTCATGATCTCCAAGTCTCTCTTTCCCTTTGAGAAAGTTCTGCGTGGTTTTTTTTTTTTTCACTTTGTTGCTGTTTTTAGTGTTTGTGTGTGCTGTTTGACTTCCTCATCCTGATTTGGGGTGGAAGCAACCAGAAGCCACAAGGGAGGCTGTATTCATGGTATTCTTGCTCTGGACCAGAAGTACTCAAAATGTTACTGGCAGTAGGCCAGGATCCAAACTATCTTGTTTTAATCTGTTTTGAAGCTTATGAGAATTCTGCCTGGAGGGGGAGGGACATGGAATGAGGCAGGATGATGGACACCATGTAAACTTGTCTTATTGTTATTTATTGTTTATGCTTAGCAAATTATGTACCTAGTATTTTGCAATTAAAAAGGAGATCCCTTTCCCAAACAATCAAAATTCTATTGTAATAAGCAAATACTTTGACTTACAGATTTTATCGCTAGAAGGCAAAAATATGAACATCTGATCTAACATCCTGTATGAAGGGCAGTCACTGGTGAAAATATACATATGGCTCTGTAAATAGGTCAAATACAAATGAGGATGAAGAAAGGTTGGTAGGGGAAGAAATAATGAAAAAATGTTGGGTTGGGGGGAAAGGTGATCTGATGACTGAGACACGAAAGTGAGCTGAACGCAACACAAAGATGTGAAGGCAGTCAACAAAAATGTTATGAAATAGCTGATGGAGGAGGGATATAAAATAAAGAAGGAAAGGAGAGGAGAAGGAAGTAGGAGCAGGTGCAGAGAGAAGCATGTTATTTAGGAAGAGGCAAAACATGGGGTTTTGATGTGGGCACAGAGGTGGCAGTCAACAGAGGGCCATGAGAGCCACAGCTGCAGCATTTTATGTAGAGATAAGTATGGGGGTGATGGGGGGGAGGACTGTGATTGAGAGGTGGGTTACAGAAGTTGTGGGCATTCTTAACTGGTTGATGAACCTGGTGCTCTAGTTAAGTGTTTGTGCTTTGGAGAGTACTGCCTTTCTCAGCAGAAGTGAAGGGCACTTCCATGCATTTCAAATTGCTGCTGTTGAATTCAGAAATTTTGGTTAGGCAAGAGAGGAGAGGCCATGGTAGGTGAGACACAAAGCAGACAATATTGTTGTAGTGTTTTCAGGATTTTGTGATTGCTAATGTTGGGCAAAAAGCCACCCGCTCTCAGAAATCTATCACTGTTTTCAACTATTATGCTTATTTTCATGAAACATGAAAGCAAACTAAAAGGAAAAACAATGTTTACACTTTTATTACTATTTTTGCTATTTTTTACTATTCATATGGAAAAATAAAAGAATTTTTACCAAAATAACAGTGGCTTGGGAAAGCTCTTTTGCATGCAAGACATGGTCATCAAAGATCACTTGTCACTTATATTGACACTTACACAATCCAAAACAATTCATCATTGATATTTATTACAACTGTGTAATGAATGTCTCCTTACAACATGTAGTTGGTGAGTGAAAAAAACATGGATTGTAGGGCTTACCCAGTTTCAAAACAGAGGTCTGTAGCAGAGCCAGAAATGGTTTTGGATCTCTCAAGCCCCAGTTCTGACTGTGCTTTTTTCCTGTCTTCCCATTTTCCTGTTTTGTGGGATGAATGCTCGGGATGGAGTAGGTAGATAATTTATCTGGAATTCAACTTGTGTGTGACTTCTAAGTATTCTTAGCACTGTGGAGGTGGGCAGGGTGGCTGCGTGTAGCCTCTCTCTCTTGCTATCTACATAGACTCTTTTGTTACCTTATTTAAATTTTAATACACACCCCCACACCCTGCCCCAAGTGGTTATGTGCATAGGATGGAGAAAAAGAAAAGGGCTTGCCCATGCAGCATTAGCTGACAGACAGACCAGTCAAGTGAATGCAGACTTGAGACTGTAAATAGCAGTGACAGTGGAGTCACCTGCTTGGGGTTCACTGAAGATGGTGAGTCCTTTCACCAAGGCTCCTGCTGCGGGGATTTTGGAGAACAGATCCCAGCTGAATTGTGGCAGAGGTGGCTGTGCCTGATAGCCGTATGCTTATATGGACACTTTCTTCTAAGCTGTCTATCTCCTTTGATAATTTTATCACCCTCGTGTTAATTTAAAAAAAGTTTTTTTTTTTTAAAAAAGTACATGGCTGTTTATCTCTTAATACCTTTCTTGCCTGAGCTGTGGTTTCTAAACATGTGACTCTGCAGCATTAGTCTGTCCCAGATTTGCCAAGCTTGCAGGTCTCCTGACCCATTTTACAGCATTGTGATTTGCTTCCCTCCTTAACAACCTGCAGGCCACAGATGCAAAGCATCTCATGGAGAAAAGTTGAGTCCAAGCCAGGCATTCAGTATAGGTTGGACCTAATGAGGGCTGCATCTGGGATTATGTGGGGTGAGATTTGAATGTGTTTTTTCTCATGCTGTTTGTCATGTGGAAAGGCATGTGCCCAGCTTTATGGTTAAGTTAATGCTTTTTGTCTAGAAATAAAAAGGCATGGTGCAAAACTTATGTAGGAAACAATTCTCAAAGCAGGTGTTTCAAATCTCTCTGCCTAGCCTGGGCATCTCCTGCTGGGGTACTGTCCATCACCTTCACAAAGAGAGCGGAAGACAGTTCTACCCAGGATGCAGATTCACACTAGCTGCTTCCTTCTGCAGCAGGCACCCAAGCATCTTGGTATTTAATAATGAAGCAAAGAGTTCAACATTTCGCAAGTGTTTGGAAAGCTATTTGAGAGGGGGTTAGCACTGATCTGAGTTTTCCCTTTGCAACGCAACTTTCCAGGAAAATGTGTTACTTGCAGAGTTTCTGAAACTTCAGCCCCACTGCCATGATCCTGTTTCCTTTCACCTGCCCTGGAATGACCAAAGCCCTGCAAAAGTGACTTCCTGCTGAATTCACAACTGGAACTTTGTTTCTGTCCATCTGTTCAGGATTTGGGAGAATTGGAAAAAAGATCTGGTGCCTTTATTAAGCAAAATATGAAAGAAGCACGTTTGTTACTTCCCAAAGGTGATGTGGGTATCACAGTCTCAATGTTTCCTCAAGCAAGGAGGACAAATTTCACAGAAAACCTTGTAAGAGACTTTGAACTACTACCCCCAGCACCCTCCTGTCCACTGAGATGTGAACAGAAAGGAGGTGGTGATTTTACAGGTCAAGATTTTTTTTATCATTCCACTTGGAGGCATCAACTACAGTCACTGGGATGGGGGGTGGGGTGTGACCCTTGAGTTTTCGTGCAAAAGAATGACAAATAGCATTAAACCCCCCTTCAAGATATTAGTAATCTAGTTCTAGATGCAAAAATAAAAAGCATCTCTTTCCTCTACCACCACTGAAATTGCAGAATTCCTCTGGGATTTGTAAGCAAGACTGTTTCTGATGCTCAGAGCTATCTGTTAGGGGGTGAGTGTGCGTGTTCACCCCTGGATGCTCCCAAACGTTACTTCTTGAGGTACTTTAGATGATCCTTTACTAAGAAACAGTGAAAACTATAGCTTATTTGAACTATACTGTCCTGCTCTGTGTGCAGTGGGAGCAAGATAAAAAGAAGAATTCCTAGGAAAGTGTAGTGTATAACAAGAACTGAGGGGGGTGATGCAATAACTGACACTTCTTCCGCCTTTTGGTTAGGCCTTGCCCGTGGCCCAGCCATCCGAGTGCTGTGGTGCAGAACTTTATTATATGGTGTGGGGGAGAGAGTAAGTAATGGTGCACAGATGACTGTCCTCTTCTGTTTGTGCAAATGCTGGCACTGAGTGTCATGAGAGTAAGATACCTTACCCCCAGCTTCAGTTCCAGTGCAGGAACTTGTCTCCTGCCCCTCTGAAAATTTCAGTTTCAACTAAGCACTTCCTTCACTTTCTGTAGCAGTTGTTATTCAGCGTTATTCGCGGTGGGTTAATTAATCCCCGTGCAAAGAACTAGAGGGAGCCCTGTGGGCCGGCTGTCACTGCCCTAACATGGGAAAAGAGGAGGGCGCGTTCCCCTTTTCCTGGCTCCTCGCCGCGAGGAGCTGTCGCCCCGGCCCGGAGCATCGCCGCAGCGGCGGGCCCGAGGGGGAGCGGGGGGGGCTCGGGGCCGCCCCCCGGGGCCGGCCGCGGGGCGGCGCGGCGGGCAGGCGCGGATGCCATGGCATGCTGCGCGGCGCGCTGTCCTGCCGGTGCTGCACATGCTCAGCAGAGAGCGGGGCGGCTCAGCCCCTGGCGGTGCTAGTGCGGGGAGCCCTGTGCCTCTCGGCGGGGGTCTGGGGGGGCGCCGAGGGCGGGAGGCAGCCGTGCCCCGGCGCGGGGGGCTCTGTGCATGGGGCTCGGCACTCCCCGGGGGACGCTCGCCGGCCGGGTCTCCTCCAATATGTCCTGGGACCTCTGGAGCTGTCAGTGGGCAGACAAGGACACGGGCATCGGATTATCGTGACTGTACTAATGAAAGGGTTCAAGCTCGCCTGGTAAGCAGAGCGCTGGGGAAAGGGGAAGATGCGATCACCTCCTTTCCCGAAATCTTCCTCCTTCCTAGCCCCGCTGCACGCCGCAGCGGCGAGCGCAGCGCTGCCGGCGGGGGGGGGGGGGGGGGG